>OY744524.1:131910621-132510621 GCA_963556195.1 Sepiola atlantica
TAATTTACGTCATGTTTTAAAACATGAATTCAAACATAAGCGATAATACAAAAAAAAATAAATGAAGGGGTACACGTTATCAATAGCGTTGGAAATTATTTGAATGGTCCCAAAACAATTTATTTTAACTATGTATTAGCGTTAAAAACAATATTTAATATATACTAGAATTTGGACCCGTAGTACACATAATTCTAGATTATTAAAAAAAAAAAAAAGTCATGTATGATTGTATAAAGAACTGCAAAAGTGGATGCTGATGCTGACAAAATACACTTGTTACATATTCGTATATACATTAAGAACATGTTTAACTATGTAAGTATTAACATTGTACATTATTTTAATCTATATTGAAACAAAACAAAAAACAAAAACTGAAACATGTAGGAGTGTTTTAAAAAGAGTAGTATTAAATAACAATTGCCGAATATCGGATGACGGTGTCATTTAGGATATGTTTAGTTGTGAGAATTAATTACAGAGTGAAGTAAACATAGGTAAATTAGGTAACCAATAAAGAAGTTAAAAATAAAAATGAAGTAACAGAGGAAAGAGTTTAATATTAATAGTAGCACAACTAAACAGACATACTTAGCAGTCACATATAAATCATATGTAAAGAGGAGGAAAGAACTCGACCAATTCCATCTAAGTCTGCGAGAATTGTGGGTCTCTTTTACACTGGACCACGTATAGCAGGTGTGGGTGTGTGTGTATATTGTGGGTATTATAAAAATATGAAAGTAAAACATAAAAATATATAATAAAGAGAATATTTTTTATAAAATATTTAGAAAACCTTCACAACACAAATTATTTGTTTTTAAAATAAACTATTTATTTACCTTAATAACATTTTTTTTTTTTAACTTGAGTAATTTCGGTAATATATACCATCTTCAGAAGAATAAGCATTTTTTTTTCCTGACTGGGACAAACTTATCGCAGTCAGGTTGAAATTCGTCTTGATTTCATGGACGAAAATGTTGATATGGCTGTGTGCATTTACAATAATCAAAAACAAAGCCAGAGTGCTCAATTGCAAATAGAAGAGCTGTATATTGTTATGGTGAAATTATACAATTAGATAATCATAAAATAATTAAATATATTTTTCTCTGCTGAAAATGAATTTCTTCACATTTGAAAAATAAAAAATCTTATGGAAACCATAAAAGCATGTACATTATAGGTGTTAATATAATTGTAATATTTCGGACAGCCCTCCGTCCTTTATAAAAAAATACTTGAGTATGAAACTTATGAAAAACTGGATATTTGTATTTTTAAACAAGGCTCATTTCAAAATGCCCTTTTATGACGCTCCCATGTCTACATGCATCTGTAGGCCACACATTAAATTATATGTCTGCATCGCAAGGAGAATTTCTTTTTCTTTTGTTTATATCTAGTTTTAAACTAAAGTTTACAGCAACAATTATAATTTGCATGCTTTTATGCTTTTTATAAGACTATTTTTATTCTTCAAAAGTGAAGAGAGTCATCATTTTATGTGGTGAACACACATTTTAAATTACAAATATAAAAACGTATGCGGATTAATAATACCGTACACACACAATAAATGTGCTTGCTCATAACTCCTAAAATTTGTATTATTACTTTTTAGCAGCTTTTGACAGGTTATTGCCTCAAAAACAGCCTATTACTAATATATATATATATATATATATATACTATAAAATATACTTATGGCAAGTAAGCTACACAAAACGTTTATGTTTCATTTCTAAAGGGATGAAACAAATGTTTTTTGTGTAGTTTACTTGTCATAAGTATACTTTTATAACACTACATAGCTCTATGCATGTACTGAGCACTGGTGAAGTATATACTAAAACAGTAATATATATATATATATATATATATATATATATATATAATGTATTTTTATGTAATTATTTTTATTGGTGAATGTAGCGTTCGTTGTTATTTTGCTTACTATTATTTCGATTGTCTCACTTTCCTAAGTGATTAAGATGCAGAAAATTGCATTATTAGTTGCCCATAACTTCATAGGACGTATTTTTTTCGTTAATATATATTTTTATTTATTTTATACGTACATAAAAGTAATCTATGGACACGTGTTTCTGGCTCACAGCCGTCATCAGCATGGCTAACTTAGACAGAGATCGAACCTTCGATATTGATGTCTATAGTTCAGCGTTCTACCACTGGACCAAGACGCTCCATCTAGAAATATGTACGATTTTTATCACCTAAATATTTAATGTATTTTTATGTAATTATTTTTGTTGGTGATTGTAGCGTTCGTTGTTATTTTGCTTACTATTATTTCGATTGTCTCATATATATATATATATATATATATATATATATATACATACATATAAGTATTACTATATACATACACACACTTTTATATCTTATAGAATCTTCACATGCGTTAATGAGCAGCTTACATGCACACATGCGTGTTCAATTCCAGCCAAAATGGCATATTTACTATTTCCTATATTGATTTTTTCCCCTTTCTATCTGACGATACACGCTTCTTAGCCACTTGTGCAAGTGTGTGCGTTGTATATGCAATCTATATAAACATGCACAACATTTACTTCAGGAAAAGATGTACAAGCTATCTCATCGCCTTTTTTCTAACTATTATTGTTTGTGTGGTCACAAATTTGCGTTTTTCCCCTTTTACCTGGAGATAAAATTGTTGAGTAAAACTTGAAAATTTTCAATTTAAACAGCAGCAAAACTACTATGTTGAACCTGGACTCTATGAGAACATGTGGGTAAGGGGATGTGCGGATACAGGAAACATTGCAAAACAACAAATCGGAAACACTTCTCAGTTATAGATTTCCGGTCCAAGACATTCTTTCCCAATTTTACACACTAATATGAACTTGCATTTGCCACGTGACCCTTAAGAAACATGACAATGAATGAATTTCCTTTCGTATGGCACTACATTATTTAGCTAAAGGAATTTCAGTTTTGTTGCATTATTTTATTTATTTTTATTTTACTCAGAGTTTATGGCAATACTTTTAATATACGCCCACCTCAATGTTTCTAATGGACAGTTTGAGAAATAAATATTTTTTACAATTGCAATCAAATAAAGTGGCTAAGCTTAGTTTTAAAAAATAAATCTTTTTATATATTTAACAGTTATAAATCTCTGATTTAACAATAAATAATGGGAGTCTTAAAGACGGGCTTAGATCTGATGAGCTCAGAGACAGATAACATTTGGACAGTATCGGGAGATGTGTCCAGACCAGGAGATTTGTTGGTTTGGTCGCATTGAAAGAATGGATGAGAGTTTTCGGATTAGTAGATGTAGAACAGTGTAAGTGGCAGGGTCAATTGGCAGGACAAGGCAAATGGAAACATGGGAGGAAGTGATAACGATGGACTTGAGAGAAAGGGGGATAATAAAGACCTGTCCAGAGATAGGTTAGTTTCGAAGTCAATTTCTAAAAGTCGTCTAACACAAGCCAGCATGTAAAACAAATGTTACATTGAATACAATGATTCAATAAACAGATTTACAATTTGAAAAAAGTGTCTGATAATTGTATATTTGAACCTGTTTGATGTAATTATTAATAGTTAAACTTTAAAATGACATACTAACTTTTAACTTTGCAAGGAAAAATTGGTAGAAAAAGTAAATTTATTGAATGTCAGAGGTAAGATTTAAAATAAGAGAAAATAAAACATTTTCTTTTAATCTTTGATTGAAGTTCTGAACACAGACACAGGTGTTAAAATTCATAAAACCAGGAAGTTTAATAATCTTTTTACAAACCTACTATAGTTAAAGTACAATTAACTATATATATATATATATATATACTAGCTGTACCTACATGGCATTGTCCAGGGTACCATGAAGTCATTTTAGGTTTTACTTTTTGTCTGTACATTTTTAAACTTATGCAGTAAAAATATAAAATTTTAATTGTAAGGTAGACAACTATTATATTCTTTAATTAAAAATATGAGTTATCTCCCTTGCTGGTATTTATTTTAGGTGATTATTTAAAAATGTTTTATATTAGCAGTCGTTTGTGCTGGACTAAGGTATTTTTTAAATGAATTGTTGTAAAGTTATTACCAAATAACAAATGAAACTTGGCTAGTTAGAAACAAAGTTTGATTCACCAGCTTAAATGCTATTTTGGTCTAACTGAAATACAACAAGATAATTTTATATGTTAGATATATCAGATGGAATTATACATCATTAACTATTTCTTAACTTTTGTCTCATTAAAAAGTAAAATGGATTCAAACATATTGCGCTACTACCAATAATTTTTGATGTCCTCAAGGGGTTCTACAGATTTCAGCATCAATCAGAACAGTCTGTCCGTATGACTGGTTTTTAAAGATGGGGAATATTCCATCATGTAGTAATAATTTAGGAGGATGATTCCCCATCTCTAATCTATTCGCTGTATGTGTAGGTTAGCCCTTCTTTGATCTATAAATTGTTAATAAAGGTGTATGGTTGGTTTGTAATAAGAATCTTCTTCCATGCACAAAACGGTGAAACTTTGTTACCGCAAAAATGATGTCAATGCTTCGTTTTCTATTTGCAAGTAGCTCTTCTCTGCTGGTAAAAGTGTTCGAGATGCATCAGCAAACCGTCGTTCCTTCTGTATACACTCAACTTGGAAGCTATGACAATTTTGTGTTCTGGATCATAATAAGTTAAAAATAAATAAGACGTGAGAATATTCTTTATTTTTTTAAATGCCTCCTGGCACTCTGCGTCAAAATCCAATCTTTCTCCTTGTTCAATAGTTCGTTTAAAGGCGATTGTAGCTTCTGCATACTTGGGATGAATATGTTACAGTAATTCGCTAACCAAAGGAAACTCTGCAAAGACAGTATATTTGCTGACATATTCTTTATTGTGCCTGCTCTCTCATTCGTGTCCATTATTTGTCTCATATTCAATTTGTTTCATAAAGGATTAACATTTCTCTTCTTTTAGTTTGAAACCATAATCTTCAATTGTTTGGAAAACTTCATCTATGTGTGCTTTATTTTGCTCCGTAGTTTTACTTATTATTAAAATATCGATATAGGCGTTCACAAACCGATCAGCAATGCATCCATTACTTGCTGAAATATAGCTGGCGCAACCTTTACTCCAAACGGTAGTCATTCAAATTTGTATAACCCTTTATGTGTATTTATACACAATAACTTCGAGCGTTCTTCATGCACCGGGCTCTGCAAATATGCGTCGCTTAAATCCACCTTTGAAAAAAAAACCTTTCCTCCATTTAGCGATTATTTCTACCGGACTAGGCAATGGATAATGGTAATACATTGAAGACATTGCCAAGGCTGCAGCAAAGAATGTGGGCTCCCTCTACCGTGCTAGTAAACTCCTCACACCTAACATTATCCTGTATCTCTACAAAGCCACCATCCGCCCATGCATGGAGTATTGTTGCAACATCTGGGCTGGTGCATCATCCACTAGTCTCTCCCTCTTATACAAGGTCCAAAAAAAAGAGTCGCCAACTTAATAGGTCCTTCACTATCCACCAAGCTCCAGCCCCTGTCCCATCGCTGCATCCTTGTGCTTGTTTTACAAATACTTCAATGGATTATGCTCCGATGAACTGGCTACTCTGGTGCCCTCTCAACGTAAATTCACTAGGCCAACTCGACAATCAGCTAAATCCCATTCATTCACTGTGGAGGTCCGCAAATGCCGGAGAGCCTTCTACTCCAATAGCTCCTTTCCTCGTGCTGCCAGCCTCTTGAATTCTCTCCCTGCCCCCTGTTTCCCCGACGGTACTGACATGCAGAAATTTAAAACTAATGTAAACAGACATCTTGCTACACTGCCCCCAACTTAGGATGACACCCAAAACTTACACCCTAATTCTCAGTAACCTTTTACGTCTATAGTGGCGGCCTGCCTTGTTTGGGGTGAAAAATTTAAAAAAAAAAAAATCTCTCAATGCCTGGTTCAAACCTGTGAAAAAGTCTGCGCATACACAATTTTCTTTACTCTTTTTCTTTACGTATACTGTCTGCGCAGCCCATTCACTATATTAAACCCTTGATAGCATTCCTATTTTCTCAAGCCTATCAAGTTTCATGTATATTTTTTCTTTTCACGTGAACGGAACATATCGCTTCTTTTTGAAGATCGGTTGTATATTCGGTTTCAACTCAAATGTAGCAATTACTCTGTTAGATCTACCAAGCCCACCAGAAAAAAGTTGTGAAAAATTCTTGGCAAACAGAACTTATTGGTAAATCCCACAGTTGGAAGTTCTCCATCCAATTTGTGTCTAGCAAATGACTTGAATTATTCATCACAGAAACTCTTAGTTTTAGAATTTTTCCTTGTAGTGTGACTGTCGTTATCAGTACACCTTTGAATTAAATTACGCTTTTTGCAATTTTATTAGTTCTCAATAAACTTGGCTTGCTGATTTTCTTCCATGTCAACAGATTTATAATGGACAAATTTGATCTTGGGTCCAACTGCATTTTTATGTTTTTATTTAATATTTTGGCTTGACCAAATAGTTCCAATTTTCTCACATTTTGCGATTTTGATAAAACTCTTTCTTGTTAATTTTTTTTTGCTTGCACTGCATATTTTCATGCCCTATGCAATCACATTTGAAACACTTCTTCGCTTTATAGGGGCAATCTCTGTTCCAATGCATCTGTCTGCAACTGAAACATGGCTTAAGGGCAGCTACTTCTCTTTTTTCTGATAAGAGGTATTCCATTCTGTCTGAAATCCTTTGGATCCTGATGCATACTAATAAACCCTTCGCAGTCTTCGGCTTTTTATTGAAGTGTTAACTTTGGTTCATTTTCCAGTTTGTTAGGACTCCTCCTAATTCCCAAATCTTTGTTGACACCAATCCTTGTGCAAATGAGACATTTGGAGTTATTCGCACTTAATTTTGATAACCAGAAGTCATCACAGTGCTTATTTACTACGCTTGCAAAAGTCGTGTAGTTCTCATTATCCTTTTTTGTAAGGTTCAAAAACTTCCACCTATTGTGGAAGAAAGATGTTTTGAGATGAAATAATTTGATCAACAATTTTATCGCTTCACTAAATTTTAGCTCGCCTTTCTTTTGAGGTAAAATGTAATTTACAAATTTTGTATGTTCCACTGTGCCTAATTTCCATAACAGCAACCAAACCTTTTTGAAATCAGTCCAGTTTTTCAGTCTTAATTATATGTCTTCATAAAGCCTAAAATACAAGGCAAAAAAAAAAACTCATTGTCCGGATCGTAATTAAAATTGTCAATGGTGTTCCAAATCATGTTCTGAGAGAATGCGCTTTCATCTGTATCATTTTGACAATTCAAATAATTTCCTCTGTTGCTGTTGGGTCTGAACAAACATCTCAAATCTTTTATTTTGTGCTCGCTGTTCTTTCTGTGATTCTAATTTTTCTGCTTCGATTTTCTTTTGGTAGGGTGCCTGTTCATTTTGCTGATGCCTGAAACAAACAACTAGAGCATACCACTAAAGTCTTCTTTTTTTTTTCTTTCAAAACTTCAATTGTAGACATAAATCCAAGGTTTACATTGCTAGTGTTTGTGTGCAACTCAAGTCTGGTTTATTTTTGTGTTTGAATAAATCTGAATTCCTTGTCGTCAAAGTTGTGCAACATGTCTGAAGAAACATGTTGGCCTGAATAAGTCAGAGTACCCTGTTGTGGGATGTAGGTTTCGAATCCTTGCTTCCAGTGTTGTGTGACACAAGTTTGGGTAATGTTCGAATAAATTCCTCGACGCCAGTGTAATGAGATGTAGCTGTCGAATCCTCACCGCCAGTGTTGTGGCCTTGCAGGGCCGATAATAATCAAGACAAACACAGTGGTATAATTAACAAAAGTGCATTAACAAAAGTATGTTACAGAAGTACGCATCATGATTCTGGGACCATAACTGACACAATGTTTAGTTGTAACTGTATTTATTGTGTCTGGGTAAGTCCATTTATTCCCATAATAGGTAGATTAGCTTACACCATAACAGTACATAAAGTACAGAATATTCCACATGGGATGAAATATATAATCACTTTCTGTGCACGTTAGAAACCATTATTCCTTGTGTATCATCATTGATAATACACATGTGTGTCTTTATTGTTGTATCAAAAAATACAACACGTTTGTCAGAGAAGATAGAGAAACAGTTGGCTAACAATAACATTTCATTTATCCACTATTTTTCAGGGACGAACATAAAAGGACGATTAAAAAAACAATACATGGAGATACACAAAAGGAATAACTTGTAGAAATAAAATGTAAACAAGAGTACAGAGTTACATAGCAATAAGAAAATACACGTGTTGTTTGAGGCAAAAATTAAAGCGTGTTCAATTACATAGAATATTTAAATTTACTTACAGGAAATCTCAACGGTGGCGACACGTAACTCAGAGAATAATATACGACAACGATGCCTGGTTATTACTCCGAGAGTCGGTTGACTTCATTAGAAAGATGACCTAGCATGAAAAACTGTTAGGGTTTAAAAAATATGCTCAGAATGAAAGCGCATTGGTCCATGTCTGACCACTTTGGAAGTCATGCCAATAAGAGGCAGAGTCTCATTCTGAATTTCCCACCATGTGGGGAGAACGAGAATATGAAGTTCACGCCAAAAGTGACCGCTAACATTAACATTAAATGTCTTAAAGGGAAATAACTCTGGCCCAACAAGTACTAACCAGGTTCACAATCGTTAAACTTAGGTGATCTGACACAAGCACAGGTATGTGAATGTGTCAACTGAATTTAGCTGCAGACTTTCTTAAGAGTAATGCTGTAAAAATAGAAATTAAATTTAATTTTAACTAAAAAAAGCAAATACTGCCCACCCGCCTCTTTTGTCTCATATACTCACTCCTTCCTACTTTGTTTACAGTTTATAATCTTTTCATCAACCAATGAGATTGCAACTACAGTATTTCAGGAAATGCATTGACTTTTTATTATTAGAAAAATAAGTAGAGGGACCATTAAACTTGGAAAATGTTTTAGTAATACTAATTGCTATACAATATTTTAGATGATAGTCAAACTTTACAAATAACAAGATTCTAAAACATTGAGAAAGAGAGAAAAGCTTTTGAGAATTGCAAAACCCAGTCTTATTCTAAGTGTTGGCTCTGTATATCATACGGTCCAGCGATATAAATTTAAAGTCATGAACAAACATCAGATATAACTTTTTTCAAGGTCATATTTTACAAGGGTTCTAATGGGGATATATATATATATATATATATATATATATATTTAGATTTTTCACTTATAAAATAGATCATTCAGTGAAGACCGGGGTTGTTCCAATAAAAACAAGCTCGATGATACTCGATTACAGAGTACAGAGCATTTATATGTGATTTTATGAAGGCTTACCAAAGCATTCCTTTCCTTTTTTTGTGTGTGTGTGTGGGGGGGGGGGGGGGTTATTCATCATTGTGCCGGCCGACGTGAAAGTGTATTATCGCACATTGTTCCGTTTTTTTTTTGTTTTTTTTTTAATGTATTTGGGACCGATTGTTGGCTTGGTGGAAGAAATAATGCACGAGCTACTTTTCTAAGACATTTTCTAGGACTTTTTTTTTTTTTATCGTTGTTCTTTCTTGTTTTTTAATTTTAACTTTTATTTTTATTTTTTTCCTCTTCTCTTCTTAAGTGACCTCAACTATTGCAATGCCACATTGTGTATTGTCGGCAGTTGACACCCTTATTCCAGACATTTAATTTCCCTGATGATCTGCCAAGCAAGTACCTGCTTGGTAGTGAAACACGTGTAGGAAAAAAACATTTTATTTGAATAAATAATATTTGTAAGAAAAAATATCTTTAATGGTGATCATTGGTGTCCTGAAAGGAATGCTTTGGTAAGCCTTCATAAAATCATATATATATATATATATATATATATATATATATATATATATATATATATATATATATATATATATATATATATAAACAAGATTTTGTTACATTCTAAAGTCCAAGATTTTATTTATCTTATGAAATATTTTCTTCTAAACATTCAACTTTCGGTACAATTATATATGTATATCCGAATTCATTTGTGGTCAGCAGGGATCAAATTAGTAAAGTAAATTCATATGAATCAGAATAGTACAACTTGTCGGCATTCTTGCAGAAAAGACCACCTAATGGTTGCCGACATCCCTAAGTGAAAGTGGTGTTATGGAATCGACTGGATTTCGAACTTGGCACACCCAGGTCGTCAGTCCGTGTCGTTATCCACTCAACCACTTTCACCTCCCTGTAGTGGTAAACATAAAATAAGTTAAAAATAAGAATCTTTTGAAAAACGTCACAACGCACTCACATAATGATGGTAATAGTATAGAAATAATAATCTACTCACTTGAATTAATATTTTATTTTAGCCAAGTATGTGACATACAATGTTTTGAACACTAATTTCATGTTATTCATTCACTTGGACAATGCCAGGTAGCCGTGCCAGTCTATTTTAATGAATCAAACCAATATCACACTGGCCATAAAACCAGATCCTTATGCAAACAATGTTTGTAAGATTTAAGTAAATTATAAACAAGACTAATCAGTGAATTTGTCTTATTGCTAGATATATTGCCTTTCAAAACAACAGGAAGCAATGAAGTTTTTCCCTATGATTAATAGGTCCTATAAATCATTGTTGCTGCTGTGTTGTGGCAGTTATTAATGAGTGGTGCAATAGTCAAACAAAATAAATAGTAATGAAAAAAAAAAGTACATCTCTTATAAGTATTGATCAGATCTTGAAAACTTAAAAAAGGACATGGTCTGAAGAGGGAAATTCTTAAAGCATAGTTCCGGAAATAGCGGCCAAATACTTCATTAAAGTGAAAATACAAAATGCTTTATTATTTATTCACTAGGCGATCTTACACAAGTCATTAGCCGTGAGCGCTCACTGGTAAAAACAGGTGGTGCTTCTTGGAGTCTAAGTGACAACAAATCTCCCCAGATTTCCAGTATTTCCCGCTTCTTTTGATAACTGTGTGAAGTAACTTTGCACTCTCGCAACAACCGTTTATCCTGAATTTCTCATTGATAAGTCGTTGGCTTTCTATGTAATTTGAGTGGCAATAAGCCTCGACAGGATTCCAGTACTCTCTATGCCCTTACAGTTGTGCTTGGAATGGTTTACTATTATGTATTTACAACTATCAGTGTAGAAAGACTTATTCAATGGTAACCCACAAACAAAGAAAAAGCGTAAAATCTATACGTAATCGCCTAAAAGAGTAGACCCCTACGCTCCCCTCCAAAAATTCACAGAATTTATCTCCTATGGGGGGGGGAAGAAAAAAATTGCCTAACTGCCCTAAAACGTTAGAATGACTCGGAAATGGGGGATCATTTTACATTAAATTCATATGTGAAACTGATCCTATCTAAATTCTAAAATAATTGTTTTTTCTTCTTACCACCAAGTTTTTCAGAATGTTCCCATATAATCGCCTAAAAAAAAGTAGAATCTCACTTAATGTAACAAAAGATGTTAAACTACAATACCTTTTTTTTCATACTAAAAGTATCGACTGACATGTTTTGACCTAATTTTTGCTTTTAAATTGTGTAAAAAGAATGTTCAAAGTTTATTTTTAAGCAATTAACAAGAAAAAAACATAGCAAGAGAAAAAACCCTAGTGCATATGTCAGGAGAGGGACAGGAATGCATTCTTTGATGAAACAAAAGTCTTCTTACCCCCCCCCCCCTTACCCGCGTTTTGAAGCCGAGACAAAGAGGAAGAGAAAACACAGGAAACGAAAAAGTAAAAGAGAGAGAGAGAGAGAGAAAAAGAGAAATAAAATTGAGTCAAATGACGAAAAAATAAGAACGTAAAGCTGTAGCGATTTGGCAGAAATCAATCTTTCATTTTATATATAAAACAAAGAAAAAAACAGATTTAAGAGGAAATCTGCTTTTCCTGATTTACAAAAAAAAAAAGCGGAATTCTGCTAAAAGCTGAGATCTCACATCCCTGTAATACTAGCGGAACCCGTGTAAATTACACGAAATGTTTTCAATACGGGTCCTAATGTAACAAAGCACCCTCTATTTGTTAGTAAGTTACGCTTGCTTTATTATGAGCCACCCCACTTCTGGATAAGAGTGAAATAATTGTTTTAAATAGTAACTCGTATACGATGGACACTGCGCATATCTACTAAAAAAGGTTGGTATGCCATCCGTTCAAAAAAAAAAAACAACAACAAAATAATACTGGCCGATACCCTACTTTTTAAGCAGTCAACGTAATTAAATAGACAATGCCATTAAAAACGGCAACATAAAAAAACAAAAAATAGTTTTAAGTTTTAAGCAACACAAAAAAGTAGTTTTTAACCAGGTGATAAAAAAATGTATTATTTCTTCCCCTTCCCCTCGAAATGTAGAATAAAAATCTTACAGGTTGGTTGGGATCGAACTATAAACCAGTCGGGCCGAAGTAAAAAATACTACCTCACTAACCACTGCGCCAGAGGGAAACATATGTAAATATTTCTAAACGCAGGCTAGTTGACTGTTTTTTTTTTAAATTTATGTGCGGCACGCATGCGCAGAGCTTTTGCCGGAAGCGTGACACACGAACACACACGCTATCGTATTAATATATAGATATTAAAAAAAAAAAGATGGTGGGTGTTGATAGAAAAAGCGAGAGAACAAAATGAATCAACACAATTTATAGTTGTAATAATTGGAAGATAAAGAAAAACTTCAAAATATCAGTTTTGAGCAGAGTCAGAATTTTTTATTTAAGTGGTTTTATTTATTACAAGTCATTAAACAATAAATCAGTACAAAAAACCAAAACAATTGGTTTACTTTAAATGTTAATAGTTAAATAGATTTAGGTGATGTACATACTCCAGAGAGCTCCAGCACATGCTTGAGAACAGAGCTCCACCACCTATCTTAGTCTTGGGACTCGGGGGTTGATTGTTTTTGTCGTCATCACTTGTAGTTTAGCAGGTTTTACCGGAATATTTGATAAAAGTTTTTACAGTTCTCCACTCACTAGAGCAGTGCACCTTCTCGTTGTCAAGAATAATCTTCTGCAAAGCTGTGATCTTCTATTTGCCAAAGCATCCATTTGTCCATAGTCGCCACAGGAACGACAACTACACAAATAGAATAGAGGGATTTTTGTTCAAAGTTTAATTCTCTAGATCTGCTGTGTTCTGTCTATGTGCGTGCGTATTAACCCTGTGAAGGATGTGGCTTTTCACCATGCACAGACGATTATTCATGAGGCTGTACTTCGCATAGTGCTGGCATGCATGGAGACAAGTCCAAGATGCCATGAATAGGTCATCTTGGACAGCAAGTACTATATTTATTTATAGTATGAAAATTACATTATCAGAAAAACTTTTAATATACCAATTTTAAAAACTAAAATATTATTGAAAAATGTGTCTTTAATGATGTATACAAACTCTTAATGAAAAAAAAAACATTGGCTAATTCGAAAATGACAAAAGCATAATCGAAGATAATAGTCAACAAAATGCAGTAAATAACTGAAAAACGCCAAATCTTTTCCTGTATTTTATAACAAAATTATGTAAAATTTCTTATATTAGCAGTCAGTATTTAGAGATAGTAAATCATGTATGGAGAAATAGTAAAATAAATAATATCAATCAAATAAATAAAAACTATAAAAAAATATATAAGCAAGGAGTTAAAAAAAGGCATACTTAGAAAATGGTTTGAAAAACAACTTTGTTTGAAAGTTAATCTTGTTTCATCATGTGATGATTTTTCTTTTTGGTATGAATGACATAAATGAAAAGAAAAATTATAAGTAAAAAAAAAAACAATGTCTCAACTTGAAACCAGAAAAATATAGTTTATAAACAATTTGATATTCCAACACATGCCAGCATGTAAAACAGACGTTAACCGAATCTGATGATGATGGGGATTATTGAGTCTATCAGAATAAACATAGACTTTACTTATTTAGTTCTTAAAGAGAAATATTACCATGAGTCACTGATAGAATGGGAATCTTATTAGTTCACAGGTATTCTCCTAACTAAAAGGTTATAAATAAAAGCACCATTATAAAAGAAAAACATTAAAAGTGTTTTAAGATAAAAAATTTTTAAAAAGTTAAAAATGTTTTATAGATAATATATAGCTTTGTTGTCTTCCAATTCACAGGGTTCCCACTCCTTTCAGGAAATCATTCTCCAGGAATTTTTTTTTTAATTCCAGAAATGAACTTTTAATATCATATATAAAGTAGTCAGTCGAGCAAGTTACCGTTGCTGACTTAAATTGCTTTTTTAATACATAGTGAAATCTGCTTCATGGTTTTCATTCGAGTATGTTTGTAAATTTTTAAAATCTTCAATTGATTTTATTTTAGTTTTTGTTAGGAATATTATAGAGAGAGTGGAAGGAGCTAACCCTTCCACAGTGTAAGTCCTTCTCTTGCCACTCATGAACACCAAGAATAAATTTAGTAAGACACATATTTTTTATTACAATTTTACAATTGTAAGTTCTATATTTTCATACAAAGCATGGTATGTTTTTTTGTGTGAGATGTGTTTTGATTGGCTAATCCACATAATCTTGCTGTGTTTTTGTTAATCTCAATTATCAGAACACAAGATTTACAGAATGACAATTACTGAACACAAGTTTTGGCTTACTTATTCAAATCTAAGTAAACTAATGAGCTTCAATCTCTTCTAAGTCAACTGAAAAGTAAGAATTTTCAACAACTTTATTTTTAATAACTACAAAAATAGATTTCCCCAATGCGGGTAGGGACAGTTAGTTTGAAATAATCCAGAGTATATATGCTAAATGTGAGAAGACGGGAAGAGAAGCAGAATTGAAGTTTTATGGAAAATTTATATCTAAAATTCTAGATGTTCCATGATTTGTGAGAACTGTGCATTCACAATACATATTTTGTTCTATATTCTACTTTCAATATGATGAAAACAAGTGTATTGTTATTTTAGCCAATAGAAACAAAGAAATACAGCAACAATTTAAAATAGCTGCACTTGTAGCTGGTTTTTACTCCTCTCTTTGTTATAAAAGAATGTAAATAAAAAGCAGTAATAGCTTTGGCAATAGTTTAGGATTAAGATGAACTAAAGTAGTTTTGCAGACTTTACTTTTGAAAAGAGAAAATTAATTTCCTGCTTTGAGTGGTAGAAAAACTTATCATTGCCTATCTTTTCAGGTAATTCCTTGGCAAATCTAACAAAGTTTTTGTACACTTGATGAAATTCATTTACTTGATTAGAACCATTGTAAACAAGTAACATTAATCAGTTAAATCTGATTGTGCGCTAAAAAAAGTCAATGTCAATAAGTTAAAGAGATTAATTAGGAATGAAAAAAAAAGGAGAATATCACAAGATTGATTTGTTGCTTTTTAAACAGTGTCAAATACACCAACTTTGTCCAAATACTTGACCTTTTTGACTGTTTTGTAAGCAATATTGGTACTTTAATATTATTTTTTCAACCTATATTGCAAACTTAGCAGATGAAATTTTATTCATAAACTTTACTTGTTCTCCATAATATAAAAACAAAAAAAACAACATATCTACATATTACTAGAACAGATTTTGTGTAAGAAACAAATGGTGAAATGAAACTTAATTTCTTGGCACAATATGTGTTCTTAATTAAGTTGAAATTAAGCTTACTTTTTCAGGTAAACAATATTTTTACCCCCCATCCCCACCCTTCCTGAATTTTAAGTTAAAAAAACTCATTTCATATGGGGAAAAATCAGGCATTCTGTTTTTGATATTGGTAAAAAATTTGTAAAATGAAGGATTTTCACAATTGCTACTGTTAACCTTTGTCTAACAGTAGCGAGTGTATGTGAAATCACCTCAAGAGCAACGTGGACTCATATTACCTGTTTATAATGATCCAATTAGATGAGAATCCGGTTTTAACTTCAATTAGTCCTTTTTTAGGCTTAAATAATCTTTGCGCAATGATTGACTAATACTTTCCATTCGGGCTTTTAAATTACACATCAATTACACAAATTGTTGGCAAATGTGGCCAGTACTAACAAATACGTTCACGTTTTCAGCCTTGGGCTAACACATCTCGTTTGGTTTATCAATAAAGACAAAGAAAATTAAAATAAAATTATATTACTGAATGAGAAAGTAATTAGAAATGCTATAAAATTTATATATTGATAAGAGCAGACCGTTCAGATGCAATTCTGATAAAATTTGCTGGAAAGAGAGAAAGCGAGCAAGAGTGGGGGGGGGGGGGAATGGTAAGATAACAAGGTTAACGAAGAAAGAAATTCTCCCGCTCTATACTAGTTTGTTTTGAAAAATAACAATTTTTTTGTTTATAAAATGGTTGTTGGAAGGCAAGTGTTATCAATGGCTACCATTGTTTATCAGCAGTATCAACATCACAGAAAAGGAGTTGATAATTTGTGACACTTTAGAGATGGAATCGGAACTCGCATCACATTACTTCCAAGCAAGCATTTATTTCTGCAATAAATACATTTGTTGCTTCTCTTATTTCAATGTATGGATGGAAGAGAGGAGCTTTTTAAAAGCCAGAGATCCTAAAACTAAATCCTTCAGATATTTAAAACCCAATGAAGCACATTTTAGCCTTATGTTCTAAGAATTAGGACAAATGTGAAGAGAGAGAAAGAAGAGAAGAGAAGAGAGAAGAGAAAAGAAGAGAGAAGAGAGAGTTGAGCAAGTTAACGTTTGAGAAATTGTGCCTATTAGATTGGCCAATATTAGTTTTTACGCAGACTTGTTTTGATTTTCTAAGTAAAGGTCTTTGGTAGAAAAATCAAAGAAAGATATCAAGTTCCGAAATAAAAGCAAGAATCTGTTGAAGTAGATAGAAAAACGCATAGACAGAGTAATTAGAAAAATATATCTAAGCCATAGAAGAGGAGAAACTTGATTAGCTTAATCTTTTCTAAGTGCCTTTTTAAAGAAAAAGAGATAAACTAATGGTGAAAAGTAAACTAACTTTTCCTTAAATTCGAAGGTATTATTTCTTTAGGAAAGTAAAATATGGAAGCGATGAGACTTGAAAATGATTTATATCTTATGAGTGTACACTGTTAAAAATAACTGAAAAAATTATTCACACTACTATTCATATAAGATAATGTCTGAAGTGTAAAAAAAGATAAAGAAGCAAAAAAAAAGAAAACTGAAAAGTATTACAAAAAAAAAGTGGACAAAAAACCGGTATAGAAAGCAGAAAGAAAAAATAAAAATAGATTTTCTTTCTTAATTCCCAATAATACTTGAAATAGACCCGTCCAGCAATTTTTTTTTATTACTTTAAATTTTAGTTTATATATATTAATCTAGATAACGTTTGTATTCACAGGGTAAAAGAATAAATCCACAGCATCTTTACTGTGTTTATATAATAGTGGCAAATAATAAATAGAGCTGTTTACTGGTTATAAAGGTTTTTATTTATACAAACATAATTTGGCTACACATTTGCAATGGAATTCCACAAAATGAAAACGAAAAGTAGAGACACTCTGGCTTGATAAAGTCTAGCTTTTTATAGCCGTGCATGAAACATGTTTTGCAAATGTGTAGCCAAATTCTTTTGTATAAATAAAAATCATTATAACCAGTATATATGATATAAAATATTTAAAATCGTTTTAAAAACAATTGTATGCCAACTATGTGTTGTGTTTGAATTTGTGGAACTGATATACATAATGTGCTAATTTCATTTATATCAACCTACTTATATATATATATATATATATATGAGCCATATCCGCGCCGCTCACTACAAGGTTTTACACTAATATCACTTCAATACACAAAAAGTGGGCATACTCAAAATCGAATTGACAGCTGTCATACATACATACATACATACATACATACACACATATATATATATATATATATATATATATATATATATATATATATATATATATATATATATATATATATATATATATATATACTAGCAGGACCCGTCCCGGCATTGCCTGGGGGAAATAGAAAAGAATGATTTAAGTATCAAGCTAACTTGTTCTTTTCATTTATATTTTTATTTCTTAAAATATCCAATATATATTGATACATTGTGTTATTTAAACATGTTTTCTCAGTCTAAAAGGATTTCTATTTCACTGACTAATAACAGACAAGATAAAGTTTAGTATACTACACTTTAACGGTAATTCTATTTAAAAAATAAACCAAACAGGAAAAAATATTGTAAAATCAGCAAATATTTAAATAGAGGACAGAGTTAGAGGCGGGCATGAAAATTGTTTCTGGTTAAAATCAATTTAGTATTACGTATGAAATCTAAAGAAAAACACTTTCTAAATGAGTATATATGCTAATGTTATTGGCTTATTTCGTAAATGACGACAGGTTTCATTGAATCAGGTTTGATGAAAATAAGTAAAGTCTGTTAGTTTCTTATATAAAAATAATTTAAATAAAAATATGTATAAATGAAAATATGTATAAATGAAAGTATTGGTTTAAAAACAATTGTGTTCTCGCAATACAAATTTATTTAAGAAAACACTGAAAAACATTTTAAAATCTTAAACAAAGTTTCGTATTTCTTTCACATTTCAATATCTCAGAAATCTGAGTATCCATTTTTGTGAAACAATTGCATAAATATTAAAAAAATTTAAATAAAATATTTGCATAACTCAATAAAAGGCTTAACTCTAAATTTAATATATGACGACAGTGTTATTTCTTACTTTAGTTATGTAAACATTATCGATTTAAAAAAACTGATCTATTTGTGTTAATAAAAACATGTAATCCTTGTTCTGATACTATACGTCATCTGTTCTGTTCTCGATCAGGGAAGGAGAAATCCTTATCAAGTTAAGCAATTCGCAAAGAAAAAGTTTGTAACAAAAGTCATAAAATAATTTTGAAAAATGCTCGAAGGAAACATCAATAGTAGAATAATTGCTGTGCTCATTACGACTAACAGTTTATTTGACATCCAATCCGATATTCCTTTATTCCAAGAATAGTCATGTGTTCCTGCTTTTGTGTATTTAACATCTAATCTGATATTCCTTTATTCCATGAATAGTTGGAATAGTTATAAAATATTGATTTAAAAAAATAAATATCAGAGTATCAATTCTGAAGAAAAAAAGGAACTGTAATAAAAAAAATAATCGGAAAAGCTTATCAACACAGACGTCTACACTCTTATCGAACATTTGTTGTTTTTCAGGAATGCGAATGTGAAGTGTCCGTTAAGTAATCTGGAATAAGCCGTGTTCCTTTCATTCTTATGAAATGAAAAATTAGCACATGGCAAATTTGGTGGCGGGAGGAGTAAATAATAAGATGTGAGTAAAAATGACAGCCACCTTCTCTTTGGAAGGTGTATTCGAGAGAGTCAGGTAATCTGGAGAAAATATAAAAAATACTGAAAAAAGAAATGAATACATAATTTCTACAAATACGCATGAGGGCTTAGGGTAATTGGATTGCTGAACATATTAGCATCTGAAGCTTTTGGTTTTTAACCTATTATGTCTGAATGTGTGGAATCGAATTTACTTTATTATATATATATATATATATATATATATATACACACACACTGCTCTTATTATAAAGTGAAATATCCTTGGTTTTCTTAAAAGTATGAAGTGAGATGAAGCTATATTTATCAGTATCTCATAGGTGGCATCAATAAGTCACAAATGGATATAATCGACCTATAACTTATAAGTAAATCCGGATATCATATCTTGAAGCATCATATTGCGCAAATAAAAGAGTATAAGTTAAAACAATGTGGTGAAATCAAAAAATATTCTTGCAGTGCTATAAAAAAAAGAGAAAAAAAAGAATCCTTGTAAATGAGAGTTCAATTAGCCGATTAAGCAGGGCAATAAACGGAGGAGGCATTTAGTACAGCATCAAGGACAGGTGTTTTTATGAATTGGGTCAACAAGTAAAGGCTACGATCATGCATCCTATCATCATCATTGCTGAGAGGATGCAGATGGCTCAACTAGCAGACGAAAATTATGTGGTATATAAAAAAAGAGAACGTAAAGAAAAATATATTTATATGTCAGATGGAAAGAGAAATAACAGCTGCAAAGAGAATAGGAAAAGGCCGAAAAGAAAAAAATATTGAGTTCAGACAATTTAGACAATTTTTTTTATACACCAAACATGGAAAAACATTACTTAATGGAAATTTATTATTTTTTTTTTTAAATAGTATATCTACATCTGAAATCTATATATTACTAAAACATTGAAGATGTTATCATTCAAGCTTGTCACTATAGGCACTTCGTCTGCAGATGGATGGTGAGATGAAGGTTGAATGATTAGAGAAGTGGTGAAAGGAATGAAATGATGTAAATAATTAAAAGAGAGAAAGAAATTATATACTTAATATGCATAACAAATACTGACCCAATGTATAATGGGTGATCGAGTAGTCTTACAAAAAATCTCAAATCAAAGCATTCATGATATTTTGAATTGTTATAATTCCCTATCTATAAGCATGGAAGGCCATCAAGCTGTTTGAGTAATTTGATATAACGGGAATGGAAGAAACCAAATCCATCTTTTATCTTTGGCTTGGAATCAGTTACAGATAAAAAAAAGAAATATCAAAAGAAGAGACCTAGTTCTACTACTATTTTAAAGGATCATTCATCCAAGTAATTACCACGTTCAAGTAGCTTATGGGTCAAATTATAATTAGCATTTTCTTGTAAGGGCGACTCAGGCGATCGACAAAAAAACAATAAACAAGTTTGTTTGAATCTCAAAGAAAAGAATTAGTATGAAAAAAAAGAAAAGAAAAGAATTAGTATGAAAAAAAAGAAAAGAAAAGAATTAGTATGAAAAAAAAGAAAAGAAAAGAATTAGTATGAAAAAAAAAGAAAAGAAATAAAAACAAAAACACTTCTGGTATCGTCTTAGTTAATAATATTTAAATGTGTTTGTGTTGGGTTAGACTGGCATAATTAACACTGTTACAGATCATGGAATCAGCCAAGCTGAGTTTAAATCCCATCAGATCTATCGTGTTTAACTACCCACTAACACATTGGGGGAAAAGAGCAACTTGTGTTCAATGAATCATACTAAAAAGGTAAAAATACTAGCATTATACTTGCAAAAATAACAATGCGATAATCATTTTTGAAAAAAAAAAAAAAATGAAGCTAACTGTTGTGAAGTAGTCCAATAGTAAAAAGAAGAAGTCAAGTCGAGGTTGGGTTAAGATAACAAGTGTATTAACATAACAGGTAAAAAGGTAAGGAAACTGACTGGCACTCGGCTAGACAGTTACAATACTGTCCTTTTTCTCCCTGGTGATTGTCTACTTGCACTATTTATAGTGAGAACCGGTGTAGTTTCTCTTCTAACTATTAAAAGTATTACTTTATTTTATTTCAAAATAAAAATGAATGGATATAGTAATGCTTTAAATCATAAAATGACTCAAACTTAAACAGTTAGTATTTACTGGCATCCCACTGCACTAAAATGTGACACAAGGTCAGATGGTGAGGAAAACAGGCACTCTGGTCAAGTATAAAAATAACCAAGAACGGACCCATCGGAATTCCCTTGTAAGTGCGCCTCAGGCGATCGGCAAAAAAACAACCCCCACTTCTGAATGAGGAGGTAATACTAGCAATACACATGAAAAAAATTAAAATTGCTTAAAATTTCTCAAGAATTGCATACATAGACAAAATCTTTTTAAATTTTTAAAAATCTGACGAAAAATAAGGAAGTTATGATTATTTTTGTGTCTCGCACGGGGGACAAAAACACAAACATTGCATATTTTCCCCTCTTTAAGACCATATTTGTTTTGTCATATTTTTTATACTACTTTTTCAGTAAAAAATGTTACATCTTTGTTAAAACATAAGATTAATTAAATTTGCTATATAAGTGTATTTTAGTGCAGAGAATCAGAATATGCAACTGAAAAGCTCCAGAAATTAATGCTTTACTAGTAATCTGCAGTAAATCCACATAAATATGCTGCAATACCTTAAAAATACCATGTATCCATTAAAAAACAAAGAAATTAGAGAACTCAAACTTGAATTGTAATACATTTTATGCACAAGAAACTGAAATCTAATACTAGGAGTGTTTTAAAATGAACACATTGCAAGATTTCTTTTGTATTATTGTAGATTAACAGCTTCTGCTACCACCTCTTCAAAATAAGAGATGTTACCGTTTTTTAGGCAATTACATTTGAAGACCATGAAAAACTTGGTAGAAAAAAGAAAAAACAAAACAAAAACAATTATTTCAGAATTTAGAGTTTGATATCAGCTTTGCATATAAATTTAATGCAAAATAATACCCAATTTTGGGGCCATTCTAGCACATTTTTTATTGGGGAGGGAGGAGTCTGCTTATTTATTATATTTTTAGACGATTATGTGTGGTTTTTGGAGAGTTTTTGTGGGGTGGGTGGAGGTGGACTTGCTACTCACACTTAGGGTTAATAGTAGGGTTATGAAAGGGGCTTTGTTTGGGAAGGGAGATTTCCACTAGAACTTAGGGTTAGTGGTAGAATTAAATTTTTTTTAAGAGGAGAGCTTGCCACTTGTACCTAAAGTTAGAGGTAGTATTAAAGGTGTTTTTTGGAGGGAGTGGGGACTTGTAACTCAGATTTAGGGTTAGTAGTACGATCAAGGGAAGGTATTTTTAGGAGCTGTGCTTGTCACTCAAACCTGAGGTTGGTGGTAGATTAAGTAACTATAATTTTTTTTATACTAACTTTTCACCTTGAAAAAATAGTTTTAAAAAAAATTGGAGGGCTAACTGCTCTAAGAAGCAAGAATGGTCACGAAATGGGAGATCTTTTTACGTTAAATTTATACTAATATCCCCACTCTAAATTCTAAATTATGTTTTTTTATTCTTTTTTTCTGACAAAATTTTTTAAGATGTTCACACGTAATCGGCTAAAAAAGTAGAATCTTATTTATTTTTTTAGATTGGTGGGTAGAAAGCAATTTTTGACTAAAAAGCTGAGTATATTTGAAAAACAGTATTTCTCCCAGGAGTCACAATTTTATAAAAGAACCACTAACTGCATTAACTTTAATTTTAAGCAGAAAAGTATTTTTTTTTCTTCTTTCTTCTTTATTTAAAAATAAAATAAAATAGTCTGTAGACAAGTTTGTAAAAATAGCCAATCTTGCTTACAGGTAACAGCTGCTGCTTGCTGATACTATTACTATGGTCGACTGCATCGGTGAAACCAAAACAATATTTTTTTGGATAGGGAATTAAAAATTGCTACTACAAAAAGATAAAACAACATACAATTATAATTTTAATGCATAAAAGGTATAAAAGGATTGATTTACTTATCAGTTGGGGTACAAAAAATCTTTAAAAAAATGTTCAATACTCACATAGCAAAAAAAAGGAATAGGGTATTTTATTTTGTACCCCAACCAGGATTAAAGGCTTTATCTCTAATTGTTTTCCAAATTTCATGATTAAATTCTATATAGACGAGTGAAAAACATTTAAAAAACACCCCCGTTCTTCAAAAAGTTGCAAAAATTACCTGCTAGCGGTGTTAACATTTTTATCACTTTACTTGCTTAAAACTCTTCAAATATATTATATAGATTATTATTTATTGATGCATGTCAAAGTATATTAATTTTCGAACAAAATGGAGGTATTTTGAGGACTTAAAGTGCTTTGGTTTTTAAAATATAATTATTTTAGTAGAACTCCCTTGAAATCTGTGCTGATCTAAAGCATTTTTATGGCTGTGCGTATTGCTAGCAATACCTGGGAGGGTACACATCCTAGGACTTAGCCGATCCATACCTCATTTCGACAAGGAAGGGTCTGGTCATTCAAGTAAGCTTCTATGTTGCCAGAATGATGTCAAAGATGGACCTCAGTTGGTATTGACAACTGACCGGAACTAGTTTTTTAAGGTTTCAACTTAGTCTACACATTTTTTCATACAATTGGAACATATGAAAACAAGTTTTTGATTGATCTGAAAACCGATTCCACATCATTTCTTATTAGTAAAAAACATTTATTTTATCTAACATTACAATTATCATGATCTAAATAAAATATATAAAAAATTATATAGATTAATTCTTTTAAATTTATTACAACCACATTCATAAAAAAACATCCATAAATATATATATATATATATATATATATATATATATATATATATATATAACATTAAAATTCTTTTTTAGAAAAAAAAAAAAAAAAAAAGAAATAAAAAAAAAGAAATAAAATTAAGTCAGGGATCAATCTAGTCTCAATGTCATTTTTGATACTGTTTTATACTAAAGATCTAAAAGAAAAGAAAACCATCTTCAATCCATTGGACATAGTTCACAACCAATAGCTTTTATAGACCTTTCATATAAAATAAAAGCATCAAAAGAAAGTTAAATTCCATTCAAGAGGCAAATTAAATTCTTATGCAAATTAATGCAAATCAGACGGTAAAGCATGTTGACCAAAACCAAACTGGCACTGACCAACTTATTTTATCAAGACGTAAACACAACTATAAATATTAAAGCACGACTAAGCCTATAAATCTGAACTAAAAATGAACGTTTGTGCATTCATTTCGTCATACATTATCATTAAGAAAAACTGATTCCAATATATATATATATAATTTAAATAACACTAAGCATTTAGATTGGGGGAGGGGTATAGAATAAAGAGTAAGATAGAATGTGAATGAATGGAAAAATGATATAATAAATATACTATATCTATCAATAATGGAGATTATTTATCTGTCTGTCTGAAGCCGAAACTTTATTATTAGTTTTGATCGCTCTCTTTTTATACCTACTTGTGATCTCTTATATATACCCATTCCAAAACTTCCTCAAAGATCACGCGTCTTTCAAATTTACATAATTAATTTGTTTTAGAGCTTCTAATAAATTAATATTCGCAAATATACACTCATGATTGTTTTTTTTTTCAGATTTCCAGATGTATTTAAAATATTTGCCTAGATAATAATCTTAATAAAAATTATAAATAGAATTAATTAAAGACATTATTTTTAAATCTATATAATTGAGTTATGTAATTAAATTAGATTGTAATGAAATATGATGGAACAGCCGGTGTCCACTCCAACATTTGGTTACCCGCTCTCTGATTATTAAGTATAACGCTCTATTTCAAACGCATAGAAAGTTCTATTTCAAGAAATCCACAAGTGTTAACATGACGTCAGATTAGAGAGAGAGAGAGAGGGGGGGGGCGTTATTTGATTAATAACATTTAAACAACACATTCTGAGATTTATCGTACGAGTCACTCAAAAATGATATATTTACTTTGATTTTTTAATTAAAACGTTTTGGGTTTGTTTTTTGTTTTTAAATCTTATTAGAAATTATGTTTTAAAGCACAAATTTATTGAATCAAATTGTTTAATTTTAAAAAAAATGAGTTAGAAAAATTTCAAATTGATATAAAAGTTTAATATGAAAATTCGTTTAGTTTAAAATGCTAACTAATGTAAACAATAGGCTCGCAGAATTATCCTTAAGTGCGAACTTACATGACTTAAATTCCAGAAATATAAATGGTTTCATCATGGATATTATTTTTTTAGCAAAAATAAAATAAAAAATTATAGTTGATCAGATTCAATATTTAATTATTTATTTTAATTTATTTTTGTCAATTCAAGATTTTAGACTGGAGGGTGGGTCATCTATAGATCCACCAAATATAAATTTTGTTACAACTTTCTTCTTTTTATCGAAGAGAATTTTAAGATTTTGTTTTCTAAACACTTTCCCTGCGGTTACTTTTTATTTAGTTTAAAAGGTAATGTATGTAATATGTAACTTAAAACAACTAGCAAAAATATGCGACCGGAGGGAGCATATATTTGCTAGTACAGATAATAATAAAAATAGTAATAATAAAATGTGATATAAGTAATAAAATCATATAAAAAGATATATAAACAGGTAGCTAGATATTATTTGCATTGAATACAAATAAATAATTTAACTGAGGTACCTTAACGTGAATATATACATAAAAATGATATAGCTTCTGTTTGTTTTTCTAGTGGCTTAATTGCTTTATTTTAATTTAAATTAGACAACCCATGACCCGTTAGATCAGTATCTGTTGTATAATTTAATATATAATTTCTTAACTTTGACATTGTATTGTTTTTAAACAAGTGATTATCAACCAAAGTCAGACTACATTGTGATGTCATAATAGACCTTTTCTCTCTCCTCTTTCTCTATTATTTTCATCATTCAATTTCTTTCACAACTTTACTTATCATTCACCTTTTATTTATGCTATTCACCCTTTCTCCCACCATCTGAAACATCCACATACAGATGAAAAGTGTGAATGGTGACAAGCA
This sequence comes from Sepiola atlantica, assembly GCA_963556195.1. Lineage (NCBI taxonomy): Eukaryota > Metazoa > Mollusca > Cephalopoda > Sepiida > Sepiolidae > Sepiola > Sepiola atlantica. The sequence continues at coordinate 131,937,189 of OY744524.1, forward strand.
AGATAACAACATCCTCAGAGTTTTAGTATCGTATAGATTATCATTAACATAAGCTTGAACCATCATTTAGGATCAATGAATCCTCAATCAGGACGGAATATCTTAATTGGTATGTATTTGATAACAATTTATTTTCGGCAACTGGATATTGATGTTGACTGTTTTAAAACCAGGATTATTCAGTAATGTTAATATTATGCTGCTCATATATTAACTATTCAACACTAATTTAATAATAAAGATTAATTTAATATAATTTGTTTAAATATATGTAAATTTGGTTTTGGCAAAATAGAGCAGGAGCAACAAATCTAATTGCTAAGAAATACTCAAAGTTCATTAGTCATTCCTGCTAGTTTTAGATAAGAGTGGTAACAGCCATCTTTATTAAAACAGTAGCCTCCTTAAGTCAATAATCTTCTCTCAGAATTTCTAACTGAACCGTTTAATAGTGTGAAAAATTAAATACTTTTTTGAAATATATGTATTGCATCGGGATCTTAATGCATATATTCCACATTTGCAATAAATATTTAAATAGGTATGGCTGTACTATAATGTTGTATGATACAGGAAGATATAATTTATCCTGGGGGGGGGGGGGGATAATAGTATACTCAAGTAAATATAGTGTTCTAAAAATGAAAATAGCAAAAATACAAAACAAAAAGAAAAACCAAGGTCTTTTTAAATGCATTGTTTCATGGCCCCTAGATTAATTTCACCCATAAAACTGCCCCAACCTGAATCAGTTGCCCCCTCCCCATTTCCCAATTTCCATTCATCAACAAGAATGTAGAAATTCAACATGGATATCATTTGTTTCAGTTAATAAAATCGCATGTCTCCTTCCATATAAAAAGAAGCAGGTCGTGGACGTTATTGCTGCCGGCTTTGCAGACACTTAGCCATTCTCATTATATACATTATAAGAGGGTTATGCCATTATTCATTCCCCAGAAATTGGCTTTTAGGCAGGAATGGCGTCTTTAATGAAAAATTCCTGTGTCCCCTAAAATGAAATAAGTGGATGAAGGTAGTTTTGTAATGTGCCAGTTTTATGAGAGAACTGGGAAAGAAAGCAATTCTGATTATCAGAATATTTTCTTTTTTTTTTAATTTTAGAATTTCAGAATACTATTCTATAGACACCAGTGTTAGGGTCTTGAAAAAAAAAAAATCCCATTTTTATTTTTAAAAAAAGAAAACAAAAAAGAAAAAGTAGTTGAATACTCATCTGCTAATTATTAAAATTAATTCATAGAAATAACAGTTTTGTACTACTTGATGTCCCTTTACAAAGATTAAAATCAAGTTATATGTTACTAAACCATACGTCTAGAATCCTTATTTGAATTGTTATCAAAATCCATGAAATGATTTTGATTCTAAAACATGTCTAAAATTTGAGGCTTAAGAAGAAATTGGAATCCAAGGAATCTTGCTTAATTGGTGTCTAATGACCATGAAGCAAATTTCATGCAACTTGAAAATAATTAAATTTTCAAATGGAAGGTTGTGTGCCCATATTACCCACCTCTCAAAATATTCCATTAAAATAATCCAAAGAAACTGAAATTTTAGCAATATTTATTAATCAATGTCTAATATGCATGGTTAAAATTGCATCAAAATCTGAGGTATCTGAATTTTCAGAAAGGGCTTCCAGCCACTCTTTGCATAAAACTAAATTAAACTAAACATAGGTCACATTACCCACCATGAACCTAGTAGCCGTGTTCCAAAATTCATAAAGAGTGGTTAATTAGTTGTGGAGTTTATCCCATACCAACGTAGATATAAACATAAACACATAAGTGAAAAGAAATACTCTGAAGAGTTTCTTTATTGCAGCTGGGTAAACTAATACTAGACTCATGGATTCGGTGTTGGAGTGAGCGATTTGAGTGGATGAATTCGAGTTCAACGACCGTTCAAATATTTTCTACTTTTTCGATGATGTCCAGTCTGTTGGTTATTCTGTCATAAAAAAGTTTGAAATAATATTTTCATCACTAAACTCACAGATTGAATGGATGCATCTTAACAATGGCGCCATTCTTGTTTTTTGTATCATGTGATCTTAAACTTTTGAAAATCTAGACTCATAGATTATTTACTTCATCAATCAGTCAGTCAGTCTCTGGTGGATGAGTTTATTTTAAAGGTTGGCGATTTCTCACAAATTTTATTGCATTACTATTCAACCATTTTAAATAAAAAAGAAGAAAAAAAACAACACTTTCAAAACCAATTCTTAAAACTGATTATCATTTGGACAATTACAAATTGCTTTAACAAATATTCTTGATTATTTTTCTTAAGTTTGTTTACATATCTAACATGAACACACACAGACAAATAAGTTACAAAAGTTAAATGAATAATATGTAAATTGCATTTAAAAGAGTGACCCAAAGGTTTGAATGACGACCTCCCCAATAAAAACTCCTTTAACTATTATTAACACTAAGTTTGAGTAGCAACAAAAAAACATTGTAAAACCACACATAATCACCTAACAAAATAGACGCCCCCCTCCCCCCCAAAAAAGAGCATAGAATTTCTCTCTCATAGCAAAAAAAAAAAAAAGGTTAGCTAGCCTAAAACGCTAGAATGGCTCGAAAATGAATGATCATTTTTATGTTAAATCCATGTGTGAAACTGATCTGTCACTTAAAATTCTAAAATTGTTTTTTCTTTTTTTTGATAAGTTTTTCAGGATGTTCTGACATAATCGAGTAAAAAGAAAAAAAAAAAGTAGAATCTCATTTTTATTTTAGGGGTAGGGAGGTGAAGCATGTTAATCTACAAGAACTTCTTTTTCATATTGAAAGTATCGACTTATATTTTAACTTCATTTTTACTTTTAATTTCGTTAAATTCCATTAAAATGAGCGCTTTGTGTGAAAAAGAATGTTAAAAGATTATTTTTGTGTGTAACAAAGTTTAAAAACATTAAAAATGTTTTATCCAAGAAATAAACAACAAAACACGTTCAGTGAAAGAAAGAGCCCAAGGGGAAGAAGACCAAGAAGTTTTGATGAGACAAAAGTCTTTTTAATCAGAATAATATATACAAGCATTATCTACCTCACTCACTAAATTAAAAAAAATTTTTTGTATAATTTAAAAAAATTTACAAACAAATAAAAATTAAAACCTAAAATGACTTCCCTGCATACCGAGCAACACCGGGTAGGTACAACTAGTTGGTTTATATTTTTAGGGAAATAACGGTTTCATTTCTTTTTTTTTCACAGTGAAAATTAGAATACAAATATATCTTGTCTGTACATGTGTAAAATTAAATTACATTTAATTACAAAGCCTAGAAGTTATATACAAGACAGACAAAATTTATCCACCTATCTGATTTCTCCATCCAATGCAGACTAATTATAAATCACTGTACCCTGAGGATTGTTTGTTGCAAAAAAGAAAGATTGGGACTAACATGCAATAGATTTTCAATCTAAACACTGGACCCTGATTTTAGGACCAATCAAAAGTGTAAACTAGAAATACTTAAAACTTTCATATTAAAATTTGTACGCCGCTGTCAAGTACCCCTGCCAGTATTAAATAAATTGGTAAGGGAATCTCAAATATACTTACGTTCTTAACCGAGTAGTTGAATAGATTTATCAGCAAAGCAAAATGTAATTGTTGCTGTTTTGTGAGGAATATTTCTATTTTTATTACTTACATTTTGTTATTTTATGTGTAATCAATACTAACTATAAACCAAATAAAATAATACGGGCCAACAAATACTGCATAATAAGAAATACTGGTGGTCTTGTTTGTATGTGCAGTATAGAATGCTTTAATATATCTGGCTAGATCAATAAAACAGTTGTCTTCAAAAGCAAACACCTACACAACAATGATGAAACTGATGATGAAAAAAAGGTAAAGGAAAAATAATTGTTTTTGAATAAAGAAACTAAAATGTTCACTAATTGATATACAAGATCAAACAATTGAGTTTGTAACAAAATATTTTTTCATAAAAATTTGACGCAGAATGTTTTGTAACTTTGTTTCATGCTTTATTTAGATTCAAACAACACACAAATCTACAAATCTGTGTGAACGGTTAATCAACAAATCTTATAGGAAAGTGGGTAGAATATATTTACTAAATGAGTGTACAATTATTTCCTAACGGCCGAGAAGTTGCAGCAATATGTAAGGGAATTCATTCACATTGGTAAAGTGACAAGTTGTTTAAAATTTACATTAAAGAAAAATTTGTTAAATTCAAAACATCCAACAAAACGGTTCTTGGTAAGCGTTACTATAATGAACGTCCCAGTAACGGAAGAAAAGGAAGGTGTATAGGAGGAGATACTTATTGAAGCTTTTGAAGAGAAAATGGTAGCTTAAGATTTATAGAAAGATTATAAAACCGTATTGTACCCTGATAGCTTTATATATAAAATCATGTTTATTTTTCTGAAATAAATTATTATTAATACTTATTACAAATATTTGTTATTTTTAATACTTTCAAGCTAAAATGATTACTTTTTGTCACAACGAGGCCATTCCAATTAAAACGGTTTTAATCCCAATAATATCTATTATACTAAATGAGAGTTCATCAACATTTATATTACTAAGGCTTTTTTCCTCTATAATTTAACACAAAATACATGCTAAAATATACATTAGTTCTGGGATTGAATTACATTTGAAAAAATGACTTTTTTTTAATTAACCATAATTTATAATTAACCAAACAAATAACCCATCTCTTAGCTATCTAAGTATTTCTCTTATCCATCTCACTACATATTGATTCAAACACTCTCTAATATTTCTTAATCTCTCCATGAGCATTTAGAGAACGGGTGACTCTTTTTCTGTTGTCATTTAATTTACATGTGTGTCTTAAAGACAGGCTTAGATCCGATGACCTCAGAGGAAGATCAAATCTGGACAATATAGAGAGATGTGTGCAGAACCGGAGACTTCGATGGTATTGCCATGTTAAAAGAATGGATGCGAGTTCTTGGATTAGTAGATGCTATTGGCTTTCCAATGTAAGTCTTTCTAATACCCTTTTTAATTTTAATAGGATAGGACTGGACTATCGAGAGTTGAAAAAATGCGAGTAATTTCTGATGACCTAAAGTAAAAACAATAAATAAAACCCATCAACCATGACTTTGCTTTTTTAAAATTTTTATTTTCTTCCTTTAATTATTGAGAGAAGGAGGGGAGGGTTAGACATGCCGGATGACATCAAAGACATTAGAAAAAGTTAGAAATGAAATTGAAAGAGAATAATCATAGCTCACAAAAAGAAATAAGGAAGAAAAAAACGCCTAAAATTAGAAAGTTTAAAAAAAGAAAAAAAAAGGGGGAAAAATGTATAAATCGGTATAAAGAAGAAAACGTTTAATTATGGAAATAGATTTACGTCCTCCCTTCCCTTATTCATCGGGCAGACTGATATATATTTACAAATAAATACACATTGCTCTTTATTATAGAGCGGAGGATTATTATTGTTATTATATAGTAACATTCTAAACAAGATTCCAACAAGTGCACTGTTATTTTATATTATAAAAAAATCTTTTGACTAATTTTATGCTTACAAAAAGAAAAAGTACAAAGTCATTATTTCCTTAAATTATTTGGTTCCTGTCAATTGTAGAAGCACATGAATTCATGTGAAATAGATATGGCATTTTTGGAAGCAAAGTAGTCATTCAGTTAAGTATCTTATTAATATGGTTTAAGTAAGATTATAAAATCTATTCAGCCCAAGTAGATTATATTACCACATTTTATTGTGTATAAAATGACTCGAGGGCGACCAGTGTTTAAAAAAATAAAAAATTTAAAAAAATACAAAACAGAATAAATATTTTTTCATTATAATGACCTCATCGTACCCTCATTTGTTTTTTTTTTTAATTTTTAATTAAGTTTTTTGCCCAATGTGTTGTATTATATTATCCATTAAAATATCAATGTCATACATACATTTCACTAAATATATTTAATGTTTCACAATATTAATTTTCAAGAAAGTAGATGAACCCGATATTTAGCCATTGTATGTTTCTTCTAATTTCCCTTTCAAAACTAGTTTTGAATTTTTAAAGGGAAAAGTGATAATTAGACACCAATATACACAGTAATACATTTGAAGGCATTAATCAATCATGTATTTCTGCTTAATGACTTTCTTTTATTCATCTATAAACTACGAAAATAAAATTAAAATAGTGTTTTTCATAAAAACAGAAAAGGGAAACTATGATAAAAATCTCAAAAATTAAAAGTAAATGCAATTATTAACCCTTGTATACTTTGTGTTTTATTACCTATTGTGCCAACAATAAATGTTGGTAGTATAATGCAAATGGTAGAAAAAAAATGAATGGAAAAATGGTCAACAGCAAAATATAAAAACAGATTCAAATCAAAAACTAAGATTTCATTTCTTTATTAATAGAAACGTTATCAAAGTCGATTATTTGATAAAGTTTCTGTAAATATAGGAACAAAATATTAGTCAAACAAATGTTTTTTGATTTGAATTCATATTTTGAGGTTGGCCACTTTTCCAAATTTTTTTTTTCATTTTCTCCCCATTCGTTGAGAGGAGCTGCTCTTGAATAAGAAAATGCGAAGACCTTGTGGTGGAAGGGCGGAGGAAAGTTGGACGACCCAAAAAAACTTGGATGCAAACCATCAACAACAATCCTTGACATTGGAATTTGAACAGAATCAATCCTCAAAACCGCCAAGCTTGGAGATTGAGATTGCGGGTTGTAAGAAAACGTCAGACCCTAAACAATAAAATGATGATGGAGTAGGATGATAAGGATGACGATATTCTGTTGGATTTTTATCTTCACACAGGTCTTACAGAATGCAAACTGTATATTGCACTGAGACTAAGCGTTATAATCTTCTTTATATTAATTTCCCTCTCATATCCATTTTTTTTTAGACAATATAAAGATGAACAAATAAATGATTTAGATTAACATTGAAAGGTTTCAGAAACCGATGAGCCTTTTCCAGGTAGTAACATGCAGAGATAAGTCAATTTTTTTAAGAAATAACAGACAGCTTTCTTTTTATTATTAAGTTGTTGATTCTTCATGTAACTTTGCCATTTTCCCTGCCAACTATTCTTTGAACATTACAATGTACAAGTAGTAAGGATGGGAAAAAATATTTCTTGGGCTATTTGCAGAAGAGTGAAGAGAGTAAAAAGGAATAACCAATTTATGAATCTGAAATGAAATTTCTACAACCATTCTGATAGAATACCCATGCCCTTCTTGAATCGCAGAAATCTAATCTCGACCATTACCTTTCAAATCCTTACAGGCAATAGAAGATCAAATTACATAACAAAAACTGCTGAAGAGTTGAACCTTTTCCAACCATACACATGGGAAGAGAATAAGTGTATGCATGCAGGTTTCAAAGCTGGGACAAAAAGTCTCCAGAATTGACATTTATATTTATTGCTTGCTTTAATAAATGTCAAAAGATGTTAATTCTGCAACAAAGTTTAAGCAAAAATAGAAATTCAGAAATAAGTTTGATTATTATGTGGAAATAAAAAATTTACAACTCAGGATGAGAGAGAGAGATCAATATTTTATTAACTTCATTTGTAAACATTGGATATTTAGAATTTTTTTCAATGAGACGAACATCAGAAGAAATTGGTTAAAACTTACTAAATAAAGAAAATGAAAATAAGCATTGACAGTATAATTGTATTATAAATCCTAGAAATAATAGACCACAAAAATATGTCTCTCTTTCTCTCTCTCATATGATGTGTGTTTGTGTATGAGAATAAATATTAAGTCATCTCTCTCTCTCTCTCTCTCTATATATATATATATATTTATATATAAGCCAATGTAGACTAGATTAGAGCTATCAAAAAGTATCTCTTTCTTACTGTTCTTTTTCTCTTCTTTTGCTAGCTGTCTCGTTTAAAGGTCTGTGATATGCAACTTATGGGCACCATTGGTGATGTTAGAGGATTTTTTCTGTGTAATCGAAAGCAGTTTCAGGTATAATATTTGAATACTTATATTGTAATAAAAATTCTAGTATTGTATCAAAGTTAAAATTCTGGTATTGTAACAACTCTACATGAGACACTATCTAATTTTCAATTGTCACCATCTAATTCACCATCTAATAACGTATAAAGAATGGAACAGTATGTTGTCGTCAGCTTATAACTGTTGACACAGACACACACCAATAAGAGATGAATATTACTAGAAACCCACTTTTGTGTAATAATTACTTTGACAGAATAGCATCAGCTTCTTAAAACAGATGTATGAGAATAGATCATGGGTCAATAGTAAAGAAAATCTTCTTGGCTTGTTTAGGATTCAAATTATCTACAACCCATACATCAAGAGAATATTTAAAAGCAGTTTCAGCTTAAAGTGACACGTTACAAAAGCCTAGCCATAAGCATGACCAAGAACCGTGTACACAGCATTCTAAGCAGAAAACCTCTAGAAAGACAAATCGGGATGCCTTTGAAATAAAGTTGGAAAAACATCAAAAGCTACAGACACAGAAAGGCGATGAAGTCATGCATAGAGGGGGGGGGGGGGGGGATAAATCAGGATTTCTAACAGACACAAAAAAATAATAAGGGGACAACATTAGAGAATAAGGGGACGACATTAGAGAATAAGGGGACGACATTAGAGAATAAGGGGACGACATTAGAGAATAAGGGGACGACATTAGAGAATAAGGGGACGACATTAGAGAATAAGGGGACAACATTAGAGAATAAGGGGACAACATTAGAGAATCAGGGGAAAGAATCAGTGCATATGTTGGAGTCTGAAAACTTTAAATGTAAGTCTCACATATAAAACTGAATACAATTGGTAATGCAGTTTTTAAATGCAAAGGTTAATTAAGAAGCAGATCTTAAAAATTAAGGATTTAAATTCTTTCAATAAATCCAAAAATTAGCTGTTATAGTTTGGATATAAAAATGTGTACAATAGAACTGGCAAACTGAGTTGCAATTTCAGATCTATTGTTTTCATCATGCACTGATAACGTTGAACGTGGCTGTTGAGTCGGAAAACACAACCTTTAACACAAACTTCTGTATTTGGCACTTCCGATTCAACTCCACTTTATCAAGTGAAATGATTATGATTTACAAATCTCAAAGCCTATGCATACACTCTTAACTTGCGTAAGCCTATATGATTATAACTGGTTTTTATAAGAGAATCAACTATGGCCGGTATGTGTAAATTCACCTTCTATTGTCGGAGTTTGTATAATTTTTCTGACCGACTCCTGTGACCCCCATCAATGTTTCTGACTCTGAGATTCCACAACCCTGCCATTGAGAAGAGCACAATCCCACTATACACAAGTAAATAGCGATTTAGATTGTTTGTTTCAGGGTTAATAAATAATTTCCAAAGAGTTAATATGCCTCAAAACATACAGAACCAAAATAGAATAAAATTTAAATATCCAGTATTTATTTGGTTTCCTTTTAAAAGAAATTTATCATTTTTTTCTTTGTCGAATTAAAATATGTCGCAATAAGACTGTAAGATTGTCTCCATTAATTAATTTTGTCAAATCTTATTTTCGTCTGAAGCTTTTTTTTAATGGTATAAAACTTTAAGCGGTGTATGTACAAGTGTGCAAATATACAAATATAAATGAAAGCAAATGAACACAAAATGCATGTGCATATTGCCGATTTGAGTACCTGTATTTGTGCAGATATTTGGATAGTAAATAAGTTGCCAATGTGGTAAATTGGAGCATCAAAGTCTGAACTTATGAAAAACACGTTTTTAAATGGATTTATTTTTTGATAGCTATGATAGGAATTTCATGTTATTAGTTTTTTTGATTTACTAATTGCTCAGATCTTATACAAGTAGCATAGCACTTGTCAAAAATGTGATGGGATTATTTACAAAGGGATTAATATTTAGGATGAGAGCATTCTACTTAGGATCAACGTGCCACTTCCTGCTGAAACATTATAAAAAATGTTTCAGGTTAGTGTAATTTCAGTCTTGAGAGACTATACTGCATCTTCAGGGTACAAACTTGGGCTAGAAACATGGCAATCCTCGGTCATCCAATTATACAAATGCTTTTTTTTGTTGGCGGCTTTGCTAATGAGATCCAAGGGAATGAGATTTTAGGATGCGCTTTGTTGCAGGAATTGTCAGAAACTTACAAGCAGGGTTGCAGAGTCAGAATGCATACGGTTTGATTTTGCGGATTCCAAAATATCCGACTCAAACTGACTCCAACTCCTTATTTTAAAGTCTTCCGATATTCGCACCATATGTTGATTCTTCAGAGATTTTTTAATCTCAAACTCCTTCCAAAACCTCCAACTCCACAACCCTACTTACAAGTATACCAGACTCAACCCTCTAGCATTATTTCAGAGTTTTCTTTCTCCTAGACTAGTAATGCCCTATTTGCTCTTGCAGGCTTGACAGTCTAGTTCACCCTATTATTAAACACAAAACCAATAGAAGAGATGGATTGATACCTTTTCTGAGGGTATTAGTTCAAATGACTCATCAGTTCTGACAAATATTGAACTTAGCATGTTATGCCCCAATCTGTAATCATTACATTCTGTGCTATCCAATACAATATTGTTCATATAAGAACACGGTCAGATATACGGCAGGTCTTGATGACGAAACAGAAACGTTAATGGAGCTTAGATTAACGTGTCGATGTATGAAAGGTATTACTTATATAAGGAACAGTTTGAAAAGTTTTTAATAGTGTCTCAAATATAAATAACCTGATCTATCATACATAAAAACGTTAACTATTTTAAGTGTATCAAAAAGCTCAAAGTACTTTTCACTGTAAGTAAAATTTAGTAGAAAACAAAATCTAACAATTTAACCTAATGATTTAACAAATCCACTGACTCTTTTCTCGCCCTTTTGCAAAATTCTTTAGTACAAATAGTCGATTTATTCAAGTGAACAATATTATCACAAATCTGTTAAAGAAATGAGGTTTGTATTCTTTTTCATTAATAAGTGCCATAGTTTTGTATGAGTGACTAAATGATTAGAGACATTATCTCAGAGAAATCGTGTATCGTACAGGTTTTCATTTGACTAACGAGTCACCGTTTGTGGACGGTGAGACAACATCGTGAGGATTAGTAACGATGGTTATAACTGGTCAGAATTAGATTATTTAAGAGGATGGCTCAACAAGAATTTGTTTACATTGGACTTGAAAACAGCAATGTTATAGTCGGCTGGGAAGCAGCCCCATGGAATTGTGTTCCAGACGGCTAGTTTAAGGGAAGAAACTCTACTCATGGAAGTTCCGTTTAGTTTTAGGTACACAGAGGGAGAAAAGGAAATTATTGACAGTGGTTATAGCTAAACGAGTTTTTGTTGTGAATGTTTTACATAGATAGGAGCTCAGTTGAGCACCTACCACGAAAATAACGATAGAGCAGAGAAAGACTAGCAACGTCTTTTCTGTGAGAAAGAGGCTGTAAGGAAGAGAAGAGGGCATCCCCACTAGATTTCGAAGTCGATTTTGTACTCTGTCAAGGCAGGAAAGGTGCTTTAAGTGGCACTTCCCCAAATCTAACAACAGTACTCCATATGTATTTGACTCTTCTATAGGTAGAGGATTGCGTCAGGGGTGAGATACCTTCTGGAGTGGTAGAATGATCCAACCATTTTTCTAGCAACTGTAGCAATGGATTTGATGTATGTCTTCGATTTCAAGTTTGAGGTGAAGGTCAGTCCCAGAACCTTATCAAAGCAGGTTTACATTCTGATGAAGTAAAACTAGAATAAGAAGCTTATTCATACACAGAGAATAGTGTATTAGCAAGCTTTGATATTCTTGCTTCAGACTGTCAATGATATTGTCAATTTAGAGGCAATTTTATTGATTTCTTTTTTGCTGGTTACGTTCTGCTGGCAACAATTTTCCTGGATTAGTCAAATTATGGTGCTTGAATACGGTCAGAAATTAAATAACTTTTTTTTTATCTTCCCTAACTGAAAATAGCTAAAAAAAATAAATCAATAAAATGACACAAATTGACTTCGATTCTAGGGAATAGAATAACAGTACTCCATTTCAAAATCATGATGAACACCATGTACTCTTTGAAAGGTAAGCTCCTATTTGACGAAAAGTTTTCTCTGCTAAATTTTTTCTATCTCTGCATTGAAGAACAAGGAACTGAAAATATTCTTCAAACTATGGATCATGTTCTTATGTGTCCTCATCTACCAAACTCATAAAACATGACAGATTTGGTAGCATATAACAGCACAGGTATGGCTTGCGTATACACGTGGGAAAAACAATTTGGAAATATCCTTTGAAGACATAGAAGTTTTACAAATAGGTGTTATTCAGACTTAACTTTTCCAAAACGAAAAAACAAAAACAACATTTCGCCATTATTTCTGATGAAATAGGTACTAGTAATTAAATTAATATGCATGCTCAAACTAAACACTTTCACCTATATCTGTCACAAATGAGAAAAAGAAAACCTGTGCAGCAATAGAAATAGATCATGATATCAAAGATTTCAGAATTTTTACTCAAATAACATTGCATTTGACTCCTCAATATTTGATTCTGCCTAATCATTTTTTTTCTTTTTTCCATCATGTCTTTTTACAATACCAAAATATATTTGGGTTCAGTTGTTTAAAAAAAAAAATAATTCCAGTTATAAAGATTGCTATAATGGTGTAAAATATGACTCATCTACCCTACATTATTTCAGTTATTACTAAGCATTTTATTTTATTTTTACATCTTTACTTCAAAAAAATGTGCAACCAATGAATCCAGGGCAATGCCGGTTGGGGACAGCTAGTATTGGATATAGACAGCTGGTTCAATCCAACAGGTAGCATACTAAAGTCAAAAATGTTTAGTAGAAAGTCTGATCAAAGTTTAGGAAAAGTCTGATATTTTAATGAGGAAACGTCTCAGCCATGAGTGTTGTGTATATATTCTACTACAAGAAAATTAAACAGTGGGCAATGATTTTAAAATAAATACTAATTTTTTGGTGCTAAACATTCAAGATGAAAGATCTAATGTATATAAAAGAATATGAGGAAAGAAAATGTTTTCTATATTGTAAACAGGAAGAGAGGAAGTGATTTTATCAAAGTTTGGAGGAAAAAAAAAGAAGCAGATCAAGAAGAGGTGGTAGTCTTGTATACATTTCACCCAACTGACATAAAATTAAAACAAATTGTGAAATGACGATGGCAGAAAGACTGATGAGGGTCAGGATAAGATTTACCTGAAATCTTCTGATTATTCACAAAGACACCATTCAAGCTGTCATCATATAATCGGTGGATGTTCCCGGGCTGACGGACAACCCTGGCATGATTTCGAGAGATGTAACTGCTCTGGATGAAGTTACTTGAATCTATGACATAATCCACTTGGTTGGGATTCCTACCAATCATGTATGCCACTTTGTGGAAACTGGAAAAAAAAAAAAATAAATAAATAAATAAATAAAAAGGAAAAGACTATTTAATTTGAGATGAACCTAAATGAATCTATACTTATTTTAGAAATTATGCTATAACATTTTTTTAAAATTGTAATTGTATACAAATAAATATTTTCCAGCTTCTTTTTTTAAAATACTAAATTATATAGTTTTTTCAAATACGACTTTGAAAGTTCAATTTAATCACTCCAGTATCTTTTTGTCATTAAATGATTAATTAAACCAAATTGCTATAAAACTATAACTAATTTTGTTATGGTAATGTTATAGTTTCTATAAAATTCTTGAGTGTAAATAGCTTCGAAAACTTTCTATCTTTTAATACATGAAGATATGCTAAGAATGTTAAAGACAAAAATGCTTTTCTATCCAACAGTTTAAATTCTTCTTAATTTCTTCCAAATTTTGACGGGTCACAAAGTAATTCATTCTTCGTTTTTTTACTATTCAGAAACGATTAAAATGGCTAATTTGTTCAAAGAAATAGAAGTGTACTGTGGTGGATGTAATTTCGTAATTAAATTATTTTATTTAAATAAGATATTTAAAAAGTGTGTTTTAGTACTTTACACCACTGCATTTTTTATTTCGATAAATGAAAGATTAATCTTATAGATAAAGTAGAGCTTGTTTTTCCCCCATCTCTTTAATGTTACTTCGTTAATAGACACTACATACTTAAATCTGTTTGGTCAGTCATTTATGGCAAATATCAGTCTGCCTTGTATTTCTGATCGATTTCAATATTTAATTCTGATCAATATTTTATTTTTGATAAGTCATAAATAAAGGATGGCAAAGGAGTTTTTACTCTCACACTCAGATTTGCTATCACTAACACCAATAACAAATTTAATAAGATACATTTTTGATATTCACTTGTAGAAATATAAGTGGAATAGTTATTCTATTATCCTATAGGTGATCATGTGATCAAAACATATGAGATCATAAAGAATATGACTCAATTCACAGAATGCGAACTAAAATTAGTTTTGTCACTTAAGAGAATTATCCGAATGTAGGTAACCAAATTTTGATATTTTAAAATTAGTGTGCGTTACAAAACATTCTAAGATTTTCCATTACCAGAATAGAGGATTAACTGAATACAATTAACGAACACAATTTCTAGCTTATTTATCCAAACGTACATAAACTAACATAGCAATGTTTCCACCCAGGCAACATCGGATAAATACATCTAGTTAAACAATTAAATAGGAATAAACCAAATGTGTGTGCATATGTGTGCGTTTCTTTTATAAGAGGCCAGAGCTTAATTTGAAATATTTAATATAAGTTTGTTCAATGTTTGTTTATGGGTCAACCAAATAATACTGATGATGCAACACTGCTGAAGTTATAGACAGTGAGGTGGGGCGTGATTGAGGGCATTTTTTTTCTATCTATATGCAGAGTATAAAAAATTGTTACTGACATCGAATATGTACCAGTTTCTGGGAACTTCGCGGCGACAGCGTTCGGGCATGTTACATAAAGACCCGAGAGATGCCAAGGCGATTAGCCAATCAGCTGTCAGACGACATGGAAGGAATGTGGCGTTGGATCACCGAACATGCAGATCGATTGGAAATATTTTTTTGGAGGAGGTCTGCGAAGACCATTTGTTACGAAATCCTTGTAAGATCGGAGGCCCAGGGCATACGGTTTAGATAGACGAGTCTCTGTTTTACCCTAACACAACTGATTAAAAAAGACAATGTCAAACCCCCCCCAAAAACACACAAAAAATTATTTTTCAGTTTTAAGAAACAAAAAAACTTCTACATTTGAACCTGTTGACTAAATACAAAAAGAAATGCAAAAAAATAAAAATGTATTTATTAACAGTTGTTTAGCATTGTTTTGTTAAAAAAATTTTTTTTTTAATTATTTATTAACAGTGATTACACTATGTTTTGTTCGTTTTTTATTATTTGCTATCTTTCTTGAAAATAAAACTGAAAAATATGACTCAGCAACGTATGAAAGTTATCTGCCAACATTCACCTCGGCATCTCTCGGGTATTTACGTAACATGTCCGAACACTGCCGACGCGATGTTCCCGGAAACTGGTACATGTTCGATATCAGCCCCGAAAAATTAAACAAAAACAAAGTGGGTGCAAAAAGAGTCGGGCTTAAGTGTATAAAGAAAAGGAGATGCGTTAACATATCTTAAAAGATTGCGAAACGAGAAAAAGAAAATCCGAGATAATCAGAAACAAAGAAAGTAAAAAATAGAGTTAAACAATTACAAGATGTTATTTACACACCTATCTAATCATGCTGATAACTTTATTTTTTATGGTCTGAGTCCCCAGAACCCACATATGGTGATTTGAGTGGATTCACAATTAAAATTTCTTCAATTTTCGTGTTAAACTGCAGACCTCCAGAGTATGTCTCCAAGAAATTTTATTGGAGCTAAATCTAAAATATGTCGTTTGGGAGGAAAGTATATAATATTTTATTTTTTAACTGTCTGAGAGAAAGGGTGAGGCTTACTCTTTCAATTTTCTAAATTGTAGTGAAGATGAGAGAGAAAGAGGAACTAGGTCAAGAAGGCAATATATTAACGATTATTTGGATAAGTCACATTAATTTTTAAGAGAAAATAAGTTTCTTTATATCTTGATTAAATGTTTTTAAATGAGTCCACAGATATCGAAGATATGTTTGTTTTTTCTGTCCATCTGGAATACATTTTAAGTTGCTTAAACTTTATTATGAGTAAATTGAGATTCGTCTAACAGGCACAGACGGGGAGTTTATTGCGTTCTTTAAGATTTGTATGTGTCGGGGACGCAAGACATGCATTTAGCAGCATCTCTGACAATTTAACATCTACTTTTGTAATCGGGTGTTAAAATTATATTTTTCTTTAGTTTGTGACATGCTGACTAAAATCTAAACAATACAGGAAACAAATCAGGTTTGTAAATATTTCGATTAATGTTGAAATAATTGAATTAACAAATCTTAATTTTAAGTCATTGAAAAACCACTGATAATACACTTTTCTTTTTAACACACAACGTGTGATAACATGTGCGATAGCCTGTCCGTATCAACCACCAACCAGGGGTGGTAACACAGTTTTGGTGGCTAAAGCGATGCTGACACCTATGGTGTCATCAGCAGCTTTTTTGCCACTGGACAGAGTATAAAAAAAAAAAACAACATATGTTTATCTCTGCAGTTTAATAATGTTGTATTGAAACACATTTACCTTTGGCAGTTGATGACATTATGTGTTAAAACAATCGCAGCTTGATGTCACAAACAAGAAATGATATTCTGTCATGTTGGGCCACTAAACTCTTGGGTTGCTTAGAATTTCTCTAGAGCATTGTCGCTCATCAAAGGGATCCTGAACACTGTGGGTATAATCTGATTCATAATCCCATCATTCGATTTACATTCTCCGATAGGGGAATTACATTGTTCACACCAACATGCCTTACGAATAAAGATCATTATTATTAGGAGAGTTTGAATTACCTATGAGAGAGTTTGAATTACCTACTAGACATCATCCTTGAGTGTATTCGGTCTTTCTGTAAAAGGCTTTGTCAGGACAACCTGACATGAGGATACTTCACTCTACAAGTAAACCTTGACCAAATATTCAAAATAACATAGTATTTGAAGTCCAAATAAGATCCCTTCGACACGGCTATAAACTGGCTCATACGAGGAATAGTGCACTTTCACCAAGTAAGGTTACCTCGAGTAACAGCACTTAGCTGGATACTCCACCAGACTAGACGAATTCTTGTCCTGGAATCCGGCAAGACCAAGAGACCACAAGACTATAACATATTTAACTCGCCAATTGGGGAGAGGAAAATCAATGTTCTTAACTTCTTTACTAACTCAACGTTTGACAGAGAAAGGAGAACTTTAATGGAATATTCGAATATCTATGTATCTCATATAGAGATGAAGTGTTAGCCCCAGGAAGCAGCCCTTTCATTTATGAGAACTTCGACTGAAGTAAAATGAAACAAAAAAATAAGTAAACTTTGAAAGCCATTAAAGTTTCTATTACAATCACACATAACCAGGTAGAAGTTCCTATTTACTTACCTTCCCACAAGGGCAAAGTTAGAAACAAAATCGGTTTTTAGTGTAGGAAAATCCCAGCTACCCAAAAAGGGGCACTCTCGATTGGAACAAAAATAAAAATTGCCTCAGTCTAGGACTTTTCCTTCAATGACAGAGGACAGAATAGACTAAGTGCAGCATCAGAACAGATACTGCACTTTGTTCCTATCCAAAAGGCCAAGGACATTAGGTAGAGGTTGTTTTAATTTAAATATATTTAAATATGAATTTTACAGAAGTTTAGATCACATTGTACCAATGGTTTTGTGAACTTCTATAAAAGTCATAAATAAGTATTGAACTCTTATAGAATTCACTCTTGAATTTCTTTTCACCCAACAGAACCAACACATACTTTTAAATAATTATTTATAGCCCCCTTTTGGATGGGCTCTTCAAGAGAAATGGAATAAGCTGTCTAATCTAAAATGTGAAGTTCCTGTCCACATGATCTGTAACTGTAACAGCATTCACCTGGGGTGGGTTGAGCCGGTTTCAAATGAGTTCATCGCATCTCACGTCAAGACAGTCCACCCCCCACCGATTGGCAGTTGAGTTCTTGGCATACTTAAACCATTCCCGGTTCCAGCATCGAACACCAAAAAACGCAGGGGCCCGCCATCAGCTCCATGTCCGTCCTCACCGTTCCTATGCAAGTTTTAAGCTGGCCACCTCCGCATTTCTTCCAGCCGGCGGGTGCAAGTGGGGCTTCAACTTGTGGATAAATGCATAGGATGCGCTGAAGGTAGTATATGTTTAACACTGTGAAGATGGCTGACTATATTGTCCGCTTTATGACATCAATAGGATTTATTTCTCGACTTGGAGTGCTAGAAAATGAGTTAAAGGTGACTCGTGCCCCGGGTTCGAATCGTGCGACTAGTTGAAGTTATTTTCCACACTGATGATTCCAATAGGATTAAACGTGAATAATAATTAAATATTTATTTTTAAATAATATATATATATATATATATAATGTTGCATCTTACTCATAACATACTTTCAAACATTGGATTTCTTAGAATAGTTCAATGAGTTTTGCAATAAATCACTTGTCTGCCAACAGTTTGATCTCAGGCAAGAACTGAGTGTATGCCGAAACTGTTGGGATAATGAAAGAATGTTCAAGGCGACAACGTTACAGATCTTTCTTCAAAAAGAATAAGAACCAACTCGAGGGTAAAAGGTAAGAAAAACGGTTTATATATGTAGAAAGATACAATGTTGAATTCCATCGCACTGCTGTTGGTGTGTGATACTGATTTGGCTCCTAGGTAAACTTTGATTACGTGTTTTGAGAATATGGCACAAAGTCAGGGTGAAGGGAAAGATATGAGTATCTCAATTATCTTTTCCTTTCTGCTAGTTCCTCTAAAAGGTCTGATTATATGAGCATGGACTCTGCCCTTTGCTCCACATACTTGTAGCAGTCAGAGAATAATCCAACCACTTTTCTGCCCACCTGCACCTGTCAGGAGTATCAGAATCCCCCCTTTCCTTTGTCAAGTAAGTTAAAAAAGGAATAGTTAATTTTTCATTTCCTCTTGACTAAACCAAGTGATCAAGTATCACTTAATCTCCTCCTTGCTCCTCTAACTAAATTCGCTCTTCTGCTTGTTTATTTTGGGGCTCGCCTTACTTTAAGTGGAGATTTACAGTTTTTGTTCAGTTTTCTTGATGATCCAGTAATAATTACTATCTTAATTCAATTTTTACTATTTGGTTAGACCTAATCTAATTAGTCTTTTCCTCTATTTCCGTTCTGTGCCTGGTCAACTTAAGTAGGGAATCTTTCCCCAATTTAATGTGTTTGCCACACGGCCAATTAAGAGTTGCTCTTTGCTGACCAAAAGTCCTTCAATTTCTTGGACGGAAGTTCTCTTCGATCCACTTGGCCATGTTTAGAACTAGCAGCTCCTAATTACTTAGTCCCCATGTAATTACTTATAAGCTCATAAATCTTGATCACGAATATAGGAAATGGAATTCTTTGTTTTATCAAATTGTTAGGGTGGGGTGTCGTCACCCATCATATCAAAAACACCTAACACACAATTCCATTCAAAATTATTAATGTCACTGCTTCCTTGGGCTTTGCCAAGTGTTCAATTCGATCCATGTCATATAATTAAGAATTAAAATATATTTCAATTAATGACAACTCTTAATTTTATCCTTAAATTAATGAAGCTGTGAAAATAGAGAAAAATCTGGAAAAACACCTCAGTAAATTTATAGTTTATTTTAATATAGTTTATTTTGTGAAGACAGAGAAATATAAAATCAGTCTAAACAAATTACAAAGAAGCCAATATTGTTAATATAAGATTTATTTCAACAGCTAACACATTGAATCTTCTTACCGATTCATAGAACATTAGAGACCAAACTAGATTTTTCTTTTAATTGTAAATGAATTTTTTTAAAAACCAAAAAACCCTCAGATTTAGATCGTGTAAAAACAGACGAAAACACAATTTAATAGTAGGGAAACAATTATTTTAATATCTATTAATAATGGAGTTTATGTATCTGTCTGTCTGAAGCCGAAACTCCAGTATGACTATTTTACTGAAATTAATCTTTTTGAAATTCTTTATATACTGTCACTAAAAGTCGCTTAGACACCAGATGGGTTGTGCCATTTACATAAGTCATTCCGTTAAACTTTCAATTAAATTAATATTTACAAATATACACTTATAACTGCTATTATTAAATTTACATATGTATTTACAATATTTTCCGATAAGGTTATATTAATAAACATTATTCATACAATTAATTAAAGCCATTTTCATCATAACCGGCGTGTTTTCTAAACCATTTCAACTCGAGTACTGTTAAAATTGCAAAGTCATTGGCTGTTTAATCAGTGGTGTCCTCCCTCCCTCCGGTAATTAAATATGGCGATCTGATTAAGCAGCCGATTGGCTTTTTAATCAGTGGTGCCGTCCCTCCCTCCGGTAATTAAATATGGCGATCTGATTAAGCAGCGGATTGGCTGTTTAATCAGTGGTGTCCTCCCTCCCTCCGGTAATTAAATATGGCGATCTGATTAAGCAGCCGATTGGCTGTTTAATCAGTAGTACCCTCCCTCCCTCCGGTAATTAAATATGGCGATCTGATTAAGCAGCCGATTGGCTGTTTAATCAGTAGTGCCCTCCCTCCGGTAATTAAATATGGCGATCTGATTAAGCAGCCGATTGGCTGTTTAATCAGTAGTGCCCTCCCTCCCTCCCTCCGGTAATTAAATATGGCGATCTGATTAAGCAGCCGATTGGCTGTTCAATCAGTATGCCCTCCCTCCCTCCGGTAATTAAATATGGCGATCTGATTAAGCAGCCAACGTTAATCTGGCACGTTAAACATGTAAACAACAACGCTGGCAAACACTGTGCTCAGTTTTCCATTTTTAAAACTGTCCTAAGTTTGTTTATTCTTCGCCATTATGTTTTAAAACACAAATTTATTAAATCAAATTGGTTAATTAAAATAATAATTGATTTAAAAATTACTATATAAAAACGCGCATGCGCACGCACACACCCACACACAGTTCAGGTAAACTTTTTCTTTCCGAGAATTAAAATTTTTTTTCGTGTTTACTGTATTTGATTTCTTAATACTTTCATATCCAATATTATCATTTTTTCACGACCTCAACAGAATTTATGATTCCCTGTTTTATTTATTAAAAAAAAAGATGTGATTTTTTTTCTTTAATGTCAACAAAATAAACTAACACATTGTACTGGAAAACTATACAACTGATTGTAGAATCAAATTGTTTAATTAAAAAAAGGTACACACACACACGCTCGCGCGTTCACTGTATTTGATTTTTTGGTGCCTTTTCAGTTTAGGACCCACGCTAACTTTGACCCCGTCGTTACAGTTAGGGTTAGGTTTGTTTTTTTTCCTTTTTAATTAAAAATATTTACATGTATGGGGGGGGGGGGGGAGGGGGATAAAAAAAATTGGGGGAAGGCGGTCAAAAAAATTTTTTTTTTTTTCTTAACTAAAAAATATTTCAATGACTGGTAATATAAAAAAATTGAGGGAGGGTACAAAAAAAATGTTCTTTCTTTTTAAACTACAAGTCTTTCTATTTATGGGCGAGGGTACAACAAAAATCGGGGTAGGGTCGAATTTTTTTTTCTTTATTTTCAACTAAAAATATTCTTTGTCATAAACACAGAAAATCAATGTCTAACCACCACAGAAATATGACTGAGGCTCCATTGGCTTATGCGTGAGCCTTCATTTCTGATGCGGCAGCCTAGCAAAAATATGCGACCGGAGGGAGCATATATTTGCTAGTTTCATTAATTGAAGTTTTCAACTTGGATTCCTTTTGGTGAAAGACAAGTTAAAACCCTATATTAAGTCCACCATATTGACTAGTGCCCCCCTCTTTTTTTTTGGGGGGGGGGGGGTCAATATTGTGCATACCAAATTTGAAAAGCACCCAACATTTTTCATGTAAAAAATAAATCGACTGTCACAGAAGATAGTAATCTAACTTGAAGTAGCCTGGAAAAATAAACTATTAATGACATAAAAGAAATAATTGTACATTTATAAAGCAAGAAGGTTAAATTTTGTTTACATTCAAATCTTATTAAGATAACCCCCCAAAAAATAAACAAGGGAATTTCACTATATTTATATGTTTTCACACTCTAAAATAGATTAATTTCTGATACCTATCACAACTTAAGATGACGTATCTTTAAGAAAAAAAAAAAAAAAATTTTTTTTAATTCAACCCTTAATTTTTTAAATATATAAAAAATAACGTAGCATTATCTAACAATATTATATACAGCTTTAATAAAATGTTTTGTAAAACGGTAGAAATAAAAAAATAAATAAAAAAAGAAATACATATGTCATTTGTAAGCACTTTTATTTTATCACTGGAACCTGGGGCTCAGGTTGATGGAATGGCTCTGTGACTTTGGAGCTATCTTACGCCAGTGTCACGTGCCAAATAAACATGTCATCGGTTATTTATATACCTCTCATTACCTTTTCTAATATAAAGTGATCTGCATGGTTTATGTGCGTTTATATTTGACATCATGCCTAACATTTGCAGACAAGTAAAAATTTTGATGCAACTGATGGTTTAATTACTTTTTTGTTATATGATAGAAACATTGGGGGGGGGGGGGGTCCTTGTTTTTTTTACATTTATCTATAAATTTTACAAACTGAGTCATATTACAATAAGAATGTAACCCTTTCCTTTATTTCCTGGATATAATGTTTCAATCAATATAATATTTTTTTGAGGAGTTGTTTAGCCTAACAGTTTTACATTTCAGCAGTATGCTACAATATAGTGAATCCTATATAAAGGTTAGTAGCAATAAGAACTATCAAATGTAGAGGAATATTTTTTTATAAAAAAGATTACAAAACAATATATTTATTTTGATTAAAAAAAAACAACAAAGTTTATGTGGAAAAAGGTCAAAAATTGTGTTTTCTCAAAAGAATTAAAAAGGGCCAGTGAATGTTGGCATTATGTTGGGAAGTCGTCGAGGGTGGATTAATTTTTTACAGCATAAGGACCAAATTTGTTTTAAGCCATGGAGTCAAAGTTAACGGTAATAACATTTTGAGCAGATATATCTGCTTTTGGCAGAAAAAGGGTTATTTAATGCATACAGTATATATTTTCTATATATATTATTTTTTTAATTGAAGATGTTTTAGTGTAGTAATAACTGTCGTATTTGCAGACATAAGCTATGCCCTGATATAAGAAAGAAATGTTCTCTGTTAATGTTACACTCTTGGTGTTTCATTTTATGAAAATGAGCTTTCTACAAACTATTACCAAATGCTAACTTATTTCATTCAGTTGTTTATTGTCAGTATTGTTGGAGGAAGATGAATAAGAGAATTGAAAGAAAAAAGACAAAATGAATACCATAAATATTGAGGGGAACAAAAAAACAAAAAAACATCAAAAATGAATCGAGCATAAAAAGAACAAAGAAAGTTTACACAGTAGTTGAAAATTGTGGTTATAAATATGGTTGATATAATTTCTTAAGAAATGTGCAGATTAAATGATAAAAACAATACATACAAAATCAAATAAATTATCTGATGTATACCCTAAAAGAATAGATAGTGGTTGCAAGCACCTTTCTATTCATATTAGGGAAAATGGCAGATTTTAAAAACTAACACAAATATTGTCAACAAAAGGTGGAACACTGGGGGAGCGATGATTACACATTCTACAACAAAAATCTTGTACTTAGAAATGCTCTTGAATGTGTAAGACAAAATCCGATTTGTGTAATTAACGAATAGAGTAGAGAAGAAATCCACCAATGAAAACCTTTGTTGGCAAATACAGCTTGGGTTACGGTTAGTATTAGAATTAAGCGACAACACATTTATCCATTATCATTTAGCCTTTTGGTTATCTATTGAATTATTCACCAATAAAAAATACTTTTAATAGAAAGACTTACTGATTGGTTTTCAATCCATTCACCCCTTTCAGAGGGGGGGGGGAATAAACCACATAAGGAGAAGAACTTTATTGCATCTTGAAGTGATTCCAGTCCCTGGAGAAATCACCTAAAAATATGTATCAAGATCTTTCTATCATCATTCCACTAATAATTCTTCAATTTTCCAACACTATGTTCGCCTTCAAGCAATGGAGTGATATTTTATATGTATTTGTTGAAATGTAATATTGATCATATGGGAAATTACAGTTCAACTTTAAGACATAATTTAAAGATTATATCATACTGAAGGTTGGAAGAGAATATCTATATAATAATACAGTTGTAGTTCCTGTCTCTTTATTCAAAACCACATTACCCAGGGTACTTGGATAAGTATATTCTATTTTGATCATAGGGGGTACAATAATATGGTGAGACCTGCATTTGTCGGACATCCCCAAAAAGCTTTTTGTTTGTTTGTTTTTTTAAGATTTTTATTTGATTTAGGATTGAAAAAATTCTAGAAATTATAATATTGGGTTTCAGGACTACACAGAGGTTCACATTGATTCCCAGGAAACGCAGGGTATACTCCAAGGAGGTTAAAGACTATATAAATGTTTTTAAAATTATTTCAATAAATGTCACTGTACTGACATCCCCACTCACCCAATAGATGCGGAATACATTGTTAGGCCCAACCCCCAAAACTGAATATTATAAAATGTAATATATAAGAATTAAACATGTAATATATAAGAATTAAACATGTAATATATAAGAATTAAACATGTAATATATAAGAATTAAACATGTAATATATAAGAATTAAACATGTAATATATAAGAATTAAACATGTAATATATAAGAATTAAACATGTAATATATAAGAATTAAACATGTAATATATAAGAATTAAACATGTAATATATAAGAATTAAACATGTAATATATAAGAATTAAACATGTAATATATAAGAATTAAACATGTAATATATAAGAATTAAACATGTAATATATAAGAATTAAACATGTAATATATAAGAATTAAACATGTAATATATAAGAATTAAACATGTAATATTGTTTTATGGCTTGCAGGATGGGGAATATTGAGTTCCTCACTCATTCCTTGGCAATACCAGGTTTTCCAGCTAGTATCCAATAAAATAAAACTAAGTGAGCATACACAGGATTTTTAATTGATAGCTGACATTCTTGTTCCAATCATGAAAAAGAGATTTATGTAACTTGTATTGGATTGTGGATCTGAATTTGTTAATTAAATGGCATTGAATATAAAATGTCATTTTAGGAAAATAATTCTGAAATATTGAAAAGATAATGCTCTCCAAAACAGCATACGAATAATCATGAGCAAAAAAAAAAAAAAGTGATTATTTTCCTTCCATATAAAACAGTAAAAATATATAGCATTTGCTATGAGATCCTAACTGAAAATAGATCATATATTAGGTTATTTGGGAAATACGGGCGGATTTTTCCACTGATTTTTAAGTTGATTTAGGTTACTATTTCTTCAGTGTTTATTACAATATTTTACACGCTAAATGATGTGTATGCGTTTATAAATTTATTATAATTTCTTTTAGAATACAATTTTAGAGCATTTAAACCTTTAGCAACAATATGCATGTAAGTTTGTTTTTTTTGCATCAGTTCAAACAGTCGTCAATATCAAGAAAGTGTTCACAAGTGATTCGAGTTAGGGTTTTATTTTGTATCTCATTTCACACCTACAATTCCTGCTTCATACAATCTGTCTCAAATTGAATTTCGTCAATTTCTTATTAGCTTTTAGTTTAGACAGCATAGTTGAGTCTAGCTTAGGACGAGAGATTGGGCAAAGCTACAATAGTCATATGAAGAAAATGATGAATACATTTCTTTTTGGATAATGAAAATAGTGATGGGCAATGGTAATGCTGTTATGGCCAGCATTAGTGACACACATACTAAACTCTGAATGGAAAATTTAAGACTAAAAGAAACGAATGTACTATTTATTACTTTACAAATAAAAGTGGATGTAGTAGAAATTAAAAAGAAATTTTAAAATTGCTGAATACATAACAGAATTTATGTGATGTAATGCAAGAAATAAGAATGGTAAAGTTTACGATGCTTTACCCAGCAAAAGAAAATGGAGAAAGTAATGCTTAGTAACATAATGTATCTTATTAATAGACAACTTGGACATTTTCAGAGAAATACAATGTCAATATGATTTGTGCTGGAACAGTACATTCGAAGCTGTGGCAAAACTGGAGGTGATTAAAACATAGAAAAGCAGATGCTATGTACACAAACAAATTCATATGGAGATATATAGCCTCAAAAATTAAAATGGTGAATCCAGATCGCAAATTGTGCACACACAAGACTCGATATCCTTTCAGATAGAGTTTTATAACACTAAATAATAAATGTGGTTTATCTTAACACTTTTACAGTGTCAAGTTTTGTTTTTATATATATTATACTAAAGCCAATTCGATGAACGTTTATTTCCCTAAGGCTTTTTTCATGTATATTTTAATCACACAGAATATAATTTTCCTATAATTTTCCTCATTATTGGGATTGAGTTATGTTTGAAAAAAAAAACCTTCCATTTTAATTGTCCTAATTAGCCATAATTTGCAATTAACTCACAAAGTGACCAATCTCTTAATCAATTTTTATGACTTTCACTCTATGTTGTTTGTCCACCTCCTGCTCTTATTTTATAAAATATCTATTACCGTCACTCACTGTTTATTAACAGTCAAAGGTAATAAAGAAAAAAAGAAAAAAGATAGTAATAGTTATAAACAAAACGGAATATCAACACACGCAGCAATACTATTTAATCTGTAGAGGGGTATATATATATATATATATATATATAAGTGAGTGAAAAGCGACCAAGTTTTGATGTTATCTTTTTATATTTAACTGGCATTGCAAACTTCCCTTTTCCGTATTCAAAGAAAATCCAAGCTCAATGGATGACCCAACGATCATATGTTTCTAGTATATATATATATATATATATATATATATATATATATATATATATAATTAACTTGTTACAAATATCCAGGGGGTATGAATCCGAAGGAAGTTGAAACCGGGTTTATGAGAGTGCTCAATGAAAATTCAGAGCAAAATATATATTTTTTTATTTTATTCCATTAGTTGCGACAAAACAAGTTTTGTTTCATTGGTGCGAATAGCGACCAACTCATCGGGCCGGCGAAAGGAATTCAAATGGCATAAAATTTTAACTTCACTTTAACGGGAGATTGAAAATTGAAAATACATTGGAGGGGGAGGGGGACAGAGTTGGGGCTTTGTCTATAACGGCGACATGGGACATGAGAGGGGAGGGGGGAGGACCCCAACAAGTCGTGTTTCAAATTATTACGTGGGAGGTTTTTCACGTGTCTGTGCTGTGATGATCTCAATCTCGGCCGGGGTGGGAGGAGGGAGATGGAGCGACGGCCAGAGTGAGTTAAATTTAAAATGAGAATAAAATTATGATTACAACCGTCATTCTCATTTTATTTTAATTCTAATAAGTAATTATCATGTGGATAAAAATGTTTGATAATTTTAATTTAGGGTATTAATTGCTACTTTTGCATTTTATTTTAATGTTTTGTTTATTATTTGTAGTGAATTTTGTTGTGATTATATTTTTTAAATTGTGATTATATTATACCGAGATCAATACTAGTGGAATCATTTTATAAGAGAAGTTTTCTGGTGTTACCAGTTTTATCATTAACAAAACCTATTATGACAATGGTAACGCCTGCCAATCATACCTACGATAGTCGCAGTGATAACAGCCTTATATAAAAGCCTTAATAAAAATAAAAATAAAGATAAATATAAATAAAATTAGAATAAAAATAGAAATAGAAATAACAAGTTTGTAAGAATATTAATGATAATAACAATAATAATAATAATAGTATTAAAAAATAATAATAATAATAATAATAATAATAATAATAATAGTAATACTGATAAATATCACCATCATTACCATCTTGCTACTTGTGAAGTCATTGGGCGAAATAAGTCAACAAGTGATGGTAGGCTTTTTTAATTCTACTACCAATGACAAGGACTAAATACCAGTTAATAATTAAGTGTTCAAGGTAGTGATCGAGGGGTTAAGTAATTGAGATTAGATTAGTCTAAGTGATATCAGTGTTAATAGCTGTCCCAGTTATGAGTTTATGTTAGAATTGGTAGTATGGCTGAGAGGCTATTGAGGC
Source organism: Sepiola atlantica (assembly GCA_963556195.1). Taxonomy (NCBI): domain Eukaryota; kingdom Metazoa; phylum Mollusca; class Cephalopoda; order Sepiida; family Sepiolidae; genus Sepiola; species Sepiola atlantica. The sequence goes on from OY744524.1 coordinate 131,965,662, forward strand.
TGTGCATTATAGGTAGTACGTAGAGATTTGATATTATTGGTAGTTTAGAGGGGTGGTTATATATTTATATTTATAGATTCATCATGACTTGTTGGGGTGGGATTGGGTTGTAAATTTGGGTGGGTGGGTAGGGGGTTATAGTGTGTTTTGGGGTAGTGTATAGTGGGGGTTTAATGTTATCATTCATTTTTGTAAAAAAAAACAAAAAAAACTGTTAATTTTATTTTAAAGTTAAGTAGGGTTGGTGTGGGGTTAAGGTGGGGTATGTGGGTTGCTAAGGAGGTAGAGTCTACTATGTTTACAGTTGATAGATGTCTCTTGTTTTCTATTTAAGAGTTTGTTTTTGTCCTTAAAGCGGATAATTTCCAGTTTTTCATTTAAGCATAATCTACATGGAGAGTTTATTGATTTGCAGGTGCTGGATTTTTTCAAGATTTTCCACTTTATTATGGGGGGTTCTTTTTTGGTTTTTATTTTGTGGTAGTGTAGTGAAAGTCCAGTTTGGCCAGGATGGTCTGGGTTGTTGAAGGAGAGTTTATGGTTGTAGAATCTTTCCTTGAAGTTGTTGCCTGCCAGACCAATATAATAGTTAGTCTGGGATGGGTTTTCAGTTGAGGAGATAGATGCCTCATAGACCACTTGGGTTGATAGGCACTTTTGATTTAGGGGGCAGTTTGATTTGTTATTACAGTTGCATGTTCTTTTAGAATTTGAGGTTACTGGGGTGTTTAGTATTTTCATGTTGTGCTTTTTTATGATTTTTTCTAAGTTGTCACCACAACAATAGCTGAGTTTTAGTGTATTCTTATTAAAAATTTTATGGAGTATGCTGTTATTGGGGAAATGAGTGTTTATTAAGTTCAGGAATTTATTCCCTATTTTGGTTTTAGTTGAGTTGTTAAATGGAGGTGTATACCAGATAATTTTCCTATTTCTATTTTTGTTCCTATTAGGGTTATTTTGTGTAGTTGGAATATACTCTATTTTGGTATTTTTGTATCCACTCTCCTTTAGTGCTTTATTATAAAAGTTCTTATGTTTATTGAAGATATCTATATTGGAGGAGTTGTTGCTAATCCTTCTACTAATTGATTCCGGGATGTGTTTACTTACAGATCTAGGGTGGTTAGATAGTGGGTTGACATAAAGGGGGTAGGAATTATCTTTAGCATAGGGCTCATAAGTATCTCTATTGAGGTTGAAGGTAATATCGAGGAAATTGACCTGTTTAACATTTGATGTTATTTCCCCTCTCATGTCCCATGTCGCCGTTATAGACAAAGCCCTAACTCTGTCCCCCTCCCCCTCCAATGTATTTTCAATTTTCAATCTCCCGTTAAAGTGAAGTTAAAATTTTATGCCATTTGAATTCCTTTCGCCGGCCCGATGAGTTGGTCACTATTCGCACCAATGAAACAAAACTTGTTTTGTCGCAACTAATGGAATAAAATAAAAAAATATATATATATATATATAAAGTAAATAGAATGAAACTATCTTATAAACAGCTCAGTGGAATAAAACTTGAAATGTTCTAGTTTCTAAATAGATCTTCAATATAAAGGAATGTTTACTTCTATTATGTGAATTAAGTAGAATTATAAAATGTTTAAATTAAAGACAGCATTATATACGATTCATCTTTATTAGTTCGTAAGTCTGAGCATAATTACACAAAAATAAAAGAATGATTCATTATCAAACTTCATGGAAACAGTTCACCATTCTCTTTATTTGTACAGGGTGTTCTTTATTTATAATTACCGGCATCCATTTGAAAATGTAAAAGTCTGTTTTTAGTTTTAATGAGTTGATCCAATTGTTGTTCTTCAAATACTCAAACATTCAAATTTACTGTTGCTATAGAAGATAGAATAGCAATTATCATAAAGCAGGGAAGCATGCAAATCTATATACTACTAAAACTCTGCAGATCTTGCTTGTTTGTTATCATGTTATGTGTGTACCCGTGCACACTTGATGACACAACCAAACATCGGATAATCTATCAAAATAAATGGGGGATAACCAATAACAATGGATGATGTCACAAAATGATTCATCAAATAAGATAACAGAGGGTGGAGGATTTTATCTAGACGACATGTGACCCTTCAAGTCAGGGTTTGTCTACTAGACGAATATGTAGAGCCCTGAGGGTATAGTAATATTATAAAATCCTTAAAAGTAAAGCTAATGTCAGTTCAGAGAATAACAAAAAAAAAAAAAAAATTGAATGGATGGATCAAACGTTATGGGAGAAAAGGGTAATTTTTTGCCATTTCGGGGCCTTTTGACCCCCTGGGGGGCTAACCAGATTTTTTTTTCAAAAATCGGAGAATGTCACTTTCTAACCTGACCAAAGTTACAACTTCATGCAAAATGTCAGAGAAATTCAATGGATGGTTGCGGAGAAAAATCCGGACAGACGGACGGACATGCCTCAAAACATAAGTCCCCCGATTTATAAAATCTAGGGGACCAAAAAAACTACTAAAGAATCTTTAAGAACGCTGGTTAAAGAGGCAGAAGTATCAGCAGTGGGAACAAGTCAAAGATGTTCATAAAGAATAAAGGTGCTCACTTTTAAGTACCAAAAGAGAGAGGGGAAAAGTATGTTGCTTCTTGACATACTCTAGTCTGGAAAACTGCCTTACCATTAGTTTCCAGCAGTATTGCAACAATCAGAAAGACAGATTAAGTTTTAATCCTGACTATTTGGACAGGAGAGTTTAAAGAAAACAGATATGGAGGAGGAGGAGACAAAGAGTTCACTCACTTTTATGGATTCAAGAGTCAAACGTAGAAAATAAAATTACGTTATGGAGCTTTGTTGCAACCTGCTCAAGAACATTTCAAGAAGTAGTTATGGTTTTTATGCAGCATCTCTCATAGACCAAAAATGTTGCAGGACTGACGAAGAACTGAGATGTCTCATTTGATCACCAAGGATGAATGACCATCTCCGCTTCGCTTTGGAATAGGGTCTATGATTTATTTTAGAGAACAACGTAGCAGCCATTACTCACTGAAATTTGTAGTCTTAGAAAACTACTCTCTTATGACAAGAGTTATCCTAAAATTCAATCATGCCACATGTAAAGTGTTTGAAAATCGTCTCTAAGTTATGGAGGCTGAGAATGGACACATCTAGTGCAAAATCAAATACAATTGTGTGTGTGTGTGTGGGGGGGTACATGTATTTATAAAAAAATATGTCTTACATAATCAAAAGTATAATTATTCAATTAATAAAATTATAGGGTGTTTGGTATAAATTTGACTTTTTTTTTTTTTAGAAAAGAAAAGAAAAAATATCTTTGCCATTAATTGATACATTCTTAAAATTCAAAGTGCACTTCTTGACGGATCTTTTGCCGAATTCAACTCACTTGAAGAAATCATCCTCAGCCTCCAGCATGTCATCCAGGTGGGATCTGAACCTGGATGAAGCGGCCTTCAGTGTCCTTCTAGAGACGCTTGCACACCAATTTGATTCTAGCAATTAGCTTGTCTTTCGTGTTGCTGTTCTCAACTGTGCCCCACACAGTCCATGGGGTTGCAATCAAACACGTTGGGGGGGGGGGGGGGTGCTGTTGAAGCCATGGAAGTTCTTAAACAGCGACTTCTGGGTTTTCCCAGAGGTGTAATATGGAACTGAGTTCTGCTGGCACACGTATGGCTTTCACAAAGCCACCATCTACACTCAGTACTTGACAAATATGAATTAAGTCCCTTTTCAAAGATATGAGATGGCACGGCGTTTGCTGGAAATACATTCAAAGACCATCACAGTTTGAGAGAACTTGATCTTCATGATGCGTGGGACTTTGTGTGGACTATACATTGGTCATCTGTTGTCCTGCATATTGTGCAACTGGTCTTGGCAGAAGTTCTTCTTGTCCGAGAAGAACCAGAGCATCCTCGGCTCAACTGGATGTTTGACCTTGTTGAGGAGTTTCTTGGCTTTCGTAAGACAGCTTTCTTGGGCATTGGCGGTGAGTAGTTGGTCAATGTGACTCTTGTATGAGGAGTAGCAAAGATTCTTGTTCAGCGCTTTCTTCATAGTCGCTACTTTGATGCCCATCTCTCTCATCACACTCCACATTGCCTTGATCTTGCTGCACCTTTTTTGCAGCTACAACAAATTTTGTTGTGCAGACGCAGAATGCCTTTAATCTAGCCACTGCTTCCACAGTTCCATCTCAATTGTTCAGCTCACGTCTCATGGCCTTAAAAGTATTCAAGGCGCACTGAGATGTAGGTAAAATTTCTGTACTTTTGAATTCGGCAAGAATCATGATGATGCAGATCACTCTCTTCCAATATTCCGGTGATTTCCAGTTGTCCATGATCTCAAGCTCCTAAACCCACCAATAATACATACAAACAACTATCCGTTGCACTTTATTTATCCCAAACACTGTGCATATTTTTGTTTGTAACACTAAATTATTATACAGTGTGTAGTGCCTGTGCCAATACATCTTCATTATTGAAAGAACCAAGAGAACGCAGATAAAAAGCTTAATAACTAAAAAAAAAAGAAGTGATGCAGTGTGAAATAAGAGAAAATAGTAAGAATTACAATAGAAAAGTAATATATTTCTTTTATTTAATGCCTAACATTTATCACGTCAAAGATTCAGCAATAAATATTAGAAGACAAAGCCAGCAAGAAAGTAGGCTATAAAAGATAGAACATTGTAGTACTTAATTTTCCATTGCAATGTCAGCAGGTTTTACTGTTTCCAAACTGCACTTTTCTCCATTTGTATAATAATGACTCTCTAACTGGCTATTTATTGTTATTATTGAATCCATATACATTAAGTGCATCTGCTGGAATTTGGTTAATATAAACATGAAATATTGATATTGTGAGAAGATTGGTGATTGCACAAATAATGAATGTGATTATGATTTTGTAAAATCAGGAAATTGGCATACCAACGAAAATATAGTTTGCTAAAAATGCTTACAAAAATTGGTTTCCCAAATAAACAGGTGATAAAATTTTTTTTTAGCTTAGAGTATATATACAAAAATATTGTAAAAAGTCATTATAATTTTATCATCATGTTCCATTTAATGTATGTTATACATCGGCCAATCAACCTTTGAGTCATTTTTACAAATTGTTTGTCACAGTAGTGGTAGAACGTATCCAAAGAGATCTTTATGCCTAATTCCCAATTTCTCAAGCTGTATACCAACCGGGGAGAGGTACTATAGAGCAAATTATCGTCTTAGAGAAGATAATAGAGAAGTCCATAGAATTTAATAATCCTGTGTTCATTGCATTTATTGAGTTTGATAGCATCAAGGTTTCATCTCTTTCAAAACATTTTTTGAATAAACAAATCTGAATAAACAGTATATACACCTGCTAAAAATGACCTGTTCTAATTCGACTGTTGCAATTAAAATTGAATATAGACACACCAATCCGAATCCTCAAGAGTGTAAAACAAGATGATGGTCTTTCAACGATTCTATTCTGCGTCATTATGACATCAGTTATTTAGAAAACAGAACAATGTAGCCCTGGTTTTTCAATTGGTGACCATCTTTTGTCTAATCTGAGTCTAATGACGTAGCTGCAACCAGTAACTTCAGCTCTGATTTGCAGTTATTTCTGGATAACCTTGTTAAGTACTAGAAAGAAGTTGGTCTTTCTATTAACACGCCCAAGACTAAATGCATGACCACTGATAAAAAACAAACTCCTCTTAACATCAACGGCCAACAAATCAAACAACTTACAGAGTTTGTTTACCTTGGGCACAAGCTGTCTTCATCTATGATGGGCAAACAGCTGTAAATCACAGAATGGGCGTAGGTTGGGCTGCATTCACAAAATAACAAAACTGCACTAACTTCTAAACGTATACCATACAAAATCAAAGCGAAAATCTATAACGCATATGTCCTTCCTGTGAATGTGTCAACTGGACTGTAAAATTACATTAGAAAGTAGAAACTTTCCAAAGCCACGTCATGCGCTTCATTACTGATCATAAACTATCTGATCACATCAGTATCGCAGATTTGTGAAAACTCACTGGCATCCAATCAATATCCTCTGTCATCAATTGTGAAGTCTTGAGATTGTTTGGTCACGTTAAGCATTCCAGTGCAAGATATGCGTTGAAGGCATAATACAAGGAAGCCAGTCGAAAGGTAGATAAAAGAACAAATGGACAGACAACGTTTGTGAATAGACTAATATTAAACCAAGCGAACATCTTGGCCAAAGATCGTAGGGCTTGGAATATCCTCAGCCATGTTAGTGCATGGTATGCAGCTAGCGGAGAAAACATTTAATAATACATGCTGGCATGTATTGGATGGCATTTAGAAATTGACTTCAAAACTCACCTATTTCTGGCTAGATCTTTATCGTTCTTTGTCTCAAACCAACCATCATCACTTCTTCATTTTCTCCTAACCCTTCCCCTGGCCCTGTTAACTCAATTATTCTGCATCTACTGACCCTAGAATTATCCATTCTTCTAGTGTGATGAAAGTTTCCTGTTCTGCACACATCTCCCTATACTGCCCAGATTTAATCTTCCTGATCTAAGCCCGTCTTTAAGACTCACATTACACATCCATCATATGCTCATATCATTTCTCTCCAGGCAACGCATGTCCTTAACCCTTACTGGCCAGGTTTCACTTCCGTACATCACACTTTGTACACATGCTTGACAGACTCTTCCTTTGGAGTAAAACTCTGCTGGTTAGTAATAGCAGAAGTTCCCTGAACTGACTCCATTCACACTAGCACCAGATCCTTCCTGTGCTCCAATGTTATCACCACCACAATAGTTTACTAATCCAAATATACTTTCTTCACATTTAAGTTCTCATCCATCTCCATTGTCTTGCACGTCGTGTACACAAACTGGTTATCCTCACTCAACTCACTAGTAATTCCACTTCTAATGTTTAAAAGTACAACAAAAAAAATTGAGTTGCCCCCGACAAACTAAGCACAGGGACTTTCCTCTTTCTGAGGACTTTCGAACACTACAACCACTGATCATCACTTTGGTTCTGATAACATTCACTGTAAGAGCTTTACTTTCCATAGCATCGCTACAAAGTCTTTAACAAGTAGTTGTTTCACAGCTAAGTACTAAATCCTAAACATACAGTATTTCTTGAGGGCAACGCTTTTAAGACACAAATGAAAAACAATGGACTCGGTATAGAAACCTGATATATTCCTACTTTAACATTAAAGCTGTCACTAAATGTGCTGTTAATCTTCACCAACCACCCATTTGCCCCTTATTTATGCAAAGTCCACCAGACGACACCTCTTGGCACTGTCAAAAGCTTTTTCAAATCCACAAAAGCAAAATACAGGTGATTGTTCTTATCAAGATACTTCTCTTGCATTTGTCTCAGGATAAATATAGCACCAGTTGTACTTTACCCAAGCATAAAACCAAACTGAATTTTATCTATGCTTATTTGCTGCTTAATTATTCTCTTAATCACTTTCAGGATCACCTGATCCATCAACTTTTAAGCCCCTGTAATTACCTCTATCTAGTGATTCACCTTTACTCTTGTAGCACGTCACAATTGTACTAAGCCCCCAGTCTTTCGGAACAATCTCTACTTTTATGATCAGATTTGTTAAGTCTGTGACAATCTCAATGCCCGTTTCACCCGCATCCTTTAACATTTCTGCAACAATGTCTTAGAGTACTACAGCCTTACCCATCTTCATTTTCAAGCACTCCTCTTGTCCTGTTCATCTGTTGCAAACACTCCATGGTCATTTTGAATGTACTTCTCTCCAACAATATCCATACATGCCTATGCCATCTGTTTAGCTTTTCTGAATACTTCATTTTTCTGGTCATCTCCTTGTAGTATATCTAGCTTGCTCAGCATCCTTCTTGGCTTTGTATACTGCTCTTCTTGCTTCTCTCTTTGCCTCCAGATACACATACTTGTTCACTAAACCATTTATCCACTGACTCCTTTGTTTCCACTTTTCTTTGATACATTTCTCAACTTCCTTATTCAACCACCATGTCACCCTATGTCTTCGAGGCCGTTTCATCAACCCACAAACCTTGTTTGTTGACAATGTATCCTACTTCTTCCACACTTCCTGAAGTGGATTTGGTAACCAAACGCTCCATCGGTTGGTCTATAAACTTGCGTTTCACATGTTCTTCATTCAACCTCTACACCTGGGGATAAACTTTCTCTTTACCTCATGAGCTATTTTCAACGTAAAATCGCAAATAACTGGTTTGTGCTGTTTCACAACTTCTTCACCAAGTATTATTTTCACATCACTCAAAAGTTTTGTCCCTTTTCCTAACCAACAGATAATCTACTTGAGTATTTGTTGTATCCAATCGTAATGAGATGGATTTACCAAACACAACCATAGTCATCTGAATAGTAGATCATAATTAATAAAGTGTATACTAAATTACATTATACTTTAATATATTATAGTCGACAGAAAATTAATTCGATTTATTGAATGAAAATAAGTATTATTACTATTATTATTATTATTTTTATTTATTTTTTTTTTACACTTTTTCAATATTATTTTTATTGACGATCATAATTATTGCTGTGTCTTATCCCCTGGCATCTTTTAGGCCTACTTCATAATTTCATACTTCTATCAAGGCTATTGCATCACTTTCACTAATACCCTTGAGAAAAGTATGAATCCAAATAACATGAGTCTTTCTCTACTCACCCCGGTATTGTTTCCAGTCATGCTGGACTTCTCCTTGTCACTGAACTCAAGCCATATCAGTTCAAGAGAGGTGCGGTTGGGAGTTGCACAACCATTGCTTTACTATAGAACCCCTGCACAGGCACCCTTATAGGAAGGGTGAGGGCATATCCATTGTCTCTTGAGACTGACAGGAATTTAACGAGAAGAAATGGTAATCCTGATGCACAACATCTGGTGAATAAACTTCTCAGTTAACAGTTTCCACATGAACACAAAAACAAATTATGAAAATCAACAATTCTGCTCCAAGTGAACAATGTGAAAGCAAAGACACAATGGGTTAAATATAAATATTTTACTAGTCAAATTTTATTCTTAACATTGTTTTTAGACAATCTTTTCATATCAAATTATGAAACTTGTATTATCAAAGTGGTACAAATAATTACATACCTTTTAGAAACTTGTTTAAAAGAAATCTATTCCTTGAATATTGTATGTAATTGCAAAACATTATAACATGCTTACTCTCTCTTGTTCACCGGTTATTGATTATTTTTGGATGAGTCTACATGTACTGTATAACAGCAATTTATTTTTAATGATTAAAGTGTTTTTAATAGGTAATTTTTTTTTAAATGAAGCAAAATAAATTTTTCATTAATGTGTTTTAAAAAATAAATTATTTTTCCTTAAAATTTGTAATTCATAGAGAGAAAGGGTAAAAATTCAAAAAAATAGAAACAAACTGCTTTTTAGAAATTAACATTTTTATGAAACAAAATGTATTAATTAGCTGTATCTACCTGGTGTTGCCCGAGAATCTCTTGTTTTTTAATTATGCCGTCTTTTTTTTTTTTTTAATGAAATCATTTTTTTAATAGGATTTTTAATGTCAAATTAATTATTACAGTATCGTTTGAGCATGAAATTATTCATTGAAATATTTTAATCTATGACTTGCTAAGAATCTTAAAGTCAGAAATTACTTTCTATTCGACAGTTCAAATTGTGAGGCTCACAAAGTAATTCATTTTTTTTCAACTATTAGCAAAGGATTAAAATGGCTGACTTGTTTATTAAGAAATTTAAGATGCACTATGGTGGATTTAATTTTGTAACTAAATTATTTTTAAACAGGATTTTAAAAATTTTGTTCTATTTTATGACAATAAATAATCAATTAACAGTAAATAATAATAATGTGTAAGTCACAGAGGCGAGAAAGACACGAGAAGTGGTCACACAATTTTATTAATATAAATATAAACTATTGAAAACATTTATCTTTTAAGAAAAGTAATATTTACAAAAAAAAGAATATCCCATAATTTCTTGTCTACCTCTTACTCCCACTAACTTTTGATTTATGCCTCATACTCACACCCTCCTATATTAATCAACCAATAAGATTCTGAATATAGCATTGCATAAGATGTACAAATAGAAACATTATTTGGATCATAAAATTGTGCTAATTTAATGATGTTTATAGAACATGAATCTCTTTTATTAATGTTAAATCAGAATGTTAGCGTGAGATGTCATAAAAATGATTTTTGTAATATTTAATGACTTGCTCATTATTCCCCTATTTTCCACACAATTGATGGATGATTCGGTTGTAAGCTTTAACGGAAGTAATAAAAAAGAGTTATGAAATGATCCATGAAATGCATAGGAAAGCATAAATTATAAGTTCACCTTTTAGATTAGATAATCATTCATAGAAATATAATTTGTTTCCTATAGTCTTTTTAATGTTGGGCTTGCGTATGAAGACAAAAGGCATTACTAATTGTATCTCTAGAGGCTAATCTACATCTTCCGCAAGAAAGGTCTGACATAAACCTTTCATGTATGTCTAGCTATGTGATCTGAGATTTTTGTAGTATAAATAGGGGTGGGACGTAATGGGTGAAAATTTCAGATTCATGCGAGTAGTATTTTTTTGTGTTCATTTATACATAAATAACACTAAACAATCAAACATTTTGAAAATTTTGCAAAATTCAGAAGGTGCAGGCCACTAGTTTTTGGCTATTTTACATTCATGAAAACCCTTTCATAGCCTGAAAATGGTCCTAAATTAAAGTACTATATCAGATTTAACTATCTATATCCATTCATAGCTTTTGAGGATGTTTTAGGACCTGCAATGTCGCATGAAACCACTTTTTCACCGAAAAATGATGGATTTTGAGTCCCGTGGAGCCGTAACGGCTATTTTTGGTCTGCACCTTCTGAATTTTGCAAAATTTTTAAAATGTTTGATTGTTTAGTGTTATATATGTATAAATGAACACAAAAAAATACTACTCGCATGAATCTGAAATTTTCACCAATTACGTCCCACCCCTAGTATAAACAGTAAACAGGTTCTTGAAGGAATTTGTGGTTAACTCTTTCAAATTGTAACCTCTTAACTTTAGCCAGGCATACTGAAATTTTCAACAAGGGATGTCAACAGAACATTCACTAAAGGGGAGAGTTCCAACTATGGCAGAGCTGGCAGACAAAGAAAAATAAAATGAGGGTCGTCATTCCTTTAAGAGCTCAAAATATTGACCAAAAGCAAAAAACTGGTCATTTATATGCTCAATCCAGGAATGTTAAATTTGCATAAATACTTTCCCTGACTAATCATCAAAACCTCTGACATGGTTCTACAATCGATAGCTGCTTATAAAACTTTCCTTCGATGCAAGTAAAAAAGGAATGAGTGTCATCCTGGAACAATAACATGAAGATCAGTGGTTATCTGTTCGCATATACATCCCGTATGATAACGGAGGTACAATGAAATATGCTCCAATAAAAAGAAAAACCCTTGCAATAGTTGGTTTGTAGACACACACATACATACATTATATATATATATATATATATATATATATATATATATATATATATATGTTTGATCTTCACCAAGAATCATCAGTGTGGCTATGGAAGATTTGGTTATTTTGTTTCATGGCATATCAACCCTTTTCGGGTTATTTAATGCTGAATCCAGTCATTTTGTAAAAGTTTTTATTTATGTTCAAAAATATGGAATGCTTCACGAATTTGCGTGTCATCCTTGCGATAACCAGAATACATTGCTCTCAGAAGGTAATTTCACAGTGAAAGTGGGAACATTACTCCTAGAAGGGAATTCTACTGAGCGAGGGAGGCAGTACTCCCAGAAAACACCACTCCCAGAAAAACATTACTTCTTTGGAAACATTACTCTTTGGCATTGGTAATCTTTTTTTGTTCTCAATGTGATTGACCCTGAGCCATCGCCTATTTGGAGAGAAAAAAAAAAAAAAAAAAGAAATAAGGTTTTGATGTTTTGAAGAACCAGATCGAATACGTTTGGGGATGAACTAATAGATACTAGGGCATGACGTGACCAGCCGATTGATCAGATCGGGCCTCTCCGACCTCCCGTTTAGCTGAGGTACGGGCCGAAGTGGAAAAACAGTTCAGCCACCAGGATCCCGTCCTACAGCATCACAGGTCGCACCCACAGCCAAACCGGGGGTGGGTACCCTTCTGGATGGGGGTGCAGCTGGTGAATTCGTGGCCCCGTCGACAGGGCAAGGTTATGGAAGATCAGCACAATTTGTAACTGTTCCACTTCTAACACTATGTAATATATTGAGCACCACGTACTTGCTCGTAATTCCTGACTTCAGCCATGGCTCAATATATCACAATGGCCGAAGCATTTTTAATATAACAACAAGCAAATGAGGATGAGATAAAAATGTTAGTAATTTAAGTCTAAAGCTTCTAATTAGTTTATGATTGCCGTAAAAAAATGAAAGCAACGTAATTTTGTAGTTTGATTGCACTTATAAAATATCAAAGATTTTATTGCTCTTTATTTTCATGTTATAACCTTTTGAATGATAAACTCAAAGATAATGAAATAATTTGCATTTTTTTTTTTATTTGTCGTATAAATTATTTCTGAGTAGAGGGTAGATGCACACACAATATATAAAATAATATAATGTATTAGGCGTACCTACCCAGCATTGCCACGAATGCAGTGAAGTCATTTTAGTTTTTAAACTTATACAGAAAAAGAAATAAAATTTTAGTTATAAGGTAGGCAACTCTTGTTTTTTGGGGTTTTTTTTTTTCAATTAAAATATGAGTTATCCCTTTTGTTGATTTGCATTTTTAGGTGATTATTTAAAAATGTTTCATATTAGAAATCATCTGGGCCGGAGTAAGTCATATATATAAAATGAAACTGGAATGTTAGGAAGATCTCCATAATTCCAGTAATCATAGGAGCTACTGGGCTCATGAACAACATTTTTGAAAAACTACCTGCCGAATATACCCGGAGAACCAAGTGCAAGAGAAATCCAAAAATTAAGAAAATTGGGAGGGGGTAGGGAGTAGATGTAGGATGAGACCACTTTTACATGAACAAAACTGAAAGTTACCAAGCCTACTTATTAAAAGCAGGAAAGAAAACCAATGAAGAAACATCTTATTTATATATGCTGATTCTAACCTATATATTCTTAATTGGTTAGTTATAAAATCATAAGCTTTGTTTAATTATATTTAGTATTTTTTAAACTTCTGAGTTCATAAAGGTTAGGAATAAACAGTGAAATATTTTGTTTCAGAATTTTTCGAGATGTATTGTTCGAACTAATATTCTTATCTTGGACCTGTGACACAACAGTTAAAGGTGTTGAGTATCAATCAGTTCTACATGACAGTCTTCTGGAGGGTGAAGGTTCAAAACTCACTATAGACGATAATAACTAAGAAAAAAAAATTACTTAACACATCTAGCTGATCATGGCTGACGGAACGAGGAAAATCTACCCCGATGGATTAAATAAAGAATTCTGTTTGAAATTCCGTATAGATTTCCAAGTTCAACGTATAGATTCCTGAGTTCATAAAAGATTCCCCTGGAGAAGGTTGGAGTTTACATCAGCCAAAACGTTGTGAAAATAAAAAGATGAGAATAGTAATCCGAATAATCAAAATAATATGAAGTGCAATATTTATATATTCTTATAATTCTTTTTTATTCTGGCGCCTTGCTTAATTCCAAAACACTAAAAGTTTTTATTTTTTTAACAATTACAATGAGACACATTTATGACCAAACTTCATATTCTTTCATCAACTCACACATCAAAAACAGTTGGCATTGAAGATAAGTACATAATTGTCTTCTTAAAATTATCACAGTAACATAAAACCAATATGAGAAAATCCAACTTTCTTTTATCCATATCTGTTATTTTGCTATTTCTGGAGATGTCATATGGTATTAGTTTATTTTATAGAAAACATGCACTTTATTAATGAAGAGGTTCAAATACATTCACAGTTGATGATGTGTGTCTCCTGCATAAAGTCCGTGTGACCTTACTGCCGTTATAACCTGAACTAAAAGTTATAACATACCATAAAGAAGCAAGAGAAAGCAATATGAAAATGTCGAAATCTACCGAGATGTCAGGAAGTTTTAAAATCAGATTATTCTTAATTAAATTTATCTCTTTTCAAAGGATTAATTTTGGTTATTCTTTTCATTCGGTGTCTATGTTCATTTATGTTCCTCTTCCAATCTGGAATAGAGTTTCCTGTCCTTCTGCCATAGACGACCTCTTCATGTGTACTTTATAGATATTGCCAAATGTGCACTTTTGAGATAACCACAACAAAAAACGTTAGCTCCAGTTTTTTTAATATTTACCTCAAAATAAGAAAAAATTATCTAATTTAAATGAAAATTTTCAGCATTTACTTATCAATTAATCCATTTATTATCATTATTTTAATTCTTTATTTATTAGAAAACTCTATCGGTATCACATTCCATTTTTCTTTCTATCAAGAATTTCTTGGTTTTTGGTTTTTAATTAATAATTAAAGCAAAACATATCAAAAATTTTCTCAGCCAATTTTCATTTGTTATTGTTGTACCATGTTATTGGCAATATAATGATGTACTGATGTCAACTCTTTGGAACATATCACCTGAAGAGAAGGTGTTAACCGTTATTTGTTGTTGTCTACCCAAGAGTCTGGGACACTCACATCACCTTAAATATTAAAACCAGATGAATACTTAGCTCCAATTTATTTAAAAAAATACTCAGTCTAGTCCAGACGACTGCTAATATGAAATATTTTTAAATAATCACTTCAAAATACAAATCAGCAAGGAAGATAACTCATTTTAAATAGAATAACATGAGTTGTCTACCTTAAGTTCAAAATGTGAAAACAAATACATATTAAAAACTTAAGACTCCACTGCATCACAGGGTAGGTAGAACTAGTAAAATATATAATTTTCTTTCAGACTAAAAAATAAAATCTACAATGATTATTTGCAATCTAAACTTAAAATTTTTAGTACAACCTTGAAATGTTTCTTTTAGTGTAACATAAAATAGATCCCTTAAAAAGATTTAAGATTTTTTTTCCCACTGCTTATCAAGGCCCGAGGGATACTCGAGGATAAGTGTGAAAAAGATTAGTTGGACGATGATTGTCACCACGAGGGGATTGGAAACAGTGGGTAAAATGGGCAGAAAACTACTTAAGAAAAAAAAAAGGACGGCTCAACAAATATGTGTTCCCATTAGACTTGAACAAAATCATGTTGTAGTCAGCTGGAAAGCAGCCTCGTGGTATTTTGTTCCACAGATGGGATGTTATAGGAAAGAAACTTTGTTCATGGAAGCTCCATTGGTTTTTGGTATGAAGAGAGAGAGAGAAACGAAAGTTCTTTGTTATTGTTGTAGCTAGGTGAGTTCTTGTGAATATTTTACAGTGGATGAAGGTGGGGATAAGGGTTATTGGAGCTGAGTTGAGCACCTACCGTGAACAAACAGTAGAGAGAGACCAGCAACATCTCTTCTCTGCAAAAGTGACTGCAGGGTAGAGAAGAGATCATTCCCCCATTAGGTTGCGGTCGGTTTTGTACTCTGTCAAGACGAGAGAGAGAGAGAGAGAGAGCGCTCGGGGTAGCACCTCCCCAGATATGGAAATTGCAGCAATACTCCATGAAGCATCAAAATACGTAAACTTTTAATGTTGATTTAAAAGCAAAAGATGTTCAAACAATTTTATTGATATTAAAGCTTCATAAATTTTTCTAGATTGAGAAAATTTTAGTCCTTATATATTGATTATTATATAAAATTGAAAATAATTTCTTAAAGAAAATAAACGTTTTAAGAATATTGTATCTATGGTCTTCCGTACTTCATTTTACATACATTCTTAAAAGAGATAAAGTGAAATATTGAAAGTTATTCTTTTTGTGCTTTTTTTTTTATATCTCAAAAGTGGCTAGAACTTCTTTTTTCTGTATTTTAAACAAAAACCGAGTAACATTTTTTTTTACAAAAGTCAATTAATTGATCATTAAATCTACTAATTATTTTTAGAAGTCCCAAGGACATATATTGAATTTCTAATAGATTTTTAAAGAGGTCTAAACTTGTGATTTCAGTTTTCACTGGTAACGGAGAAGTGACAATCATAAAATGTACTAACATGGAAAGAATAGTTAAAAAAAAAAAAATGCTTAACTACGTAAAAAATTTTTATTTAAAGATTAGTTTTAGGTTATTATCTGTTCATGTAATTTTAAAGATGCATTGACATTATTGTAAATGTGTTTTGTTTTTTTGTGCAAAATATTGGTGGTGTCTAGTACTTTAAAATAAAATTAATAAAAGAAACACAGAAAGTTTTTAGTTTAATGGGGGGGAAAAAAGCTATTTTCATGTATTTAAGTTCATGTCGTCCATAAACGTAAGTACCACAACAATTAATAACATATACATTATTCATTGAATTAACTTTGCAAAAATGTAAATAGTTTCTTAGAAAAAATTAAGAGAAAAGACAAAAATGGGAGAGGTAGTAATGAGTAAAGCAAAAACAAAGTAAAAAGACTCCCGGGCAATGCTGAGTAGGTATAGCTAGTTTATATATATATATATATATATATATATATATAAAATACCACATAGTTGTCTCATGAAACATCTCTAAGTTTTGCCTATGCTGGCCTCCAAAAATCTTTCTTCAGCATAAACATAAAACATGGAAACACTAATATTTTACCTGACCGCATGTTTCTGCATAACTAAAAGTCATTGTTTCGGCTAAGATAATGGAATTATTACACAAGTTTGTTTACTGTTCATAACATTTACACATATGTGCACAGGTGTTACAGATAGTAAAAAATGGTAGGAAAAATGTCTATTATCTTAACTAATCGCCTTTTTTTAGGTGCAGGTTATGTGGCTACACTTTGGATCAAAGTTACCTTTTTTCGAAACAAGTCCAATCAGTTTCAACAAAGAAAGTAAAAATTAAGAGAAAGACACTGAGTGCGTATGTAGGGGAAAAGAACAGGAAGTCATTCTTTGATGAAACAAAATTCATCTAATTCCCTACCCCCATCATGAATTGCTTGAAGTTTTAGCCGTCACTGTAAAATGAACATTTTTCAGTTTTTAAAGCGAACTGTCATAGGAGGTATTATCAGCTGCTTTTTTTTTTTTTTTAAGTGGATTTCGATCAAATAGCTGAGAACTAACATCTATGAGAGGCTCTAGCGATTTAAGTGGAAACCCACTTTTTCAGGATTTAAAAAAAGCGCAATTCCACTAAAAAACGGAGAACTCACATCTCTTAACAAAAGAGATTAAAAAAATTAAACTTACATTATAGAGCACTAATGTAAGGAGAAAACAAACAAAGTTTACATTATATTTAGGAGATTATATATATATATATATATATATATATATATATATATATATATATATATATGAGAGAGAAAGTGAGATCAAAATAAATCAAACATTTAATGTCACTTCATCAGACCACCCAATAAATAAAAATGGATAAATACATTTTTAACATTCTTTAAACACAAACATGTAATTTGTATATAACATACAAAAAAAATACAAAGTAAACCAGATCGTGTTATTATGTCGACTTTAACAAATAAAATGGTAAAAGGAAAGCGACCCTATCATTAATCGTGGAAGGGAAAGAAGTTGAAAGTACTATAAAAATGGGAATGGAGGTCATTTTGTTTTCCCTTTAAGAAATCAGGATTTTTTCTTCCTTTTTCTATAAATGTTGAACTCTTATAAATAAAAATTTGGCTTTCATAATAGAGAAAAGGTTTTATTTCAAGATGAAAAATGTACAAGAATTTTCCTTTTATTAAACAATGTTTTGATTTTATATTAGGTTAAACAATCAGATTTAACTTCGTCTTATATTCAGGCAAAAGTAAAACGTGTTAGTTATATTGTGTAGTTCTTACGAAAATTACTTCATCTAGAGACAATATTGAAAAATGTTTAACATTATGATGAAAAATATAGATATAAGTAAGGTATAAAAAGGCAATTAACAAATTCTATTAACATAACTAACCTGTTGTCATCTAACTAGAAAGTTTGTCATTTTTCATAATGGGCGAGAGAGCCAGATGCAAAATATCTGCATAATAATACACTTGTATGCATGTAATCTCCTTTCACACCCATTAAAACAAATGAGATTGTTCAATCACCAAAGATGAAATGCAAACGAAGTAATTAATATCCTGTGTCGCTTGTGCCAAAAAGTAAACTTTTTGGCATTTCAAAATGAATTGTTTCAAAATCGAATAAGACATCATAAATAGAATTGTCATTGTTGACTTAAAAATGACATTCGTTTTATTTAAAAGATATTTAGCTGGCAATTATTTTATGGTAAAAAAAATAATACTGTGAAAAGATTTCAATTGTTACAATAAATTAATTAATAAAAACATGTTTTATTTCTTTAAAAATTATGTATCTGACAAGTATTTTTATGGTAAAAGAAAGGGAATAAACAAACATGGAATTTTCACGGGGTGTTACTAGTTACAATTATTTAGATAATTACATATTGAACGGGTTGCATTGGACCGGAAGTAGTGATGAAAAATAACATAAGAAATCAATAGGCAACTTTCTGGAAGACTTTTGGCAAGAAGTGATCATATTCTTAAAAATAGAAGGAGTCCAATTTATCTGCAAAGAAACATATCCAATCAGTTGGTTCTAGTTGTAATCAGACCAAAACACAAGATAAGGTCCATTGGTTAAAAGTATGAAAATGAAGGAAAGAAAAGGATTAGAAAGATAAGGCTTCAGAGAAAATTATAGTCCAGGATTTAGTCAGAATAGGATAGTAAACATTCTACCTCCCTCTCCTTTCTGGTGGAGAGAAAAAACAAAAAGGCTTGGTTAGCCAACTGAGTCATGAAAGAAACCAATGTGAAAATGTAATATTTAATTTGGAAAATGAAGAAGTTCTGGAAGAATGAAAAATTAGTAGTAAAAGAAATTCTGAGACAATTAGTTAAATTTATCTGTTTTACAACAGAGATGATTTTCAGTAAGAAAACTAAAACAGTTTTTATTTGTTTCTTCTCAATTTCCAGTTCACTTATTACAACTTTAACTGTTTTCTATGATCCTAACAAGCAGAATGGGATTTTAATATACATTTTCTTAAAAAAATCAGATTGCATCACTTAAAATATTGACCTCTATTTGTACTTGATTTTTAAACAAACATTCTCATTATAGCTACTTTTTTCATCTTCGATACTGTTGAGTTGATATATACTCAATTATTGCTTTTATAAGTCCTCTCGGAATATGGCAGCTTGCTAAAATTATGGAACTGTAACACTGACCACATACTTCATAAAATATAAGTAATAACAATTTAACATGTTTGTGATTACATTTAGTCAACAAAAAAAAATCTTGATTATCAGATAAAGTCTGTTCAGTTTTTACACAAAAATTTAAGCAGTTTTCAAAACCCCAACAGAGTTATTCTTAAAGGATTAAAAAAAAACTAGATTTTTCTGAGAATGGAAATGTTTGCTCAAATCCTTGAGGTTGAGTATCAAATTTCCTTTATTTTTCTTATTAAACTTGAAAGTTCCATGAAAATACATTTTATCCTTTACAGCTCATAATATTGAGGGTGGGGGTGGGGAGACTATTTTTTTAAAATCTTTATTTGTCTTGCCTATCAAGTTTCTTTGTAACCACGAAAATGTTACAATAGTGCTATTTTTTTTTTTATTATGCACATGAGATAAAGTGTTTAACAGTTTTTTTCTAAAGTTTATATACTAAAAGCTGTTAGATTTAATATTAAGCTTTGATTAGATATTTATTAATCTACAATCTGGAATTAATAACCGTCTAAAATATTGTATGATGAAATTTTTCTTTTCCAGACTTGTCAAATTTCAGAAATTCCTACAATCTATTAGAAAAATAAGACCATCTTCAAATTATGATTTTATTGCAATATGAAAATGTGTAGCACAAAGCTATTAAGGTGGCGGCTTGGACCAACCTGTCTCAAGTCAGAGTAGCTGCTGGAGATGATATGATGTTACAGTACCTGAAGTCAGCATCACTGAAGATCGGCCATGATGCACCCAAACAATGTATTTTAAGACCATATATAGTTTACCTTAGAGTCTGTAAGATATTTTTGAGTGCTAACATAGGGATTAGGAAAAGAAAAATTTGAAGCAATTAAAAGATAATTTATGTATAAGCATTAATATTGCTTCATAGTTCTACAAATATTATAATTAATAAAGATTATTTAAAAACTAAATATTATTATTATAAACTACAACTTATTCAAGAGATGTATTTGTACATATAATATTAAGAGGTTAAACCCAATCTTTGTGAAAAGACACAAAAAAATAGAAAAAGTAAAGAACCACAATAAAAATATATATATATTGATAATTTAAAAAAACGTGGATACTGGCAGACAAATCATAGTAACACAGGCAATCATAATAAAATACATGAAGGAAATGTTAGAAAGCAATAAAATATATCATAAAGATAAAAACAAAAAGAAATCGTTAAAATCTCATAAATGGCTGGGGTTGAAGTAATTCCTCTTTTATAAAGAAATACAAAGACAAAATAAAATGAAGGATCTAAGGGATGAATGCAAATTAAAACAAGCCTCATATAACAAAGATGAAAAGTACTCAAGCCAACAAATATGATGCTAATGTTGACAGTAAGATGATAAATACATGAATAGGTAAAGATAATGGCAACAAAGATTGTCTAGAATGGATGCCAATGTCAGCAAGGTTTCCTCAGCTATATACCTCATAAAAAAGCAATTACTGAAATTCATGGATGATATCCAATAGAGTGAAAAAGACATTCTATTGGATAGAAATTGCAAGATGAAAGAGAGGCAGAAATAGAAAAGAAACATACATTTATTTAAATTTTACGAGGTCACTTTCAAAATAATTAGAACACGGACAGGAAATAATGAATAGTTATGGCGCATAAGCATTACGTGTTCAATGGCGGAGACAAATAAGAGTATCTCTTGAATTATTCTGCAAGAATATTAGAGAAATTAACATTAAAAGAAAGTGAACATACATTATTGCTCATAGTACTAAGAGGGAAGTTCAAACAAAGTATGTCTCCAGACTTTAACAAGTATAACGAATCATTCTGAATGGGATAGTTTGACAGAAAAAAAGACTTCTTTAATTAGACATGTTAATTAAGACATGGTTTCTTGGCCTTTTGGCTAAGATCAAAGTGTAGCATCTGTTCCGATGGATACTGCACCCCATAGATTGGTATTGTCTTGGCCTTCGGGGCTTGATTTACGCCGGTCTATGGGTCTGTCCTGTGCAGTTTTAGGAGGTCCACCCTCCCAGGCTTCGCCTCCTCTCTTCGGGGAGGAGTAAGTTTATTGCTTACTGCCTGAGGCGCCCCTACCGAGGAATGCCGACGGGGCTGTCCAGGCAATTTTTAAACCCCACTTTCCCGACCCGACCTTGGGTCACATCTTACTTGTGGGAGTAAGATAAAAACTGGCCTTGTGCCTAACTCCTGGAGAGGAGTAAATCAATACTCAGTTAAAGTTGCTCAGAAATCAGAATATATAATTTTATAGCAATTTTTTGCAATAGTAACAGAATCTTTAAATCTAAAAATATATACGTGGTTAAAAGATTTAAGAAAACCATATTGAAATCTAGGCCTTCAAATTAGGTCAATTCAAAGGTTGGGTTACACAAAGGACCAAGAATGAACCAGAAATCTTTAGATCGTTAGAAACGGACAGGGACTCTAAACTAAATGAGGGACAAAAATAATAGGAAGAAACACTGAATATGAGAGATAATCGACAGGGTCAGAAATAACAGGAGCACAGCTAGCACGAAACAGAGGAACAGAAAAGATTATGTCCCAGATTAGTGTTGCAGCTGGCTCAACCCACTCAAAGTGAGGTGGATCAATCATTTAATATTCAGAATAATTCCAATACAATGAGATAAAGTAAAATGATATTCAAATTATAACAATGTCTATCTTTTAGAAATTATAATTTTCATTCATTTTAGAGCTAAGGATGCTAATGTTAAAATTTAAATTATAAAGAGAAATAGAATATTTTATCATAAGATGCATAATTTATTCATTTATAACAAGAATTTAAAAAGAAAAAAAAAACAAAGAAAAAGACCACTCCTAAGAATGATTATGCCATAGCATAAAAATGAAATATTTTAGTAAAAAAAAAAAAAAGGAATTGTGAGGAAAAGATAGACATATTTGTAGTTTGACAAAAATAAATTATCTTTAGCATATGAAATTTATTCATTGTTGTTTTGTTCAAACTTTTATTCATTTACAAGACCCAGAGTTGTAAGTTCGAACTCGTTGGTAGGTAAGCCAGTTGTTTGAATCTATACTGATGAGTTTTCAGAAGATGAAACAAGCTTGTCTATAGATGAATAAAAAATAATTATATATATATATTTAATTATTTCAATGAACACTAAACATTAGTTTAATCTTCCATCGATACATTCGGTTTCACAGAAACACTGGAAACTCACCCACAGGGTTAAAGATATCTAATGTGACAGATTCATCAGCCGAGGTCGGCTGATGAATCTGTCACATTCTATTTCAAACAAACTTCCAATAATCTTACATAACATTCTTTTATCACATGTAAATATGAACAAAAGAATGTGTGCACGTGTAATTCTTAACATTTAGACATTTTCCCTTAATGATCAAAGAGCACTTAATAAAACGTTCAGACATTTCTTTATCTATTTCGGCTATCAGCTAAGCAATTACATGTGTTTAAAATCATACCTAAACAATTTTTCTTTCTTTCTTAATTATTCCGGAGTGGCAATGCCTCTTATTATTTATAAAATAATGCCCGCATTAGGTTTACACTGACTGTGTACATTGCACTTATGCTCCTGCTCTTACCCTGTTATTAATTATAAATTTAAGGGTTCAAAAGAACAACTTCCAACATATCGATGTGATAATATCAGTAAAAGATAATAAAATAATAACGCAGCTTAAAACTAAAATATATTTAGAAATTAAAGTATAAATACTACCAGAAAATGCTGGATAGGTACAGCGAGTAATATATATATATATATTAAAAAAAAAAGCTTTAAATCATTTATACATAGAGAATACTCCCTGCCTCACAAAAAACATGTATTCAATATTAATAATACAATTCCTAAAAAAACCAAAAAACAATTTATATAGGCCGTCCGCAGAAAGCCCTCCCCCCACTGATTATATATATATATATATATATATATATATATATATATATATATATATATATATATATATATATATATATATACACACACACACAGATAGATAGATAGATAGATGCAGCAAAATCCGACACTTGACAAAAAGTAAACAAAATACCAGGTGCTGAGGAACGTGGTGAAACCCTTATTGATGAGATTTCCGCCAGACGCCCCTACGTCTTCCACAAGGACTCCGATTCTGCAAACAAGGCCAAGATGACCCAGGCATGGCTGTTCAACAATGTTCCTCACCACTGGTCACCGGATTTGTGGCTGCCCTCCTCACACGATGGTAACCCCCTAAACTTCTGGGGCATGATCGAGGCCAAGACTAACAAGCACGCCCACAACATGGATGTGTTTGCCTCTATAGACAAGAACATAGTAGCCAAAGTGACCTAATTAAGATGGTCGTCTCTGTCGCTGCCAGTTACATTGAAAAATAATGTAGTATCTAACTAAGTGTTGCTAAATAAACTGTCAGCTCTCTGCATATAAAACTTGTTTTTATTGCCTATTTAATTTTCTTTTTGTCAAGTGTTAGATTTTGCTGCAACACCATATATATATATATATATATATATATATATATATATATATATATATACACACACACACTCTTTATTGTGATATTTAAGCAGTATTCCTTCATGTAGACATATTTGGGTAAATATTATGGGCAATTTTTGTTTTCATATTTTGATGGAGATCCATTCAAGTTTCCTGATGGGAGTCTTTGTTTCAGGTGGAAACTGAATGACACATCCGCCATGATTAGAATTTCAAGTAATTTCGGTCTGATTGCAGACCATTCTTGTGGAGTTATGTGTATTACAAAGGTAATCCTCAATCTAAATATTCATTTGATTAAGTTTATAAAATAAATTTCGATTCCAGTGCAACCATAAGTCTTTATTTTCTATATTAAAATTACTAATTATAACCTTCAAAGTTAAATAATTTTCCCGCCACAGTTACTAAAATATTTAAATTGTTGATTATCTTTGCAAATACACATATCCCCTCTGCGGATTGTCTGCGATCAGACAAGAAGCATTTGGAATTGTAGTCAAGGTGAATTCATCAGCCAGTTCCAGCCTGAACAATGACTTATCAGGAAAATATGTACACAGAAATTGTCCATAATATTTAACCAAATATATCCATATATGGGGAACAATATTAAATGGGTCTGCTCATAGTTTGGCTGAATTAATTCATTTTCCTTGAATGCTTGCTTTTTTTAAAAATCTTCCATAAACAATACAATCATGATTGTCATGCTTCAAGTTGGAAAAAAGAGGGGAAGGAAGAAAAGTCGTTAGAGGAGGGGGATGAATGAGATTAGAAAACTATTTAACGATTTTATGTAAATTTTAGAATTTGAGATGAAACATTGAGATTTTATCAAACTGTAGATAGATAATCTATTCTCACCATAAGAATCAAAATAAGATAAAACTTTGGTTATATTTTCTATTTTAGAAGTTGCTGTTTTTTTTTTGTATGTTTTTTGTAAATATTTAATTACGTGTGTTTCTATAAAATACAATAAAAGGTGATGCTTTTATGCTATTTTACAGTGAATATCAAGATGAAATATAATTGAACAAATAAATATCAGAATCATTCAAATGAATAGATTTTAAAAAATAAATTTTCTGGTGAAAAGTTTTTTTTTTTTTTTTTTTTTTTTAAATACATTTTATTTTTTAAAGAAACAAAAACATCTCATAGAAATCAAACAAATAAAAATATTAAGCATAGTGATTACTCAAAGAAAACCATAAGCCACACTATCTTAACCATTTCCTGGACAATTCCAAGAGGGTGCAATGATTCATCAATGTATCAATATTTTTCAGTTTGTAATAAATTAATTTGTTTTAGCAATATTAAGAATTAAAAAATTAAAAACTTGTGCAAAAAATAATAAAAAGATACTTTAATAAATTAAAAGATATCAATTATTTTAAACATTTAGTTACTACTAGACAGGCAATGACCCGTTGGATTAGTATTTATTATATTATTAAATATTTATTAAAACTTTCTGGAATTTTCAAGTATTTATGAAAACATTTTTAAATTTTCAAATTGTTTTCATAAATATTTAATGTATTTTAAAATGTTTTTACAAGGATAAGAAAACTATTATTAATTCAAAACATTCTTTTTTTACAATATTTTTTCTACATTTATCTTTGTTTACAAATACTTTAGCATTCTCTTTCCGCTTAGCTCTGTTTAGTGCAACATATAACTGGGCGTGTTGACACAAGTTTACATTATGATGTTATAATAGACCTTCTATCTCTCTTTTTTGTCTCTCCTCCTCTCTTTTGCATTTAAAATTATTTACATCTTTCCATTTCTCTCACCATCTTTATTTACATTATTCGCAAGCAATATAACATCAGTTTTAATAAAAGATTTTCCTGGTAATAAACAAATAAGATTCATCAAGCGATAACTTTTTAAAACAGATTTACAAAATTTCAGAAATATATTTCTATAGAATTTAAAAAAATAAATCTTGTATTGTGATGCATAATCATATTAATCATTAAAAAAATCTATCTGTTCTGTCCCCACTTCCATCCTCCTTGTTACCCTTTAGTCCATCCTTTTTTTTCTAGAAGGGTCTTTAGAATCAGTCTGCCTATTTTTTTTTTTTTTACCTTCCTGTTCAACTCCTCAGACAGCTATAAGTGGTGATAAGCATGCCTTCTCTCAATTTGACTATAATCTTACCCTTAGGGGCCGCATCAACAGTCTGTCATTTCTTATTTATTTTTCAATAAGAATTGAATTCGTGCTTTAAAGACTGCTTTTTATATTTATGCAATGTGACATTTCATGTACATTTATCACTTTTTTATACTAAGCACCTACTCTTTGATTTCTCATTTCTTTACATTGTAACTTCTTACAGGTTAGTAAACCTTTTGCAGTTTTATTCTGCCAGACCTGAGATTGAGGTCTTCTCTATACATTAGATGACTCCTTGATGTTGAAGTAGGAGTACATCAGGGCTCTGTACTGTGTCTGTTGCTTTTCATTTATGTCTTAGAAGCATTGCCCAGAGAGTTTCTACGGGTTGTCTAGAAGAGATGCTGTATGCTGATGACTTAATACTTGTCTGTGAAACGATGGAAGGTTTACTTTTTAAGTTAAAAACTTGGAGGAATGCTATGGAAAGTAAAGGCCTGAGAGTGAATGTCTCCGAGATTAAACTGATGATCAGTGGTTGTAGTGTTAGAACTCCCTCAGAAAGAGGAAAGTACCCATA
The DNA here is from genome assembly GCA_963556195.1 of Sepiola atlantica. Taxonomy (NCBI): domain Eukaryota; kingdom Metazoa; phylum Mollusca; class Cephalopoda; order Sepiida; family Sepiolidae; genus Sepiola; species Sepiola atlantica. The sequence goes on from OY744524.1 coordinate 131,992,419, forward strand.
CTCAGTTTGGAGTCGGGTGCAACTCAATTTTTTTTTTTGTGGTACCTATAAACATTGGGAACAGAAGTGATGTGAAATTACTGGTAAGTTGAGAGAGGACAACCAGTTTGTATGCAAGAAGTGTAAGACAACAGAGACGAATGTGAAGTGAGATGTAGAAAAAAATATATGTTGATAGCAAAGTTATTGAGGTTGTTCAGAAATGTTGTTACCTTGGTGATACCATTGGAGCACAGGGTGAAGTAGGTGCTACTTGTTGGTAGTTACAATAGAAATGATGCCGTAGTATTGAAGAAATCTTTCGTCAAAGTGTTTTTTGTTGTATTTTCACTAGTAAGAGTTTTATTTTATTTGTTTGGTGTTTTTTGTGAATTACTTATTTAGAAAAGACAGGGCGAAAAAAATCTCCAATTCTGCTTCATTCTTATATGATCTTAAAGAATAATTATAACATGAAGAATAAACAATGACAAAAGTGTGTGACCTAACAGATCATGTGTTGTCTCATTTCCAATAGATATTAAATGTTTATTTTTAACTTATATCTAATATGAATCCAATAATAATATTAATCCAAACTTTAATTAGCAACTTCTCATACAATGTTTCCTGAGATATAGACAAAGAAATATAAAAAATAAGTCCATAAAAATTAGTAATAAGTAAACATGGTACAAAGCTTACTTTTAACAAAAAAAAAAACTTCCTTATAATATTATTTTCATTTTTCGTCTTGTCTCATGCTGAGTTTAGACGTTTTGTGAATGACTTCCAACTTTTCCTGTCTGTTGCCATTTCGCCAGGATCAGGGCATCATCAACTGATCCCCTCCATGTCTTAAGCGGCCTATCAAATAGCTTTGGGTCAATGTGCGACACACATTGAAGCGTTTTGTATGACTGACAGCAGGCGACGTGGCTGTAACAGTTGAGACATCATGGAGGCCTGTAGAGTAAAACCATCAATTTTCTCCATCAGAAGCGCTGTAGCGAGAATTGTGTCGTTTTTTTTTATTATTTGGAAATGCATAAACTGAAGTTTATTAAACAAAGCAATTGATGGAAAATTAAAACTTGGAAATAAAAAAATTCTAGTCAGTTAATTATTCACAATCATCAAATACAACTTTTATCAAATAAGTCTATCTATATAATACCAAACCTCAAGCCACACTGATGAGTCGTAGAAATAACAAAACATGGGTTTGTAGATAAAAATATTTAAAATATACAACTAAAACTCTGGATCTTGTTTGCATATTGTTACCGTGCATACTGGATAAAATCACATCCTTTATGACATTTTCCATGGCATCCAAGCAAATATAAACAAATGATTCTTCATCAGAACACCCATTTCTGAACGAGATGTGCAAGTTCATTCAGCTATATTTCATCAATATTCAACACAGTATTGATTTATGACTGAGTATGTCCAGAAAATTATTATAAGTAAACATATTTGGAAATTTCAAAAGCTTTTCATTTATATATATATATATATATATATATATATATATATATATATATAAGAAAGGGTATTTAGACATATTTTTTAAACCATTGTTTCGTAATAGTATTATATTTTTTTTTGAAAAAACCATAACAATGGTGGTGTAAAATAAATAAAATTTATTTTAATCTTAGCTTTCGAGAATATACTTCTCCTTGTCAAAGAGTGTTTTTCTTTTCTTCTTTATCGTCCGATGGAAATGGACTTCGTGTCAGAAAATCACGTTATGTCTGAAGGCGAGGTCGCGCCAGTTTGAATAAGAAAGGGTATTTAGACATATTTTTTAAACCATTGTTTCGTAATAGCATTATATATTTTTAAAATTAAATACCCTTTCTTATTCAAACTGGCGCGACCTCGCCTTCAGACATAACGTGATTTTCTGACATGAAGTCCATTTCCATCGGACGATGAAGAAAAAGAAGAAAAGAAAAACACTCTTTGACAAGGAGAAGTATATTCTCGAAAGCTAAGATTAAAATAAATTTATTTATTTTACACCACCATTGTTATGGTTTAAAAAAAAAAAAAATACTATTACGAAACAATGGTTTAAAAAATGTCTAAATACCCTTTCTTATTCAAACTGGTGGGATCTCGCCTTCAGACATGACGTGATTTTCTGACACGAAGTCCATTTCCATCGGACAGTGAAGAAAAAGAAGAAAAGAAAAACACTCTTTGACAAGGAGAAGTATATTCTCGAAAGCTAAGATTAAAATAAATTTTATTTATTTTACACCACCATTGTTATGGTTTTTTCAAAAAAAAAAAAAAAAAAATATATATATATATATATATATATATATATATATATATATATATATATATATATATATATGACATAACAAATACTGATCCAACGGTGATGGGTGGTCTAGTATTTTACCAATTTTAAGTTTTTTTAAGTTTTTTTTTTTTTTTCAATACTCATAAAAGGAAAATCCAAATAGATAAGAAATTTTGGAAAACACAAATAGCAATCGAGAGAAAAGAAAAAAATACATCTTACATTTTTTTATTATTGTAATGTTTTTGTTTATCTTTAAATATCAAATCAATAATTTCCAATGATATATTACTCAGATTATACAAATAAATATTTATTCTGTTTTTACTTAAATCAATTAACTTTTAAACAAATACCAGTTAACTGGTAATGTCAGTTTAAACTAAAAATTAATAATTAAAAAAAGTACAAACTGTTAACATATATCTTTTTCCAGACAGTTATAAATGAATTCAATATGAAGCATCTTCTACTATGGCATGTCATGCGATACTAGAATCATCTGAATTTCGAGTTCAAAATGGTAAATCAGAACATGTTTCCCTATGCTAAAAAGTTCAGTTCCACAGTTACACAACAGCTGCTAGTCTCCAAATGTTAGAATATGAAATAGAAATGCTCATTTTATATGAAGCCCGTTGGCCACTGAGAAGATTCATCAAAACCATTCTGTTGACAAAGAATTGTAAACTTGGAACTTTAGAAGCAAATCTAAGGAAACACGCTTATGAATTATTAGAAACAAGAATTAGGTTTCTATAGCAACACATCCAAACCGGATTCAGAAACTGAAATCAATAAGCTAAAACCCAAAGATCTTTAAAATGCAGGTTCGATTGTATACAGTAATCAACATGTCTATTAGTAAATACATAAGTCTATAACCAATAATAAAAAATAAACGAAAAATCTATTTCACATAAAAAGTATGTTTCAATGTAATATAAACCATATATTATGAGTGTACGACCACATGCACATATTACAAAGACTACATCAACATGTTTAAGTAGATTTGGGTTGTTAAAAACATAAATGGTCTTCCTTTTTGATAGAAATCAGATTGTCTCAGAGATAACTATGAACTTTGTTAATAGAAAAATCATACATGCAATATGTTGGAGTAAAAAACGTTTCCTTGAATTCGAGGACTCAATTTTGACAGTCATTGTGATAATAGCACTTCTGGAGAAAATAAAAAATCTAGGCCATGGTCAGATCAGCTTTCTTTGTCGGAGTGGGGATGGTGGTGAAATTTTCTAATGTCTATGCAAATATTGGGCATTGCAATTCCTCAAATTTGATGATTCTATTTTAGTGACCAGCATGATGTGTATGTCCAGAGAAATTTCAATTTATATATGTTAATGTTTTTAATATTGGAAATTTTTTTCCGACAGGATACATCACATAATGTATTAAGCTGCTTTTTTTTTAGTGATGTTATTGTTTGAACGGATAATATTACTAAACAAGCGATTATTCAATCCATGGGGTCACTTTATGGTATTCTTTGCTTATTTTCATCCCCACGGACTAAATAATCGCTTGTTTAATAATATTGTCTATGCAAACAACAAAAAACAGCAGCTTAATACATAACATGCTGTATATGTCAGTGTTATAAGATTGCGAACTTACTTTTCATCAGAGTATCCTGCCCGCTTGATCATAAAAAAAGGGAGCCAATTCCCGGCGTACCACTTAAATAATCAGTAAATCACATTTAATTTGATTGTTTTGCTGCATCCAATCAGGTGCGAGGCAGTGTAATCTATGCGCATCCATAAAAATAAGTGTCTTCTCATGTTTCAAAAATAGAGAGCATATCAGAGACCGATCATCTCTGAGGACCGTCTTGGCAAGAGAAGTATGATGTTGAATTGTTATATAATGGGACGCATGGGTGATGGACTTACAGTGAGATCGCTTAACTTGTGCGATTTTTAACGGAGTCATCTTGTGCAATGTTGGTGCGATGTGTTCTCACGATTCGCGGGGACAGTTGACGAGACGTCGGGGGTTAGGTCACACCTGTGCGTCGATCATGAGATTTCGTGATGTCACAGTTTTCCCGGTGAGAAAACGGCAGTGAGATTTCAGTTTGGACTTGGAAGCCGACGAGTCAACACGCCTTAGCCATGTAGCAATTACATAAGCTAGGGGATTTCGGATCCCCAAAAATGAGAGCAAGACGAAGTCCCCCTCTTCCTTCCTTTACAAGTAATTAGGAAATTAACTAGCGTAAGCTTCTCTCTCCACTACGACGTAACTGCTTCAGTGTTGACAAGCTAATAGAAAATAAATGGTTCAAACTAATTAGAAGATTTGTTATATTTTGTGTGTAAAAGACTTGATTTCAGCTTACGAAGAAACCGCCAGGACGATGGAAAAAGAGGGCGAAATTATGACGCAGGGCGAAGCGACAGACAGATAGCAGCAGCGACACAAAAAACCTGCAGAGATATCGGGTGGCGGTGGCGCGGCAGTGAAACAAGAGACGCACGGTTAGTACAAATAGTTCCCCCCTCCAGTTACGGTTCTCGAATAGAAACGACACATCGTCCCGTTCACAGGATCAACAGACGAACTGTTCTACAACGCCAGAGATTCCGACATTAAAACGTGTGGATATAAACCAGCAACTCAACAGAATGACTTGAAATTCTACAATGATTCAAGCAAAATACATCACTGACGATGCCCTCCAGAATCCTAGTGAGCAGCGTTATATTAGAAGTAATGAAATTTATCATAAGCTATCTTTATTGACATAAAAAAAAAAAATAATTGAAGCTTTTTGTGCAAAAGCTAGAAATTCTGTTGCTGAAGGTGAATAAGGTTTTTCATGGTCATGTGACACTTGGCTTATCAAAAACTTGCATATCTTGGTTGCATTGTTGTCAACGATGAGTTAGTTGCCAGTCAGTCAATAGTTGTTAGAGACGAATGAGAAGACATGGTTTGTTAATTTGTTACGGATCTGCATCAATGTGTGCAAGGTGACTGTTGATAAACAAAACGGGGTTTCTTTCCCAAAAGTACAATTTGACCTTTCAGCACCATAGTTTACTTTTTGTGATATACCAGCACATCTAGAACTTCACCTTGCACCTCTATGGCTTCAATAAACCTTTTTAAGTGTTATATAGTCATGTTGTCGGCAAAGAAAGAACCCATTTAATACAACTTCATAACATATATACAATTTGTTTATTAATTGTCCAGCAAATAAAAGTTATGTCTCAGTTTGTGATCTTTATGGTAAGTTTGTTAAAAAAGATTCTATTGTTGATATTTCAGACAACTTGCATTTTTCCATATACTGAATGAATATTTTGAGTCACTCCAGCTGCAGAGTTACCTTTTTTAAACTTATAAAGCATTTATCTGCCTTAAATGCTCCTTGGATACTATCTGGTTTTAAAGGTTTTCAACAGTGAAATGTTAATTGATTTTTTCTGGAAAATGAAATTTGGTGCTTTTATAGAGAATGACCCGTGCTATTTTTTAGATAGTATTTTCAAGTAAAAATTAAATTTTTATGATTTCGTTTGTTTATTAAATTATGAGCTGAATGCACGGAATAGTTAATTACCTACCTTTCCATGTTAAGAATGGGTTTCTAAATTATAACGTTATTATTTCAGCCTGGGTCATTCTCTATATAAGTACCTAAAATGTTATACGGTTAAATGTGTCCAAATACCTGATTTATAAATATTATTCAGTTTGATCAGATATTCTCACTTACAACTAAATTTGAGAGAATTTAAAAAAAAAAAGAAGCTCCGTACAGAACTTATGGAATGCCCTGATGTCTGTTTACTAAAAATCAATGTTATCGATAATGATTAAAAAAATAAAATAAAAAATTCATGAATCTTATTTTGCTTCTATTATCATTTGATAATATGCTCAGCAATAACAAGTGTTGTGAAATCGTAGAAAAAAAAGAAATAAAGGAAGAAATGTTCAATAATGTCCAAACAATTCTACACTCAAAAAAGTCCTATAAATGTTTTTCATAACTTAATTTTATCTTTTTCTACTCTTAACATTTATACATTTTAATAATCAAATGATTCCATTACTAATTGAAGTCGGAATGGGGTTATACGTATCTTTAGAAAATTTTTTGGCTGAGGAAGAAATCATTTCAATTGGGAGAAAATAGAATAAAAAGTTATTTTCTATTATGTGGATTACTCGAACTACTATTCTTATCTTGGTGGTTATATCGACAACGTTTCAGTCGATGTAACCTTAGACATTCTTCATGTGCAGCTCTTCTGAAACCGGTACAAAATTTCAAGCTGAAACCTTTATTTAATCGACGGAAATAGATAGTTCTCATTCTATCTAATAGAAATGTTAATAATTTAGGTTATTCTTACGTATTATCCCCTGCAGTAAGAATTGAACCATCAATACCCAGAAGACTGTCACTTACAACTGGTTGTTAACTAATACTATAACCATTATGCCACGTGTCCAATTCTAGTATGAATTTTGGGAGCCTTAAACCTAATCTTATCTAATTGTGTATTATTACTACTTATTAGTATAGAAATATTAAAACAAGGAGAAATTGCAAAGGTGGGTATGGCTGCCCATATATGAAGGAAAAAGGGAAACCATCTGCCCTTGTGGGATGTTGTAAAAATTATAGGCAGACGGATAGTGGAGAGTAAGACATTTCAAAAAGGTTACACATGTGTTTGGTGACAATTGCCTCCTAAGTAGACATAGTATTGAATTTAATACAATATGGGAACCAGTAATTTTAAACAGTAGATTAGGCCTTCCGGGTCGAAACAGTTTGTCCAGTGTATATATATGTAGGCCCAAATTCTAGTATATATTATATAATAAATAGTTTTTAATGCCAATATGTAGTTAAAGCAAAATAAATTGCTTTGGACTATTCAAAGAATTCCCAACGCTATTGATAATGTTTAACCATTAATTTATTTATTTTTATGATCGCTTATGTTTGAATTAATGTTTTGACACATGATGTAAATCAAATCTATGACGTCACGTCAAAGCTATAATTATTTTGTTAAATAAGGTTTAAGATCTATTTATGATAAAATCTAAATAGCTGAGTTCGTAGAACATCAGACCGAAGATCTCAAAGTTTCGGTTACCAGTCATGGCATTTGCTTTATTTGTTGGGAATTTATTATTTAGTATCAATGCAATATTTATCATTTCTAAAAGAAGTTAAGATATTTCTTTAAAGAATTGTGACTGACGGACAAACACAGAGAGAAAGTGTTGCTAATATGATGAGTGGATAAGAACAGCAGTAAGAAAATTGCAATATGAGTAACAGTAAAAAAAAATTTTTTTTTTGCAATTCTATAGTAACAAGCCGCGCGTGCGTGGTCCCCCTCTGTATGTGACTTGATGTGGCGAGTGTAAAATGCAGATTTTTTTGCCATTTCGGGGCCTTTTGACCCCCTGGAAGGCTAACCAGATTTTTTTTCAAAAATCGGAGAATGTCACTTTCTAACCTGACCAAAGTTACAACTTCATGCAAAATTCAGAAAAATTCAATGGATGGTTGCGGAGAAAAATCCGGACGGACGGACATGCTTCAAAACATAAGTTCCCCAATTTTATAAATCAGGGGACCAAAAACATAAGTCCCCCAATTTATAAAATTGGGGGACCAATAAGTAGTAATACTACACATATAAACAAGCTTAGGTTTAAGGCTCTTATACTAAAATTGTTTACATAGACATATGGTCTAAGAGGTAAACAGTCCATTAAGAATTAGTTATAAGTTCTAAATTCAGAAACATCAAAAAAAATTTTAAAGTAGTCAATAAACAAAGTTGATTTTCCCCAAATTGTTTGGAATTATTTTAAAAAAAAGGAAAAGAAAAAAAAAAGAAAAAAGAAAAGATCATTAAAAAACACTGAATGTCAATCAGTAATCAAATATACAATGGATTTATTGATGTTGAAAGTTATTTGATTTACAAATACTGCGGATGAAACCAATAAACTATCTCTTTTAAAAACTGATTCATGAAAACTAGGCCAGACATTTGAAAACAATGCAACATTATTTACAACAAAATTAATGAGTCATCAACATTGCTACCACTATTGAGCAACCATTGGAATGCTATTCAGACAAAGCCATGACACAGAACATTAATACTATCGACATTGTAAAAAATGTTGCTTCAAAGATCAAAGAATTTACAAAAAGAAAAATTACTGAGATATTATTCTCTACCACTAACACAAAATTGACCATTATATCAAAAGCATTAACTAGCATGATTAATGCCATTATTTGTTAAATTGTACACAAAGACAACGATAAATGAAAGTCCATAGAAATTAATACATACACACAGTGCAAAAATATTAATATAGCACAAGACATAGCACATGGTACCTTAGAAATTCAGACGAAAACACACCAAAAGTAACCTGTAAAATTAGAAAAATAGCACTAGCTTACAAGACAAAAAAAAACCCTGTAAACTTTGCCTGGAATACAAAAAATAGCAATAACCACCTCTCGAGGACAAATATCTAAATAAATGATCATTAATTATATCTAAAGACAAACATAACATTTTCCAACTAAGCAACATACAAACCAATGATTTCAAAAACTAAAATAGATAGCCTAATCTTGGTCTAACCAGGGGCTTTGACCCTGAATTCCATGTCCATTTTGTAATATTCGTAACCCAAAATGTACCCTTCTGTGATGTGATCAAAGTTAGCTGTTAGTGATTTTCGGTTGATCACTTGGTACTTGCTTGTGAAAAGTTGTTGCTCTGATGAAAACCTGGAGATGTCGAAAGGTCCTAGTCCGCCAACTTATGCTCTTCCCACGTTCTGATTGAATAAATAACAATTCCGACGGTTGCATTTGTAGAAACGTCATGATTTGGTAAAACGCGTTCGTATAAAGGGTCATATTGGTTCAGCACTTCTAATTTCTGCGTTTTCGGACCAGCAATTAATGACAACTTTGGGTAGTATGTTTGGTCTGGCGTTTGATTGACATGGGTTCCAGTGGCGAGCGAAAGTCTTCGCTCTTTGCCTTATATTGAGAACTGGGTGTTCTGGACATGGTCGGGAGTTCCGCTAATCTTCATATAGATTTAAATTAATATATTTCAAAAACACATTAATCCCATAATTTTTTTTAGCAATTTTAGATTCACAGGGAAATCCCATCAAATGGTCAACAGATTTTCACTCCGACCCTAGTTCCTTCTGCCTTTATTTCTATCTCTCACTGTTACCTTAATAGGGGAAGGTTCCTTCGGTCCTCGAACCCCCATCCTCCTCCTCCCATGGGCTTCTCCGATCGGTAGCTAATTAATCTTCAATGCTTTGATTACTCATTCCAATCTCGACAATAAATACCAGCCTTGTTTCTTTAGTTGCAAAAAACAGATATCTTGTTATCTGCATCCCCCGCATGACATTTTTGGTCACCCGAACTCTTGGGATAAACAAAAACTTCTTGATTAATGTAATTTCTTATATCTTCCACATTAGCACTTCCTAATTTTCCAAAATGCAAGATAAGAAAATAACTGTTCTCTTCTTATCTCAATTTCGCTCAGTATAGTCTTGCATTCTCATATTTCTAGTTTTTTTTTTTTGCTTCCTAATTTTACAAGCAGAGTACTTTAGTTTTTAACCCTTTTAGACCTGACCATTATTGTCACAAAAATTGATTTATTCCAATATAAAATTTTACGTAATATTCAATAAATAGTAATATTTTGAGCAAAATTATTCTTATCTGTTTACTTAAACCCTTTTTAAAATGGATTCATTTCAAATTTACTATTAACATTGTTTTATTTTTTTTTATCATAAAAAAATATTGACTGAAAGATTCTATTTATTTATTTAGTGAATGATTGTGCTGTTTTTTTTTTATTTTGTTTTTTTTTTAATTCTAAAACAGTAACTTTGGGTATACAATCAAATTCATAACTTGGAAAAAACTTGTTTCATTTTCATAAAACGACCTGATTAAAAAAATTTATAAGAATATCTAACATTTTAGGATTTTCATCTTAAAAATATTATTAAATTAAAATCAAATAAGCCTACAATTTTATTTTATATCGAAAAATGACCTTACTCATGCTTCAAATTATTATTGATTCTTAAATTAGTTTAGTTCTCACCACAGCTGCAAACTTTAAGAATATTTAATTATTAATTAGTTTTTCACAGAATTTATGTAAAATAAAAAATTGTAAAAGAATTGAGAACTTAATTAAAAAGACATAATTGAAATATCTATTAACTTTTATTGGGATTTTAATTTTAAAGATATTAAATTAAATTCAAGTATGCCTATAATTCTGGTTTTGTTTTATAGTTTATTTAGATTGATTTATAAAAATAACTTTACCCATTTTTAAAAATTAAAAAATGCTGATTTTTAAATGTTATTTAAATAAGTTGTTTCATCGCAGCTGCAATCTTTAAGAATATTTTATCATTATTTTTAACTGAATTTATGTAAATTAAATTAAATGTAAAAAAATACTAAAAATAAAATTCTTTTTCACTGAAGTAAAATAAAATAATGTAAAAATATATTTAAAAATTAATAAAATATTTAATTAAAAATGTACATTTATTGTAGAGTAGACTCAATAAAAGATATGGAATATTTTAAATTAAAAATAAAAATTAGTTTTAAACTCAAAATCATTATTTTGTGTTTTTTAATAAATTTGTCGTAGCTAGTCATGTTGCATGAAACAATTTTGTGTACCATTTTTTTTAGTTATTATTGTTCAACTTAATTACTACATAAAAATGGGCATTAATTTAGCCATTTCAAATAACATCTTTTTAACTAAAACTCAAAATGCATGGCAATTATTTTTCTTGTTAAAATGACATCACCAGAGACAAACCAATGAGAACGTACTTCATTTACTCTGAAATCATCAAAGACGGGCATTTTGAAAACTGAATTTTTTTTTTTTTTTACAATAAAATTGAAATAACTAATGTTTATATTATTTTTGCTCATTTATGGTTGTTTATATCAATATCTATTCTCTCTTCATTTTGTTTAAATGTTAATCTGAAGAAACCAACTTAAAAATAGCATTCGATTTAGCTTAAACTGATTTAAATTAATTTTATTTTTAAAGTTAGTAGACATCTTTTTAAAATTCTGGTGGTGTGATGTAACATCCGGTGCTATGATGTCACTTCCGTCAAAGTGATGCTTTCATGTCACTTCTGTCTGTATTTGAATTACGACCGTTGTTGATATATTAGCATAAAAGATGAAAATAAAATAAACAAAAATACATTTTCGAAATAATCAAATAGAAAAAAAATTAACAAAATAGACAAATCATGAAAAAATTAAAAAAATTAAAAAACCCCTGACAGATTGATTAATTACTTTTTTGTTTAAGTTATACATTCTTGACAAGGTGGAATTTATTATGGTCATTAATCAAATGATTCTTTAAGCTTACAAAGTAATTGATGACTTAAAGCATTTAGGAGAGAAATTGTACATAAATCACTTATGATATAAATAATTATTGGAAAATCTTTCTGACAAATAAGCTTTATTCAATTCATGGTGTTTCTGTAAAATACTTTTTCAAATGGTAAATAGCCTAGAAAAAGCTGGTATTAATGGAGACAATAGTGACCATTATACTGCATTCTATGCAGAATATAAAAATAAGTTGAAGTTGTAAGATTCAGGACAAAGACATACATTTTCTACATTCTGGTATGTTAAAATGGAAAATTGATATTCAAAATAGAAGAACCAATAGCTGTCTAATATACTGATCAGGTGTATGTGATCGACATCCTAAGCTTAACTAATTTTTATATTGCTTTTCAAAGCAACATCTCATTAATTCACTATTTATTTTTATTGTTTCCTAATTCAATAATCTATTCTTTTGTATTGTGGATAGAAACATAGCATTTTGGGTAAAAATAGTCTCTCCATTTCTACATTGTAAAATAAAAAAAATTAAAAAAATAATAATAAAAAAAAATTTTTTTTAAATAAAAAAAACACTCCAACACTCTGTGACCAAGCAAAAGAGGTAAAATTAATTTGTTTTAAATCTAGCTGAGCCCCATCAGATAAAGGTTGCTTGGTGTGGATTCCAGTTGTTAATAATGGATGTAATAATTTTTAGTCAAAGTTTTAAAGCAATTATTGATATCAGGATAAAGTTAATTATATTTAGAAGTTATAATAATGTAACAATTTAAAAAAAATTTTTTATTAATACTAGTGTTTATGTTATTATTAAGTCAGAATTAATAATTTATTAAAGCTACTTTATATTTGTCGTATTTGAATTTCATTTTGTATAGAGTTTATAATGAGTGTTGATTTTTCACATCATATTCGCACCACACTTTTTGAATTCTAATGGCTATGACTTGTTTGAAAAAAAAAAAAAAAAAAATCTTTTCACGTGAAAAACGCATCAAATATTTTCAAAATTGTACTTGTATATTATTTCTTCAAATCAATCATCCTGAGTGAGGAGTTCTTGACATAAAGACGAAACGTTGATGAATATATAAATAAGTTCAGTTTTTCCTTATGCCTGTGTGTGCACATACACACACACACACACTACAAGAGATACCGGACTTCAGGAGCATTACCAAATCTCGTGGTCTCTGGGTCAAAGTTAATAAATTTAAAAACACATACAGGATCAGAATACCGAAAAAATAGTCATGGACAAAATCTCTAGCACATATAGGAAAAACAAGCACACATGAGACAAAAATTACAATTAACAATAAAACAGCAACATTTGCCACTAAGCTAGAATTGAAGATTGAGGTAATTTGATTCCACACAAACTACAGATTGAGTGGCCATGTTGATATTGCGCACATTACGCAGATGGATTTATATAGAAATGATGGTCTAATAAACATCACTAATTGTGCTGAACATTCAGAAAAAGCTATGGTCATACGTAGGTTTGAGAATGGATAAAACCTCCACCTGCAACGAAGTGAATTTCCTAGACATTTCACTGAACCTAAGAGAAAATATATATAAGCTTTTTAACAAAGACAACAATACACTTCTATCCCTTAATTTCGATAGAGCTTGTTGTTAATAGTATCAACACAAAATAAATAAATAAAACCAGATTTTGCAAGGAGAACACTAATTTGTCCCCAAGTAATACAAATGTATAAAACTGTCACTTTTTTGCAAATACCTCAAGTTTCTGCTATTATTTATTTCTCAAAGTTCACGAAAAGTTGGGATAAATGATCATGGACATTAAACAAATACTGGTGGTCTCAGGAATATTCTGGTTTACCTTCTCCTAGAACTGCCCCCCCCCCCCCCAAAAAAAGTTTGCAAAATATATCTATAAATGTGCAACCATTAGTTTTTCTTCCAAATCCAAGTTGTGATCAATGGTCGTTTAGATGATTCAAGTGATCACAGGAAAATGCCCCCCCCCCCCTTCCGCTAATTGGCAAAATTAATGAACCAATTTTTCAATTACCTTAAGTTATTTATATTACTTTGTTCATATATCTACCAAATTTGACATTAAGCATTTTCAGCATGCTGGATGTGCCATAAGGGTGGAATCTAAATTCTAACAACACATGAATTAAAAACTACTTGACAAAATTGTCATGAAGCTACCTAAACTAAAAAGGCATTTCATATGAAGGTAAGAATTCAACCACCACCACTACAAATAATTGTTTACGCATTCAAAACTATTATTCAAGTGATCAGAGGGACCATACCTATATATTTAAAAAACCATGGAAACAGAATGTTGTCTTCTACAAATATATTGCCAAATGTAAATTCCAATGTAATAGTTAATTTTATTTTGTGGATAAAAAAAAAATGGTGCTTTTTACTTAATAATTTTACAGAGTATAAAAAAGTTAGCAAACATGCAAAATTCCACCATCCACCCTTCCTAATAGTATAATAAATTGAACAAAAATTACATTTATACCTGACAAATCTTATTACTATTTTTTTAAATAAAACTTAGGCTACACTGTAATTTTGTAACAATAACTTATAATTTTTTTTACATATTTTCCATCAGAAATTAAAAAAAGCTCAATGAATAATTAAAAAAAAAAAGAAAAAAATATCACCAAAACTTTAAAATTTAATGTTATAATAAAAGTTTTGCAAATTGTAAATTACTTTAAACATGAAAAAAAAATTGTATTTATTTGAAATAAATTAATCTAGAATAGTTTCATTTTATTTTTACTTTGTAAAATACTGAAGGAAATCTCAAACCAAAAAGTGGGTCAGTGTTCAAGCAGATGATTGTGTGAATTCCAATGTGTTATAGAAATTGATAGAAATAAGTTGTCACTTGTTCAATATTTTGTCACCTAAAATTTGTTGAAGAATGTGGGTGACTTATCACTTTCCGAATTGCTCATCTGACGAGACAGCTTCACAAGATGATTCTGCACCTGGTAGAAAGAGTTACGATCACATATAATCTTTTAATATTCTCAACAGAAATTGTATTAACTGATAAGCAAAGTAAATAATATCAAATATAGCCTTATTATGAGAGATAAGAATGTTTCCACATGTTCAGGTTTAGTTAATTTAAATACTATTGTTCTACAACACTTATGATATATAATTAGCATTTTTTTGTCTTTAATTTAATCATCATAATTTCTATGACATGTGACATTATGATTGGGGAGTTTTCTCTGCTTGGAGATCATAAGGAAAAAGATTGAAGATGCATTCACAAGTTTGGAGAAGTATCATCAAGAACTATTTTTGTAATCTACTCATAAGAGAGGCTAATACTATTAGCCTCTCTTATGAGTAGATCACAATCAATAGGTTTTGGGAATTGTCGTCCTATTTCGATCAAGATTTCTCTCAGCCATAAATAAAATCATAGATAAGCAATTCCACTAAAATAATCATCTATCAATGGGTCAATCTAACATCTTAAATCTTTCTTTCAGAAAGAGAAGTTACAATCCTTCATAATGATAGAAAATTTACACACACTTCTTTAAGGTAGCCATTTTTTAGTTAGGCCATTTGGGGTTAATTATTTAATCTATACAAAAGTATGTATATATCAGGATCCAGAGAATATTAAAAAAATGTCTCAAATACTGACCGAACATTTAAATTTGAGAGATTTTGAGTGCTATCATTATTAAGATCAATGATAGCAACTCAGTATTTAGTACTTTTTGGTATGATTATATATATATATATAAGGAAAATGAAAAAGGAAAACCCAAAAAATAATTATATTTTCATTATTATATATAAATGATTTGGGCTTTTACTTTTACATCACAGAATATTATTTCCATAATTATCATCATATAAAAATTTAAAGCTCAGAAATTGGGTGTTCAAAATTGACATTATTATATGAAAAAAAACATTCTTGAAATCACAGACCAATTCACAAGAAATTCATTAATTTCTTTGCCGTTTTTCAAGTTTTGGAGCAATTTTGATAGCATTTGGCATTCTTATGTAAAATTGTATGTTCAGGTACAGATATCAACGTTGTTTTTTTTTTTAACACATGAAGTGATGGATAAACATTTGATGCATACTAAGTATATATATATATATATTTCTAAAACTGTCGTGGAAGTTGTTTGTTATCTTGCATGTTTGTTTTTCTGTGTAAACAATGGATGATGTTGCAAAAGGATGACATCATCCAATAAAACAGGTTCAATATATCAGGAAGAGATCCTGTATGACGTAATAGAGGCTGAAGTAATAAAAGGATCATGCCATCCACTAAAACAGAATTATTAACTGAACAAATCATCTCTCTCTCTCTCTCTCTGCTATCTATGTATTTCTCTATTCCTCTCACTATGCTGATTCAACCACTCTAATATTTCTTGTCTCAGAGCATTTAGAGAAAGGATGACTCTTTTTCAGCAGAGAAATCTAATTTATATACCTTTGTATGTACACACCACAAACACATATGTAAATCAGATAACAAAATAATAAATCTATATAAGAATAAAAAATAATCTTCCACTCTATAATAAAGACCAATGTGTATTTAAATTTATGTATATAAGATGTACTTCATTCTCATCACGCAAGTAAATATACTTCTCTTTCCATTTCGTCATGCGAGTAAAAGACTTGCCAGATGGAATGATTTTAAGTGTGTACGGGAAGGGAGAAAGCAAATTGCAAATTTGACGACTAGGTGAAATGAATTTATAAAGAAATCCTTCACTTTATTTCCATAATGAGACGTGTTCTTTCTTTTTTCTTTTTTTCTGTCTATACCAATTGATATATTGTTTGTATTTTTAACTTTCTCTTTTAAACTTCAGCGATTACTACATTATTTTATATGGATATTAGTGTGAACACTGGCGAGGCATAATTTTTTGTTCCATCATCTTTTATACGTGTAAACTCGTAAAATAAGGATAAATGACTTATTTTTACTTATGCAAGAAGAATGTCTTAAAGATATGACGTTACAGTTTATGCATAGGTAAATAAGCTATTATTGCTTTATTTTTATTTCGTTTTCATGGTTTTAATTCATAAAATTTTAAAAGGAGTTTTAAAAAAAAAATCATTCTGATGGACGAAACACGTGCGTCACAAATAAACGATATACACATTTAAATTACTTTAAATTTACATTGAATTAATGTGGAATAAAAAATAAAATAAAAAGTACAAATGAGATTCACAGAGAAAAGTAGTTTTTCTAAGTACCTTTTGGAACAAAAGAAAATATATACATTTAAAAATAGAAGTACCAACAATTTCATTAAAATAATTTCGCCTGTAAACCATTTTGAATGCATGTTACGAATTTCACATTTAAAATTTTTACATGTAAATTGTTCCTTTGTCTTCATTTTTTTTTCTTCTTTCTTTTAACTAGGTTAGCTTTTCATAACCTCTGTATTTCAATATGTATCATGCAAAGTCCATCGGTGTCAACCACCATTTATTTTTACTATGTCGAATATTCATTTAAAGCTATATTATTTTTCAAATTAAAAGTTATATCGGCCGAGTGGGGAGGGGTATAACATTAAATTTAAAACGTTTATACTAAGTTTGGGGAAAAAAAGACTGTTTCAAAAGGCCAGCGAGAGAGGGGTGGGGGGGTTTGACTACAATTCTTTCTTTTTTCTACTCGTATACTGGCATTTGTTTACCTAAAAAAAAAACAGTAATGTTTAAGTTCGTTTTTTTTCTTTCCAAAATTGAAAGTTTCAAACTTTCCGGGTGTTAAAGCATTAACATTTCACATGTTTCATCTTCAACTGGTCGGAGAAGAAAAATAAAGTTTCTTGCTGTAGTTTAAGGTGTGTTCTAAATGTGTGTACAATTTCAAGAATATTGATAAAGATTGGCTGCGTTAACTTTGAAAAACAAACTAACGTGTAAAATTGAGTCTAAAAAATAAAATATTCATATCTCAAATTTTAAGAAAATTCGAAGTTGAATACAGTTTTAACTTGTACAAAATTATTCAATGGATTAAAAAACACATACAAATTACATATTCGGAAAGACTTATTTTATTTCCAACCATATATATATATTTAAAAAATTGGCCCAGAAATAGGGGAGAAATTATGAGTTGAATTAATTTGTCAATGCCACATGATGACTGACAATGCTATATCTCTATATCTCTCTCTCTATATCTATCCATCTCTCCATCTCTCTCTATATCTATCTCTCTCTATATCTATCTATATCTCTCTCTATATCTATCCATCTCTCTCTATATCTATCTATCTCTCTCTATATCTATCCATCTATATCTCTATATCTATCCATCTCTCTCTATATCTATCCATCTCTCTCTATATCTATCCATCTATATCTCTATATCTATCTATATATCTATATATATATGTATATATATATCAACATGTAATCACAATATGAAAGCTATCAATTATTAGTGACACATTCAAAATAATAGTTTTTAATTTTTAGATCGTATATCGTATTGAATTTATCAATTTCATAAACTTTTATAATCTAGAATAGTTTCACTATTAATATCGTAGTGGTACATGTGCATATAAGTATTGGCTTAAAATGCTGTATATCAAGGCAAACCAACGAAAATACACCTTTTAAAAAATATTTTAAATAAAAAAAAGTTCATTTAAAAACAGCAAACTCAATTCTTCTTTTCAGTTTACTATAAATATTCAACCAACATCTATCAGCAGCCAAATGTATGGAACATTAGTAATTTCACAAGTTAAATAACAATTAAAAAAAAAATAACATCAAGAAATTAATTAGTTATTTAAATGAAAGACCTTAATTTGATAGTAATTAAATAAAACATTAATTAGTAATTGCACTGGACCAATTCACAGAACAATGGTCCTTGTGGTGCAATGAGGAACTGCTGTCTGACACAATTTTAATTAATTAAGCTAAATTAATAATGGAATAATTAATTAAAGAAATTGGGATTTCACACATATAATATCGTCAAATATTATTTCCCCAGACGATTTAATTTGAAATATATTTCATACCAAGTGATAGAAAGATCTCTTAGCTCGTGTTTCGATTGTATGCGACTGATGCACAAGGTCAACGGTGGGAGGGACACCAGCATTTGACTTAACTGACAATTCTCGGCTTCTGCCATGAAAACTTTCAAAGGCTAGACTGGAATCACCTGGCTTGCTTATTGCAAGTTGGGGGCGGTGAAAGAGTGGGGATGTTTTGTTTTAATGGCAGATTCTCCGAGTTGGAGAGAAGCTAGATGCAGGCTGGTGTCACACCGAAAGGGCGCGTTGAAGCCTAATGTAATGAAGCCACAGTGTTAGCTAATGATATAATAAAGTATATATCTATTAATAATGGAGTTTATGTATATGTCTGTCTGAAGCCGAACTCAATCGGAGTACTATGACTATTTGTTAAGTCCGCCAGCTTCATTATATACTACTAAAAAAAACGCTATAAACACTATGCGTACTTCCCAATTTACATAATCAATTGCTTTTGAACTTCTAATAAATTAGTATTCGCAAATAAAAACTTATGATTGTTCTCTTCATATTTCAACATGTATTTATGCTATTTTGCTCGCTAATAATCTTACTTATAAATTATAATTTAGACAGACAGATACATACATACATGAAATGCGTTACGTAGTTAATATAAGTATGACGAATGGATTAACGCTGGCTGTTTAATCAGTGGTTCCCATCCCTCCCTCTGTTAATTCAATATGGCGCAACTGATTAAACGGCCAGCGTTAATACGGCGCATTATTTAAAATGTAAACAACAACGCTGGCATTCACCGTGATAATTTTCCTCTTATTTATTTTTTTAAACCGTTCTAAGTTTGTTTATTTTCTTAATCTTATTAGCGATTAAATTCACTGAATCAAATTGCTTAATTAAAATAATAATTGATTTAAAAATTACTATTTAAACACACACACACACACACACTTCATAACAAATTTAGTTTTCACTTTAGGACCCGCGCTAACTTTGGCCCCGTTGTTAGGGTTAGGGTCGGTATTTGTGTTTTTTTTTAATTGTTGATTTTAATTTACGTACACCTTTTTTCCGCTTTGAAAGACATAAAATATTACTTATTATATTCTGACCTGGATTTGTTGCAAAACGATTGTGTGTAAAGAAATGCGAGCAGACGACACCGTTTACTGGGCAAGTAAATAACTGTTTTTAGAATCGTATATAAGGTAACAATTATTTCTTCTTTTCCTTCTCTTACTAACTTTCATTCGTTACTACAACACTATAATAAATACTACATTCAATTTTTTTTCAATTTTTATTTTCTTTACATTTATTTTTAATGCAAAAACTGTTTACGGTTGCTACAAACCAAAATAATGCAAACTTAATTTATCTTTTTATTAATGGTGTTACTTATCATGTGCAATATATTATTTAAATTAATTGTAGTAATAAAAAGCTCTACCCAAATTACATACTAGCGTCATTTCCGATGTGGCAGCCTAGCAAAAATATGCGACCGGAGGGAGCGTATATTTGCTAGTATATTAAATAACAAAAATGTCTCGTTCATTTTATATACAGCAATTTTTTTCTTAAGTCCCCTGTTAGACACAGCACAATTAAGTGCTTGGATTAAGACAACACTTTCTCTGACAAAAACAGACAAGAAATGCCGACCAGATATTTACACTAGTTAGAGAACAGCAACGTCAATACCAAAGTTTTACAAATCTTTAGACAGTGTGTGCAGGGCTATTGATAAAGCAACTAGTCAGAACTCATGTGATCGTCACTGGCATCAAACTGTTGCTCAGAAAATGATTTACATTTAGTGAAGAGTTACCCAGATAACCACACTGGGTGACTCCCTGCAGCTATGATAGGTTCATACTAAATGGAACTCTGCAAAGAAACTTAGCCTGTCCACTTGATTTTTTTCTATTCTCATAAAAAATTTTTCCATGAAATCTGAAATTACATAATCGTGTTGCATACATTTTATTAAATTCAAAGACACTTAATTTATTGTTTAGTGTTAACAGAAAAGTGTCAAAAAACCATAACAAGGATCAAGAAATAAATGAAGGGAAAAAGATAATATAAGTCGCCTGAAGTATAAGAATCTTCAGAAAACCAGCATTATCAAAGTGAAAAATGATTAAATTACACAAAGCTAATTAAAAAATGTTTTGATTTAGCAAAAATAAAAAAATGGTCAAACTGATGAATCAAAAGAGCTGTAATCAAATTCTTCCGGATGAGTAAGCTACATAAGTGAAAGTTACATATTTGTGGGTGAGTGGGAGAGAGATTTGTCTGAAGCTTTTCGTAGTTTAAAAGGAAAAGAAATGTAAAATAATTTGGAATTAAAATGAACCAGGTCTGCATTTTAATAATAAAAAAAGAAAAGTATATAGTACTTGTTTTTGTTCTACTAGAAATGTTATGAGAAAGGCAAGTTTAGATATTTTTATGAGTTTAAAATTTTTATAAAAAGATTTTTATAAGTTTCAAATAGATAAATATATTTTCTTTATTATATAAATTTTTCTTGATTTTTTTTTTTTAATTTATAAAAACTAGAGACAGGGAAATTCCACGATTGTTTTCTTTATAGAATTTTTTTTTTTTTAAATGTCTAATTACTAGGAAACGTAAAAATTGTAAAAGATATTTTCATTTTATAGTAAAAGTTCATATAAAATATTTATTTTTAAACATTTTATCTTCTACAAACTTGGGAGTCAAAGATGGAGAGGATTATTATATGGGGGCAAGAAAGAACAGGAGCAAAGAGTGAGAGAAGGAAATAACATTTGCAACCACCTCACAAATAGACAATGGGAAAAAAGTGTCTACATCACACACTTATGACAAAAAAGAAAAAGTTTCCATTATGTCATAAGTTTCTCTTTTTCTAATTACTCATTTGTTAATTAAGTGCAAAAGGCCACGCAGCTTTACGACAAACAATGCTATGTTAAATTGGTTATGTGTTGAGAACTATGGCAGTGTTTAATTGGGTATGTGTTGAGAACTATGGCAGTGTTTAATTGGGTATGTGTTGCCTACTATGGCAGTGTTAAATTGGATATGTGTTGCCTACTATGGCAGTGTTAAATTGGATATGTGTTGCCTACTATGGCAGTGTTAAATTGGATATGTGTTGCCTACTATGGCAGTGTTTAATTGGGTATGTGTTGAGAACTATGGCAGTGTTTAATTGGGTATGTGTTGCCTACTATGGCAGTGTTAAATTGGGTATGTGTTGCCAACTATGGCAGTGTTAAATTGGATATGTGTTGCCAACTACAGCGATATCAAAAATAGCGTTAATTCGACTGGGAGTTTCTGTAGAATTCGACCATTAGTGGACGTAATATTTTAGAAAATATACAATAAATAACAATGTAACCAGAAGCTCATCACAGTAGACTAGTGGCATAATTCAACAGTACACGGAATAATAACTAAACATCATCACACAACAGTGTGAATGGCATTCTTAGAAAGAATAAAACGCTAAACAAAACACCAAAACTGAACAAGGAACCAAGGTAGGAAGAAGAAAAAAGAGACAAAAAATTAAACCAATAACGAAACTAAAATTGTTATACGGCACAACCAATATATATATATATATATATATATATATATATATATATATATATATATACAGGGTGGGCAAAAATAAGGGTCCTATTTTTTAAAATTCATAACTTTTTTATTTATTGATTTTTAAAAAAAATTTTTTTTAGAATAAGTAAAGGACCCCTTCCGAAGCAAGCATGAGCCGTATTAGCCCTAAGGAACGTACCCTCATTTAGAAAACATTATTTTTGCTTAAAAAACTCAAAACAGTGTAAAAAACAATACTTTAGTTTTTGTAAGTTTTAAGAAGTGTTTTTCGGCTAAAATTTGTTTTGTTTATTTCAAAAAATCTCGGAAGGGTCAGTCTACACACACATAAAGTTTGGTGAGTTTAACTTTTATTTTGTGGAAGTTATTCAAATTCAAGTTATTCAAATTTAAAGATAGGACCCTTATTTTGGCCCACCCTGTATATATATATATATATATATATATATATATATATATATATATATATATATATATTATACTTACTGACATACACCAATGTATGACTAAAAAGCAGGCAGTGAACTCAATAATTGTTATCTGACATCTATCTAACTTTGTGGCAGTCATTTACGTTTTATCCGCTCAGTTTTTATTATGCATGCATCTAATAGCATTTCTGGAGGTACACATGCACTGATAACTAAATATAATTGTCATGCTTACCCGCCCGCCTCCCCCCTAATTTGTATTTCTGCATAATCTTATGCATATTACTTGCATATAATGGGATTTTGTCCAAATTAATCATGGAACTATTGATTATATTTATGAGGAAAAGAAATAAATTTGAATAAGAAAACATGTACATTGTGCTTGCTGATAAATGTAAAATGTTTCACACATTTTTTTTTTTTAAATATATATAATAAACGATCATAAAATATTACCAACTTACTTTCTCTAACATGAAAAGAAAGTAAGAAACAAGTTATAAAACAAATGGAAAAGATAGGAGATTATGGTTCTATATAAAGTTAATAAAATAGAGCCTGAAGGTTTAGTCATTGTAAAACAATATTTCCGATTAAACCATGTTACACGAGTACATTTTCAAATTTCAATTTATATAAAACTTACATAAAATATAATTGCAACACCGTGAAGGAGAATGCCCAATTTGACCAAGGATCATTTAGATATTGATAAAACTTTCAATATTTTAGTCAACTTATCACAGTACCTCACTGTACCTTTTGAAGCTGAATGATAAATACAGGCCTATATTCATACATAACAGGATAGTTCATGAATATGGAATTGAATATGCTTGTTTCAACATTTATTTTGGGAACTAACATATATACAAATTTGCATATGTGATCACTTACCAATATTATTCATGGAGTTGTCCAAAGTATTGATACTTTGAAATGTTCAATACATCTTTTGAAACAATACATGTTATGTTTGATACCAAAGTTGTACACGGTTAATCCCCCCCCCCCCCCAATGTACTTATGTTTTCTGGTTACTCACTACTCACTCCTTTGATCTCCCTTCCTCCTCTCCTGACTGGATTTTATTTTTAACAGCATGGTAATAAGATTGATCTCTTCTTTTACTGCCTTGTGTTAATTTCACTTTCAATTCTCTCTTTCTGGTTTAAAGATATGTTACATGTAGCATATTGGGTCATTTCTTAGTGATGTTGTTACACAACTTTTTTCTATGGTAACAAAATTTGTTTTAATACTAGTATTGTATTAAAGTTAAAATACTGATATCGTGATGACTAATATATAATTTTGAGTAAATTAAAATTGATAGTGTTATAATTTATTTTCAATCAGTATATAAATTGAACACGCAACAACAGACTACATGAGCAAGTAAAACAATTCATGTAGTCTGCATAAATCTTAAATTAGGAGTATAAAGAGAATGGTCTTTCTTCAATTAAGTTTTTAATTGAACTCGTCAGGAGTTTTAAACCTTAAAATTTAATATGCAATAGCCTTTCAGAATATTCAATAAAAAATGTTCAGGTTGAAAATATTCTGTATATCTCACTTGTATCAAACAAAAAATAATAGTACTTCAATTTTAACTTCAAACAAATCTGAATATAATTTTCGAAAATTAAAATGGCAACAGTCACAGTCATAAAATGTTGACCAATGTTTCTTTTTTCTGACAAATGTAAATTCAATTATTAAGGAATAAAATGTACGATCACTTGTTGGCATTTTATTTAAATACATTTTATTCTGCTTCTATTATTACTTAGGAACACCCAGTAATAAAAAATACTGTAATATTATTCATAATTTTGTTATATAAAAATACAAAAAGAACAAAAATCAGAGTTTCAGTATTATAGTATAGGTGGATGTTTTAATGCAATCTACTGAAATAAAAACTATATTTATTCTTCGAAATACATAAACACGCATATGTGTGTGTTTACTGCACAGACCATGATCATCTGCTCGTGCTGGTCCAAATTGTTGCTCAATTTCGACACCAGTTGCAGTGGCAATGTGATCTCAGTCAACGCTGTAACAGAAGAATTCTCCCTCCAAATAAAAGTGCATCTCCAGTTTAAAACAAGTAACAAAGGTTTATTTTCTTTGGAGATTACAATGATACTCGTTTACAGACTTGCAAATGAGAATTCTTAGCTCGACAAAATCAAAATACGTCCATCCAAACACTAACAGACCATCTGTTTCAGAGGACCACCAAAAACCAACTAACCAGACTCTAGTAAACCAAACTGACTGTTAGATGCCTAGAGGGCCAACTAACTGCCTCTGCCCATCTGCTGGAAGATATATAGATATTCCAAAACAACACCAGAAATAACCACTAAAGATAATCAGTTGTCAATGTACGGACATAAAAACCCACTGTCTAGAAGGTCCTGTATCTAGCCTCTGGCCACCCATTATATTCTGAATAACACAAGTGGGTCATAATCACAGCAGAGAACTTTGTATCTGTAAAACCATCACTTTTGGGGGTCTTTATCTCTCAGCATGAACTCCCTTTAATGAGACACTAACTTTTTTCAAGTAGACACATCGAATTCTGGGTGGTCCACCCCAAATCAAAGATATTTTCAATTTCTGGCTGGTTTCTCTTTTCTTAGTTAAATATTTCTCACTCACAGAAAGTCTGTTATTCGCATGCATTGCAACTATGTTACCTATTGCATGTTTACATATATATTTTTTAATCTCACAAATGGAAGTTTCAAGATAATAAAACTATGAAATCTAATATTTAGATAAGATACTTTTGAACAATTTCGAAATATTTTATTTAAAACAAGTCTTGGTGCATGTTGGTGGCAGTGACAGTAGACCTGAATGTGAGAGTGAAAACTCCTCCGACTTCCTGTATGTATAACCAACACTTTTCTTTAATATCAAGCAGAGCTAAACATTAAAATCGAAGAAAGCAATCCCAAAATAAATTTTTTCTATCAATGCAGACCAATGTGTGGTAGAAATGACTAACTCAACAGATTTTATTTTATTTATCTTCCTCCCACAAGGTAAGATGTGACACAAGGTCGGGAAAGTGGGATTTCAAAAGCCAGCGCCCGAGAAGGTGAGCACTCTGGCCTACAAAAAATGCCTGGGCAGCTCCGTCGGCATTCCCCGGTAGGGGCGCCTCAGGCAGTAAGCGATAAACTTACTCCACTCCAAAGAGGGGAGGCAAAGCCTGGGAGGGTGTACCTCCTAGAACTGCACAGGACAACCCACAGACCGGGGGAATCAAAACCCGAAGGCCAAGACGATACCGGTCTACAGGGTGTAGTATCCATCGGAACAGATACTACACTTTGATCTTGGCCAAAAGGCCAAGATTTATATATGCAGCTTTTTTTTACTAAAGTTATCGAGCCGTCATGTAGGGAGGAAAAACTAACTTTACTTTATATATATATAAGAAATGAAAGTAAAATATTGAAATACTTATTAAATGATGGTTTATCAATGTATTAAATGAACAAATTCTGTACAGCAATTGTAATATAACTGCATAAAAAATACATTTAAAAAGTAATTAGAAACTAGTTTCTTTTACATGCATTTTTTGTTAGGTTTTACAAAAAATAACTAGAAACCACATTAAATTTACAAGAGAATATATAAATTGTAATCAACATGGATTCATCCAGGGTAAATAAATATTATCAAATATTTTAGAAACTATTAATATTCTAAATGAATATTTGATGGAGAGGATAATGCGACAATTATATATTTTGATTTTTAACAAGGTATTTTATATGGTAATTTCATTATTGTCTACAAGTGTAAATGAAAGATTTGTGTATTTCTAACAAAATAGTTACTATTGTAAGAGTTTTTGAGAGAAGTATAAGGGTTAAAATTGGTAACAATTATTCTGAATCTATACATTCTAGTGTGCATAATAGTTCATTATAGGAAGTTTTGTTGTATCTGATATTCATAATAAATGATTTACCTAATGATATCAATTCATAAATAGAACTATTTACTGATGACCCTAAATTACTTGTTAGACCATTACCAAAAGAAATAACAGATACATTTAACTAAGGTATCATGTTGGAAAGATACTTGGAAATTTAAATTTAACCCAGAAAAATGTAAAGATTTACTTTTTGGATAGAGAAATATTACAGTAGAATAATAAAACAACATAGAAAAAATGTAAATGAAAAATGCGATTTTGAAGTTGCTGATAAATTTAAAACTAACAATCCTATTTTGTATCAAAAACAAATTGATCGATTTAATGGATGGTATTACAGTAGAATATATATTAAACATAGAAAAGAAATGTAAATAAAAATTGAACACAGAAAAACTACGAAATAGATACTGAAAATATTAATGAACATAAAAATGTGAAAAGTAAATGAAGAATACAATTTGTGAGTTGGTTTTGATGATACATTTAAAGCTACCAATCATATTTTGTTTATTGTAAGGGCAAATGGAATAGTTGGATGGATGGCTAGAAATATTGTTTCAAGGAAATCAAAATATATAAGGCTCTAATAAAACCTCATATATAATATTATATTCAGGCTCGAGCTTCAGTGGCTAGATATGGACACTGAAATGGAATATTGAGATTCGAAAATGATAAAAAATTACAATTACAGGGAGAGATTGGAAAAATTAAGATTAACTACTTTACTTGAGACAAATGAGGTGCTTTAATTCAACTTTAATTTTCAAACTTTCAAAATAATTAATGACATTTCTAACTATGATGGACATATTTGAAATATTTTACTTCGATCTGAAAATTTATTATTACGGCAAATGAAATCTATTAACCAATTAATTTGTTTGCTAACAGAAGAATATATTTTTGGAACAAGTTGTCAGACCAGGTCAAGAAGAGAAATAGCAGAGAACATTTTAAAAAAGGAATTAAATAAAGTCAGAAATAATGGTGAAAAGGGTCATTTTGGGAAACTATAAGATGAAATACTTAACAGAATGTGATATATATATATATATATATATATATATATAATAGAGTAAACATTCTAGGAAATGATTTTTAAATTGGAATCACTTCTATAACAGACCATTAAGATATTTAATCTCAAAGAAAGGATATACAGGTTATCCTATGAAAAAAACCCAACTTAATTGAATGGTACAACAAATATACGATTTTAGATAAAATATTGCCGAATTATCCTTCAGGTATTTTCCGGAGCTGTAGGTCAAATTTAAGGTGAAGTCACTAATCCTAAAACCATTTAATAATCTAAGTGCCTACATGATCTCCAGAAAAACATTTTGTCTGAATGTTACTGGTACTTATTTAAGGAAAAGGAATTCTTTCTTTTTTCTTTAGCAGTAATACTAGAAGGTCGATTTATTGCCACTGGTATATTAAGAACTTTTTCTATCGATATTGTCAAAAGTTTGTATGATTATTCTCAACAAGTTCTGGCAAAGAACTTGGGAAGTAAAACTATATTGCAATAGCGAACATTGTTTTTGATGTTACCATTACTTTTAATACTACTATCAGGGAGTTGTTTTTTTATATGGCATATCAACACTTTTGTGATTGTTTAATCATGAATCACAATACCTATATTGTAAAGAATTTATTAACCATATTATCACCATATTTGGTTTAACGTTTGTTTTACATGCTGGCATGTGTTGGACACCTTTTAGACTTCCAAACTATCTATCTGGCCAGGTTTTTATTTCTCCTTCTTTCTCTCAAATCTTTCCTTATTACTTCCTCTCAAGTTTTCCTTGGCCTTCTCCTGCCAACTAACCCTGCTATCTTTACTGTTCTACATCTACTGACCCAAAAACTCTCATCCATTCTTTCAACGTGACCATGCCAACAAAATCGCCTAGTCTGCACTCATCTTATACTGTACAGATTTTATCTTCCTCTGAGGTCATCAGATCTAAACCTGTCTTTTAAGACTTACATTGTACCGTTCTCATATCATTTCTCTCCATGCAGCACATATCCTCAACCATCATTGTGTATGATTAATTAAACACAAATTTTACATGTATCCGATAGATTAGGGAGTCATAAATATATGTTTCCATAAAATACTAGTCAGTTGTCATTAAAGCATAGTAGAGAATAAAGTTATTAACACTGACCACATTGCTGTAAAAAAATATATTAAAATATACACCACGAATCCAGCTTATTACTGATATTGCAGCAAGTGAATGGTCGATTTTAAAATCTCTTGTAAAAATAAAATAACATCAGTTTTCTACAAACATTTATAAATATAACCCTTTAGACCTAAGCAAGTTTATTCAACTACTAGCAGACAGACCCAGTGTTGGCTGGTATTGAATGAGAAACCCTAGGTCCTTTCGCAGCCAGCCTATACACCATATTACCTTTCTTATTCTCATTTTTGACATTTTATCACAATAATAATGTACCACTTTTGATTAAAATGAAATATACTTATCCAAGTACCCTGGGTAATTTAGTTTCAGAATATATGATTATGGGATTTATCTCTAAAACCCTAGTAACTAAACAAGCAAGCAGAAAGTACAAGTTTATATATATAAATAACTAACTATGCTGACCAGGCGTTGCCCAGGATCCATTCCAATCAAACTTGTTCTGTAAATATTTCGATGTTCTATAATTACGCCTGTTTTGTTATGTTCAGTATCTACGTTAAAAGTGAACCTAGTTTTGATGTAATAAGAATGAAACAAGATGTAAGGGGTTATATCAGTCATGCTGCATGCAGTCAAATCACTTCTTACACACTCAAGCCAGGTCTTCCTCATTTACCATGTTTCCTAGTGCCTGGGGGTATCCAGGCATGTTAGAGAGATGATGCAGGAGGTGGTATGCTGTACATGGCCGAACCATATGAGACTCCAAGCGCATTAAGCATCCAAAATCTCACCAATACCAAGTTTCTGATGAAGCATGAAGTGATCGCTTCCTCCAGTTGTCTGATATATATATATATATATATACACACCTGATCATGGTACGGTAATTACACCAAAGCTGTTGCAGATCAGAAGCGTCTGGGGTCCATGTTTCACTACCATGCAAGATGGCAGGGTGAACACAGGCCGAAAAGACTTTGCCTGTATCTTGAAGGAAATGTATCTAGCTGTAAGTATTGGCAGCAGCTTTCTGAACCTTCTCCAAGCAACAACAGTGAGCAATGATAGCATGTTCACAACCCCCAGCAGCATTCAGCATGTCATCCAGGTAGCAGAAGATAGCTTCAACATGAAGTGTTGCACCAAAATTAAATCAATGTCACTATTGAACAATCACACTATCTAGATTGCAAACTTGGATTAATATATTGAAAACTTCAAATTCTATTCTTTTGAATTTCAAATAAAACATGTATATAAAATGTCATGATTTCCTCTTAAGGTTATCTTGACTTGCATTGTCCTGCAGCTCAGATTTCATGAAAGCTGCTTAGATAGAACCAGGTGTCAACATGGTTCAACATTTGCATAAGAAAGGCTTTGCTTTAGCTGAGAAAATATAATTGTCATTGGAAGTAATAATGCATCATGAGGACAACAGATTGATAAACAAAACCCACGACAATGATGCGTCTTAGTAGATGACATCTTTTTACAAATATATAAGTACACCATTTGAAAAGCAGCTTAGCTCGTCAAAGCTGCACAGGCAAGCTTAGTGTTTTGAAGGCATCCATTAGATCATAATCCGCGATTGCTGATGTAGCAAGAAAAAAAAAAATCAACATTTGCATTAGAAATACATTATATTCAAAAGCAACCTAATTTTCCCCATTCTTATTTAAAAAATAAACAAATAAATAAATAAAGCATCACCTAAGAAATTAAACCCATTTATAATTTGCTCACTTACGGATTTAGTAAAAGTTCAACGAAAACTTGAACAGTATATAACTAGTACAGAATTGTTCTTTGAATAAAAAATAATAAAAATATGTATTTTGTGAAAGTACTAATCTGAGAATAAAAGTTATAAAATAGTCTAAAATTATTTTTTATGGTCAGGATTATAAAACAATCAGCTAAATTTTTTTTTTTTAATTATGAAGAATATAAAAGCAATAAGTAAAACAAATTCAACACTTATACATATTTAAGTTTAACAATATTAAAAATTGCTTTCCTTCTTTTCTTTGTATATACTTCACATTGAATGAGTAACTAGTTTTTAATATTACTAATAACAGCAATAATAAAGACTAGCTGTCCCTACCTGGTGTTGCCCGGGATACACTCAAGTTTATTTTAGTGTTTAATTTTTACGTTTGCATAGAGAAAGTAGACAGCTGCTATTATATTCTTCAATTAAAATTATGAGTTATTCCCCTTGCTGATTTTTTTCTTTTAGGTGATTATTTAAAAGTGTTTCATATTAGCAGTCGTTTAAGGCTTGACTAAATTTTTTTTTTAAATAAATTGAAGCTAAATACATATTTCCAATAACATGGTACAACAATAACAAATGAAAATTGGCTAGTCAGAAAGAAAGTTTGATTTGTCATCTTAAATGCTATTTGGGCTTGACTTTGAAAATCCAACAAGATAACTTTATATGTTAGGTAAGGTGTGATCAGTAAACTTTAGAAAATGGATAAACCAATTCTCACTTTCATTGATACAAAAAAAAATTTTTTTAAATGATTAAATTATGTTGCAGCAAAACAGATTTGTATGCTACCAGAGACCCCCCCCCCCAAAGAAAATGGGACTTAAAAGATAAAAAAAAGTGTCTGCAAAGAAAAACCAACATCAGAGATGAACTTTTAGTTAAGTACATTGCTACAAGTCCCCCCAAAAGTTCGAGAAAAAATAGAAACCTGTTCCAACGTAGAAAAAAAAAATGGTAATGTTAGTTGTACAACAGTTTTGTGCCATTTAAGAATTGAGTTTGGTCTTAAATTCGTTAAACCATGTTAAACAACATGAAACCTGCGCATCTGAAAATTGGGGTAAAGTCTTGTTTTCAGCTTAATCTACATGACAATAATTTGTAGCGCACAAAGAAAACCTCAGAAGGCCTTGTTGCAAGAGATCTGATGCACATGCACCAAGTGAGATGATTTTAGATAACTTGCCCTTAGGTGCTAGGCTCTATTTCTTGCTTACTGAAACGGCAATGAATAGCTTTAAGTATGTGGAACTTCTGCAGGAGAAATAGATATGTATAATCATCAGTGCTGTATGACTATGTTACTTAACTTCATGTGAAAGTTATGCATAACTTTTGTCTAAAGATAAAGTGGCAATACCGCAGTGGACTACAAACGGTGAAAATTTATGCTGAATAGTCCAGAAGAAGTTTGAAGAAAAACAACATTCAAGTGCTGAAGCATTTAGACGTCATTAAAAAAGTGTGGATTAGAAATCTATTGATTAGAGTAAAACTTGATTCTTAACAATACCCGCATCGCATCCAAAATAAGATCAAGAAGAAAGAAAGGCATACAAAATATTCACATTTTGGATTTAACTCATTAGCTCGTATTTGCACAAAATTCTAAGTAAAATAAACTCAGTCAGAATTTTGATTGCGGATTAATAATCTGTTTTATCTGGATTATTCGGACTAATATGCTCATCTTCGTTATTATATTCGCAACGTTTTGGCTGATATAACCGCCAACCTTCTTTAAGTACTTTTTTTAAACTTGGAAACATTTTAGTGGTACTTGGCAAAGTAAATAATTAGTTCAGTTCAAAATTTCGTCCAGATACCCAAGTTTGACATAAAAGGTTCCCAGGTCTGAAAAGATGAGCGTGAAGAAGGTTGGAAGTTACATCAGCCGAAACACTGAATTAGATGAGAATAGTAGTCTGAATAATCTAAATAATACATAAACTAATTTTCTCTTCGATTTTTAGTTACATTTTAAGTTTTAGTAGTATATAAACAAATGTTTGTTTTTGTTGTTTTTTGGGGGGGAAATAATAGTGTGCATCTAAATTATTTGTACACATTTTTATTTACACATTCTCAAACCAAAATTTGGACATTTTTCCTCATTTTGGTTGTTTCCATTTTGAAGAATGAAAATCATAAAATCGAAAATTACTAAACATGATTTTAAACATGAAAATTAAAAAAATTTAGATAAAAGATGTTTTTCTTTCTTTTACTAAAATAAAGATCAAATAACTTTTAGGACAAAATTACATTCTTTCTAATCTACAAAACAGTTTCCTTTCATCAACAAAGTGATATATATTTTACTTTGTCTATTACTCTAATACTAATTGAAAGTACAGTTAATTAAATTTCTCTTTAATGTTAAATGACTTGAATAAAGAATGGTATTAGAATTACATAGATCAAATGTCGAGTTTATATGGATTCTCAGTACGTTATTAAATAATAAATACACAAAATACAAAACTAAGATCAAAGCAAAGACATCATATTCTTTCATGTGGTTCCTTAAAATTAAATTACAGATATGTGTGTGTGATACCATATCTAGAAAATAGTTTTTAAAATCTTTATATGGATATTGTGCACAAAAGAAAACATACTTTCTTTCTATTAAATGTTGTAGTAGTTCTAAAATTAAACTTTCTCTGTGGAATATTATATATTTTTTATGCTTAAAAACAACTAGATTGCTCATGACCTGCCGGGTCTGTATTTATTTATATATAATTTCTTAACTTTGACATTCTTTGATATTCATGTTTTTACCAGGATTACAAAATCTACGGATTTTACAAACTCGGAATACATGTGATGTATTAACATGTTAAGTGTGCACATTCTTTAAACAATATTTTGGGAATATTTAGCAAATAATTTAACGAATATGTATTGAAAAATATTTAACGCAGTAACAAAGTATACAATTCGTTTGCTATGTATATTGTATGAACGTCCTCACAAAGAAATGTTTTTTGTTGTGTTGTATATTTTATATTCATAATATAAACTTTTTTGTTGTTATACAGTCAAACGTCTACATACAAATTTAATTCGTTCCAAGACTGAAGCGGAACTGTGAACTGAACTCTCCATCCCGTCGTGAGTGCTGACACATAGCAGGCTAACCATTAAACTTCGACGTTGTATGTTGGATTTTCCATCGGGTGTAGAGTCGATAATTTGATCGAATTTCATGTACGTTGGAAAAATTTCTATGTAGAAGTTTGACTGTATACTGTATTTCTGTTACAGTGTTCTGGGTCAAAGGAAGAGGACTTAATACTGTGCGGGGATTAGTCACTCCTACTCGCATGATGAAATTAGTAATCAAAGAGAAAACAGCTGATGGGATAAAATTATATATTAAAAAATTATATAATAAAATTTTTTTCTGAATGCGAACGAAATAAACCTATAATTTCTGAAAACACATCAAGAATCAGACTGAAGCACATATGAAGCAGAATTCCTTATGAAGCTTTTTTTTACGGAACTATACCAGTCATTGAAATAGGGGAATATCTGACTTTACTCCATATATAAGATAGGGTCCACTAAATAACATGTCTATTTTTTTTACCATATTATCTTTTTTTTGTTTTTGTAAATAGAACTTTTGTGAAAGTTCAATTAATTTTATTAAGGTATCTTTTGCTCATTAAGTTAATTAAATATACCCATTTAAAATAGGTTATAAATTTCAAATTCACATAGAAGCTTTAAGACACAAACGTTATCTGGTCTTGTAATTTTATGATGTAGATTAACAAATACTAAGAAAAATAGATAATTTTAAACATGAAATAAAAATAAAAGGGTAGAAAAAATATTCAGACACTTATGAATCTATCATCATTATGTTAAGCTCTGCAACGCTATATCGTTCTACACCTTTAACAACTTTTGAAACATTCTTGCAAAACTTGATGTCAAAGCAGTTGTTATTTATTCATTCACCTTCTTACAAAATGGCAGTCTTGGTAAAAGTAAAGGAGCTCGTAATACAATGAAAGATCTTGTTAAACAAGGTCTGAGCCAGAAGGACATTGCTAAGATATTAAATATACTCGTCAGTGCTATTGAAGTTATTATTCTGAAGTGGATTAAGTTTGACATCACTTAAAACAAAAAGAAAGGGGCCATGAAGTGGCACTCTGCATGCTAATTTCTTCACGGGCAACAAGAAAAATGCAAAGAAAAGTAAAAGAGAAACCAATGGTGACGTGAAATGAAATCCATAATGATTTCAGAGAAGTCGGAACACGTGATATGAAAAACACATTTGACAAAAAGATACATTTGTTTTTTAGTTGAAGTTTGCTTGTGGGCATTTACAGAACCCTAATTAGTGTGGGGTGGATGTTCTCTGGTCAGATTAAGCAAAAATTGAACTTAATGGTCATAACCCAGCTTGTCATCTATAGAGAAAATAGGGGGGTATTTTTAAATGATGTGGAGATTACTTCATGTAATTTAAGAAAGCATGAATGCTGTTATGTATCAGTATTTTGGAAGCTAATTTGTTTATGTATACGGCTATAATCATGCTCACACATCAGTTAAGCGACATTGAGCCTAATCAATATTTAATTAGGTAACCATTTGGGAAACTAAGTACTCTATGCAAAACCCGGTTCTAGTGGTCCTGCAAGCTAGAAGGTTGGTTATTAATGAACAGTACTAGGCCATTCATTGTGGTATGCGCCAACCAGATACTGGCATGCGATGGCTGCGACAAGTAGATGAGAGTAATACATTTCCTTAGGGGGCAACAATTACTCTTACTGAAATCCGTAGTTAAATGATGAAAAATTAAAATAAAACAAAGCAATAAAAGCAAACAAATTTTCACTAAATTTGAGAGAAAAAAAATCAGCTGTAAACATTTTATTACATATTTGTGAGAATATAGGATGAGTTTTACTCTAATCAGGAATTTTCAAGTCATTCAATATCATTATATGAGGAGGTCAATGCGCATACTTCATGCTAATAGCAAAGAGGAATTAAACTAATATCACATTCAAAGCAATAAAAAAAAAAAACAAAGAAACAAAAGACTTATACAGATGATTTACATGCAAGAGTTATTAAAGGGATAAGTCAATTAAGTTTACATTCTTTTTTAATTGAGTTTCATAAAATTTATACGATTTTAAACTCTAAATATAAGAGGATTCTCTTGAGTCTACACAGTGATCCATCAACACTATTTCTCAGAAACAACTTTTCTTCATTGTTTTTCATGTCTTAAAAGGAAAATATACATTATATTAATGCTTATTTATTAAAACTAAAACATGTTAAATTGTTAACAAGCAAATCAATGCAGTAATGCTTTGAAAGAAGAAAAAATAAACAATGTTGCAGAAAAGTCACTCATAAAAAAAATCTGCTAATTAGCACAAAAACTCACATATTTTAAGCAAAAAGCAAATAAAGTAACTTTTGCAGTAATGATTATAGTTTTATTCACTGTCAGAAATACTTCAACCAAATTGCTAAAAACCCTACAATTTAAGAACAAAGCATAATAGACAAAAGAAACCTGATATTAATCATTAATAAAACTTTGCGATCACTCTGCTAAAATAAGTTTAATTTTTTTTTTCAAAGGTATTGCATCATATACTTTTGCTTGATGTAATGATTGATCGATGCTACATCAGACATTAACAATACATAGTTTAGAATCATCAATTCTTTGTCATTGTCAATTTAGAAGAAATTGTGATGAAAAATGTGTAATCAGTAAAGCTAAGAAAATGGATAACACAAGGTTGAACTTTCAGACACAAACAACTTATACTATGAAGGTCAATAACAAAAAAAAACAAAAACAATATTAGACATGAACTTTGCTACAAGTTCCCAAACGATTCTTGCACAAATAGACATTTAGTCCTATTTAGAAATGCTAGTTGTACAACAATTTCATTTAGGATTAAAAGTTTGGTCTTAAATTCTTGAAACTTGTGCCAAAATGCAGCTTACAATTGGTACAAAATAAGTGTCTGATATTTATCTGTTAAACAACATGAAGCCTGGACATATAAAAAGTGAGATCACGTATTGTTTTCAAATTAATGTATTTTGAAAAAAGTTGTAATGCATAAAGGAAACCTAAGAACCCCTGGCAACAGATATAATGAACATCTACAAAGCCAGATGATTTGGGGATGTCATGTCCAAATTTGAAACTGCTGGATTTTATTTCTTGCCTCTTGGAACAACAATGAAGTATTCTAAACACATAGAAATCCTAGAGTAGAAACTACAAAAATCTATGCATATTTATCAGTCTTGCAATGGCATAGATTGTGTAGAATTGTCTGTCCAAAACCAAAGTTACAACACTGGACTAAAAATAGTAAAGATCTTCATCCAATAAGTTTATGAAGAACAGTCAATAAGAAGATTGTGGAAATGCAATATTCAAGTACTGAAGCATTAAGAGAGTTCATTAAAGAAGTACAGATGAAATAAATCTGCTGAAAAATGTAACAATTTGATTCTTCTTAACATGTACTGCCAAATCCAAGCAATGACTGAGAGGACAGAAAAATATACAGAATATCATTATCTGGACTTATTAGGTAATATTAGGATATCATAATTTACCAAACTGTGATAAAATAAATGCCTTTAATTTTTAGTAATTGCTAGTTTTAGCTGTAAGATAGAAACTACTGCAGTAGAAAGGGTCTTAAACTTTTGTTAAGAACTATAAAAATAAGCAAAACCAAAAACAAAACATCATACGAATATACAAAAACTTAGATATTATCAGTATAGTCGTGTTATGTTATCAATAAACTCCATTCCATTTCTATCACAAAATATAAAACAAAACACTAAGCTGTGGCAAATGACAAAACACTAATTGCAGAAGATTTTCAAAGACTTTGCACGCACACAGGTTATAGCTAATAGCTCCATAAGTTTTGCAACAATAATAAAAATTCCTTTCAAAAATATATTAAAAAAGATTTTACTTACTCCATGATATCTGCTACTCCTTGTTTGCTGGCCCTGGGGCCAATCCGACGCAAATGGTAGCGTCTCCAGCCATTGCTGTTTCTGGGCCCAGAATCAGGCATGGTTTAGTTTCAAGTGTATGCACTCGGCTATAAAAGAGGAGAAAGAAGAAAAAAATCAATAAAACAATTTTTCACAGGATTTGGAATGCAAATTAAAGTAGGTGCACACTGAAATTATTTCCAGGTTTACTTTAGTTTTTTTTGCTTTCATATTATTACATCAACTTTTTATAGGAAACTCACTGTTTGTTGTCATTCATCTTTTTCATTGCATTGAACCTGATCACCTTAACAAATTCCCAATAGTAATCATGCAATTATATTTTGCGAGTGTCAATATAAAATAACTTAAAAAGGAGCCTTTATCACTTAAGAACATTTATCACATGATTAAAAATGTTATTTCTTTACAAACCCGAAGAGGAAACTTATTCTATCAACACATGGTTTAAGGACTAAAAAACAACAACACACACACATACTTATTATTTCTAATCACTAGCTGTATCGTTGCCTAGGGGTCATTTTACTTTCATTTTTACCCCCACCCACTTATTAACTATGCCCTTTGATTATCAAATTAGATGACCCGTGACCAATTGAACCAACATTTGTACTGTACCCCACCCTCTCGTAATGTCCCCGAAGTTGTCCGTTCTTGGTTTTCGGTTGGTTACTCGGTACGTGTTTGCGAAAAGGGTTGCTGTACTGATGCAAACTGTTGGTGTTGAAAGGTCTTTCAATTACCACTCTACCCACGTTGTGATTAGATCAAGAGGGTAATCGTTCAGCGCTGGTCTTCAAAGTTTATACCTCTGAGGGGCGAAGGCAATTTCAAGCAAAAGAAATAAAGGACAAATATTAATGTGTGGTTTTATATAAAAAATAATTAGGGTAAAATGTAGAAGACTATGTTTGCTCAAAACTTCTAACTTTTAAATTCTAATTTGGACCGGCAATACTACTAAGTTCTGGGTGATTTTGGTTTTAGCGATTTCAAAATCATAACTCCGGGTAAACAAAGTGGAGTCTCTGAGTGTCTGTTACGCTTTCCTTATATTGAGAATTAGGTGTGTTGAGACTGGGTGCGACTTTGCCCTCTCCTGCAACAGAATTCAATACAACAACAAAAACATATTATCATTACTTTCCATATTGGGAATTTCTAATCCACTTTTATAACTCAGGAATAGTCAATTGTATGTTTAATCTGCACCCTCATCTTCATCTTTTTCTATCTCCCACTGTTACCTCGGCTGGATGGAAGAGATTCCCCCTCCCTCGAAACTCATTCAAAGAAAGAAAAAAAAACTTCATCTGGTTCAATCACCCACCATTGTCCCAGTGGTGGTGGTGGTGGTTTGGGGGGGTGGGGGGGGGGGCGGTTTCCCCCCCCCCCCTCAAAACCTATTCATAGAAGATAAAAATGTATTTCCATTAACTTATAAATACGGAGAATGTCATTCCGCAGACACCTCACCTCCCCAATCACCCCACACCAATGCTGAGAATGGCAACAACTTGATGTCGGCAGATAAAATAACATTCCCGTTCTTATCGACCATTTCGTGTTTTCTCTTCTCGTCCAAAAACACTTTTCAATTCTTTTGGCATTAACGATTTAAGAATACATTTCGTTTATGTTATCTCTGTCCATCTGACAATATCTTCTCGAGTCACCACTCAACCACCCTGTTTAAGTTGTCCGAGTCATTTCCTTGAAATAGGGTAAAGCACTGAGAGTGGATTCCCTTGGTTATTTGCTGGATGACAAAATGGCGACAAGGTAGATAGTAGACAAGTAATTGCAAAGTCCAAGGAATGAAGAAAATACAAATTCTTCAAATGAGATGAATGCAATCTTGGAGGAAGATGAAGGACAATATAATAACAATTCAAATAGCGATAGTAGGAAGTAGAAACAAAGTTGTAGAGTATAAATTGAAAGGGAGTGATGAATGGAAAATTCATGAAGTATATTAATGTGTGCCTGATATGGGACAAAAATGTATATCAACAAAATGGGTGATAACAGAAAAATTTGTGACAGACAAAAAGATAATGAAGGCTCGTCTTGTTGCACGTGGTTATGAAGAAGATTCCCATAACCTAAAAATAGATTCTTCAACGTGAAGCCGTGAGGCTATGCGAATTGTATTGTTAACAGCCTCGGTTATGATGTGGCAGGTGGAGACTCTTGATTTTACCTCAGCATTTCTACAAAGTAATATGCTGGAGAGAGGTATTTCTTAGACCACCATCTGATGTGTGTCCAGAATCACAGGTGTGGAAGCTGAAAAGATGTATTTATGGATTAAACGATGTACTTCATTATGGTATAAGTGAGTTAATCATGAGTTAACGCACTTAAAAGGAATGGTGAGTGCATATGACAATGCATTGTTTCTTTGGCATGATGCCATTGCTGACTTGATAGGCATTCTGACAAGACATGTTGATGATTTCATATTCTGTGGAAATGATTTATTTAAGAAAAATGTGATCGCAGAATTGGAAAAGATATTCAAAATTGGAAAGCATGAAAGTGGAACATTCAAATTTTTGGGATTGAGTGTTAAGCAAACAAAAAATGGGATTATTTTAGATCAAAATCTATGTTTCAGCCTTATCCCCAATAGACATAAGGAAAGGAAGATCATTAAGGAAAAATGATGAATTGAGTCAAGAGAAGACAGATCCAAAATGATTGACAGGTCAAATGATGTGAGTATCCACCCAGACGCAACCAGATATATCATTTGATGTGTGTAGGATGAGTAATATTGGAAAATCTCCAAAGGTGAAGTTACTCTTCGAGACAAACAAATCGCTAAAAAAGTTAAAATCAAGGACAAGATCCGTATCTTTTCCCCAGCTTGGAAAACCTTCAGATCTGAATAATGTTA
This sequence comes from Sepiola atlantica, assembly GCA_963556195.1. Classification (NCBI taxonomy): domain Eukaryota; kingdom Metazoa; phylum Mollusca; class Cephalopoda; order Sepiida; family Sepiolidae; genus Sepiola; species Sepiola atlantica. The sequence continues at coordinate 132,033,287 of OY744524.1, forward strand.
GTTTGGAAGGTAAGGTAAGATATTGCTTAATGGCACATCAACCCTAAGGGTTATTTCATGCCATGAATGCTGAATGAAAATATCCTTCATTTGAGTCTCAAGTCAGTGGGGTCATTTATAGTTATTAGTTAAGAGTTTTGGTATTTTGAATTGTTGTCATTTTGGTGAAGGTTTTTATACTTCAAGTTCTTTATATTTTCAAATGTTTAATCATGGTTTTGGTTTTTTGGTTATTTAATGCCAAATCTGGTCATTTTGGTGAAGGTGTTTATGCTTTAAGTTCTTTATATGTTTAAGTATTTATTCATGGTGTTTGGTTGAGTGAAGGGGGGGGGGGGGGGGGGGGAATTGCTGTTTTTGGGGTGGGGGTGGGGGGATTTTTCAGAAAATGATTGAGTTTTGCAAAGGAAAAAAAAAACAATAAAACATCAATGCTTGGTGCATTTTGAATCAGGAAGTCAATAACTTCAGACAGCCTGATTTGGTAGCGCTGGTAGGTTCTATTTTACCCATAGATGGGGCCCTTACAGGTACTACCACTCTAGTAGGCCAGAGTGGACCTGGGAGCAATGGCAACAAAGGGGCAACTCCACACTCCCCATAGCTCCCAAATTGAGGCATCACCACTGGATGTCTTTTATGGTCATACCAAGCACTGCTAGTTTGGAGGATGGATCTTCACAGGATGATTTTATCATCTTTGTGGCAAGATGAACAGAATGGCTCCTATATGCTACTCATAAAAAAAACTTGACCGTGTAACAAAAAGCTCATTAGCTTCAGAGACTCTTGTGCTTAGTGAAGCGGCTGATGCTAGAATGTTGATAGCTGCAATGCTTCAAGAGATACTTAGACTACCTAGGTTGCCTGAAGTTCTTTGTAAAACAGACAATGCGTCTCTGGTAGAGACTTTAAAGTCATCAAATCTTGCGAGTGACCGGTGTCTCAGAGTTGATGTAGCCAGAGTGAAGGAAATGACGGTGAAGGAGGAGATCCAAATTGAATGGACCAAAGGCCAAGAACAGGTCGCTGATTGCCTGACGAAGATGGGAGCCTCTTCCGAAATTCTGAGAAACCTGTAATGATATTTGTTTTACTTTTGTTTGTTTGTTTTGCTTTGTTGTTTGTTTTTTTTTTGTCATGGACACCAGCAATGTTTCAGTTGTCTCTGAGCCATCTCCTTTATATAGGGTAAAGCATTGAGAGTGACTTCCCTTAGTTAGTTGTTGGAAGACAAGATGGTGATATGCACGAACGGTCAAGAGTTTCCAGAGAGAAGAAGTGACACAGATCAACACATGCGACATATGAAAGCCAGGTAGCCTGTGACTTGTCATTGCATTATTTGGGATTTTTAATATCCTCAAAATATCACTAAGAGACAGTGATGGATATTCTCTGTATTTCCACTATAGGTTATCCTTCACCATTAAATTATTGATAAAACCAAATATATATAAAACTATAACTAATTTTGTTATGGTAATGTTATAATCTATATTTCTAAAATTACTGATTTAAATAGTTTTCAATACATGAGAATTTAAAAACTATAAATGACTTTCTATCTGTTTAAAAACTTTCAAACTCCTCTAAAATTTTGAAGGATCACGAAATAATCCATTTTTATTTTTCCTCAACTAATCAACAAAACATTAAAATGGCCAACTTGCTAACGGAGAAACCAAAATGAATTCTGCTAGATTTCATTTTGCAATTAAATTATTTAAATAGGATCTTAAAAAAAATTGTTTTATTTTACCCATTACATTTTTTATTTCAATAAATAGTCGATTAAAGAAATAATAATTTAATATGTGATTATAAAAGTTGCGTTCAGGTGAGAAATGCAAATGTGCTAAGGTGTCTCATAATTTTATTAATGTAGAAATTTGAAGGGGGGGGGGGGGCAGTCATTATATTAGTGTCTGCCATCCTTGCATCACTACACATGACATGCTAAAATGTCAGTCACGTGAATTGGTTCAATATCCCCTCCTCCCCAATAAGATGTGGAATCAGTATTGTCATGGTCAATTCTTTCACTGACAGGGATTTTTATAGAAAGGATGACATTCATAACAGCTAAATTGTAATTTGTCCCAGTAGCCTAAAAATGGGAGAGAACCACCAGAATCACCTTTATACTTTCTGTAATGGCTGATTTTATAATACCAACCAGATTGCCTAAAACAATGTCATTACTGATCTATGTTCAATTTGCCATGCATAATCTTCATGCTTACCTCTTAGACAACACATGACCAACAGTTCTGCAAATACAAGTCACCCAGAAACTTAACAGTGTAACCTGACCTATTCCAGTTCAATCAATTAGCTAACCTGACTGAACATTGTCAAAGGTGTCATTAACTTGAACTTGGAATTTAAATTTATGCAAGTTCAGGTTTTTGCAGTGTCAATAATGCATGCATTAAAACACAAACGCACGTACATTGTATACACCATAATGTAAATAAAAAATATCAAGTATAAGTAAAAAGTATTGCTACAATAAAGACTAAATAAAGAGAAACAAAAAAAAGGTGATCACATCAGACAGATAGCCAACATTCTTAACAAGACAATAATTAAAATACATCATCATATTCGGTTTAACGTCAGTTTTACATGATGGGTTGACTTCCAAGCTAACCTATCTCTGCCAGGTCTTTATTTACCCCTCTTTCTTTCAAGTCCATCTTTATCACTTCTTCCCATGTTTTCCTTTGTCTTCCCTTGTGTGCTAACCCTACTACCTTGATTGTTTTACATCTACTAACCCAGAACCCCATCCATTCTATCAATTTGGTATGCATCGAAGCCTCCCTTTCTGCACACATCTCCCTATACTGTCCAGATTTAATCTTCCTCTGAGCTCATCAGATGTGAGTGTCTTTAAGACTTACGTTACACATCAATCAAATCATTCTCATATCATTTCTCTCCGTGCAACGCATGTCCTTAACCCTCACTGGTCAGGTTTCACTTCCATACATCATCACACTGCTTATGCATGCCTGATAGACACTTCCCTTGGTCAATAGTGATAATGTTCTGCTGGTTAGTAATGGCAAAAGTTCTCTGAACTTACTCCATCCACTCCTAATTATAGCTATCACACGAGCACCTGTTTCACTCTGTGCTTTAATAGTATCACCAAGGTAACAAAATTTCTGAACAACCTCAATAACTTTGCCATCCACACATATTTTCTCCATATCTGAGTTTGCATTCGTCCCTGTTGTCTTACACTTCTTGCACACAAACTGGTTGTCCTCTCTCAAACTACCTGTAATTAGCAATACACATCAACCAGAAAACGGTTTGGATAATCACAGATTTCAGGGTAGTTCTACTAAAATAGTCATATCTTAAAAACTGAAGCACTTTAAATGCTCAAAATACCATCATTTTGTTAGGAAATGAATATTATTTCAGGTGCATTCATGAATATACATTATATATTTTTAAGAGTTTTGAGCAAATGAAGGCCAAAAAATGTTAACGCTATTTTCAGCAATTTACGTCACTTTTTTTTTTTTTACCCCCGCATCGTTTAAAACTCTCGTACCATGCCTCTGTGCGGAATTTCGTAGTGAAATTTGGAAACCAATCAGGGGAAACATCACTTTTAATGTTTGTCGGTGTATGAAGTAAATCGGCTCATTCGTTTTTTTGAAATTTTAAAAATAATCCTTCAATACGTGGGTTGAACATTTTCGAAGAATACATTTTCGTCGCCCAATTAGTAAGTAAATCAATCTTTTTACTTTTTTATGCATTAAAATTATAATTGTATATTTGTGTTCTCTTTTGGTAGTAATAATATTTCATTACCCTATCCGAAAAAAAGAAGTTTTCTATTTATAGTTTGAAAAACTGACTAGTAGTAGTAGCAGCAGCAGCAGTAATAGCAGCTATAAACACGAGGCGATTTTTGTTTATTTTCATTCTAGAACGAATTTTAAAAATTTGAAAATATGAATATAAAAAATGTAGTTACATTTTTCGTACCCCAACTAGTAAATAAATTAATCTTTCATCTTTTTTTATGCATTAAAATTATAGTTGTACGTTGTTTCGTCTTTCGGTAATAGTAATTTTAAATTACCTTATCCGAAAAAATATTGTCCTTTTTTTGAGCGAAAGTCAACAATGGCTACTAGTATTGCTGATATAACAATCAATCAGCAGCAGCAGCTAGTCTTGTAAAGCTTTGTAAAATTCGTTTATAAACTTCTTTTAAAAGTAAGACAAAAATACATTTTGTGCTTAAAAAAGTTAATCCTATTTGGTTCTTTTATAAAAAAATACTTCAAGAAATACTGGCTTTCACTCAACTTTCGAACTTCTAGTAGTAATGACTTTCTAGTCGCAAATTTAAAAAAAAAAAAAAGATTCTACTTTTTTAGGCGATTACGTGTGAACACCCTTAAAATCTTGGCGAAATAAAATAATAATTTAGAATATAGAGTGGGAGATCAGTTTCGCATATAAATTTAATGTAAAATGATCTCCGATTTCCCAGCTATTCTTGCCTTTTAGTGAAATTTATAAAATAAATAATTACTCTACCATTAACTCTAGGTACGACTAACAAGCCCACCTCCTAAAAATGCCTTCTTGAACATATTGTACCATTAACCTTAAATATGAGTGGCAAGCCACCCCCTAAAAGACTCCCTTAACCCTTGTACATAAAATGTATTACAATTTAACTTTGAGTTTTCTAACTTCTTTCTTTTAATGGATACATGGTATTTTTAAGGTATTGCAGCATATTTATTTGAACTTAGTGCAGATTACTTGGAAACCATTAATTTCTGGAGATTTTCAGTGGCACATTCTGATTCCTTGTACAAAAATACACTTATATGGTAAATTTAATTGCTTAATCTTGTGTTTTAACAAAGATATAACATTTTTACTGAAAAATTAGTGTAAAAAATGTGACGAAACGCATATGGTCTTAAAGAGGGGAAAATATCCAATTGTGCGAGGCACAAAAATAATCATAACATCCTTATTTTTAGTCAGATTTAAAAAATTAAAAAAGATTCTTTCTTAGATCATTAAGCTCTTTCTATATATGCCATTATTGAGATATTTTAAGCAATTTAAATTTGTTCATGTGTATTGCTACTGTAATTCCACTGCACTTCTTGTGTATCCAATGCTTACAAGTACTGCAGAAAATTGAGTTGCACCAGACTCCTTTACTATAAACTGAGCATTGGAATTTTTAACACTACAACCACTAATTAACACTTTTGTCTTGGCAACATTCACTTTCAATAGCATTCCTCCAAGTTTGGAACTTAAGTAAACCTTCCATTATTTCACAGGTAAGTACTAAGTAATCAGCATATAGAATTTCTTTTAGACAACCTGTGTGAAACTCTCTAGACCATGTTTCCAGGACACAGATGAAAAGCAACGGACTAAGTACAGAGCCCTGATGCACTCCCACTTTAACATTAAAGCTTTCACTAAATGTGCTGTACATTCTAACACAATTTTGAGCATTTCTGTACATTGCTTGAACAACCTTCACTAACCACTCGTTTGCCCATAGTTTATGCAATGGCTACCAGACAATCTGTAAAAAGCTTTCTCCAAATCCACAAAAGCAAAATACAGGTTATTCTTCTTACTAAGGAACTTCTCTTGCAGGTCTCAGGATAATTATAGCACCAGTTGTACTATGCCCAGATATAAAATAAAATTGCATTTCATCTATGCTTTTCTGACTTCTTATTTGCTGCTTAATTATTCTCTCAATCACTTTCAGGATCACCTGATCCATCAACTTTAAGCTTCTGTAATTACCTCTATCTAGAGCAGTTGACAATTGTACTAAGTTCTCAGTCTTTTGGAATTACCTCTTCTATTATGATCTGATTTGTCAAGTCTAATCAACTCAGTACCCGTTTCACCCGTAATCTTCAACATTTCAGTAACAACATGTGAGGGACCTCCAGCCTTCATCTTTCTCACCACTTCCCATACCATTTATTTCTCAATTCTTATAGCTGGCCCCAATTTCTAGATTTTTTCGGCTCCATGTAAATTCAGTATTCAATATTCAATTTTATAATGCATTTCCCTCTCGTCCTATTCATTTGTTGGCAACACTCCACTGCCATTTGGAATGCACTTCTCTCCAAAAATGTCTATATTTGTCTTTGCCATCTGTTTAGCTATCCTGATTTGGTCATTCTTTTGTAGTAAATCAGGAAATCTGGGTTTGTATACTGCTCTTGCTTCCCTCCTTGCCATCAGATATATTTCCTTCTTCACTAAACCCTTTATCCACTGGCTCGAACGTCTCCGCTTTTCTTTGATACACTTCTTAACTTCCTCACTCCACCAGTGTCACCCTATGCTTTGGGGGCTCTTTCTTTCTACCCACAAACCAGTCTGTTATCTCTAACAGTGTATCTTTCAACCTGTTTTTTCACCAGAATTGAGTTTGGTAACCGAAAGCTTCTTTATTCGGTCTCCAAACTCGCTATGGTTTCGAACATGTCTTGAACTATTCATCAAGTTGCAGTAAACATAGCAAGGAAATAAAAGTAGCATTAATTTGCAGTATTAGATCATCTGCCGTTTGTAAGTAGATTAGAGTTTTTAAAAAAAGAAAAAAAGTTTGTAACATATTTCTTTTAAAGCTTCTCTCCCTACACATTCTCAGTTACGTTACTTTTTTTTTTAACACACATCTCCCCAACTGGCCCCCCCCCCGACTCACTTCCCTGACAAATGGTTCAATATAATAGAAAAAAAAAAAAGAAAAAAGTCATAAGGAAATGATTTAATCACTTAAATTATTTCTTTAGATTTAAAGTAAGAATTAAATTTTACTAGCAAAAATAATGTTTTGTTTTAAACATTTCCGTAAGTCATAAATAAGTGGCGTATTTTGTAGCTTAAGTTTAAAAGTGGAATGTTCAGTAATTTATTTTCATAAAACCCAAAATGCTACCTCAAACAATTTGGATGTAAGTTGTTTTCCCCTTTAAGTATAACCTCAGCTTCTAGAATGATCTTAAGCCATCAAAATCTATTTTGTTTAGAAAGGTCTGCAGTTGGGTGTATGCCAAGTAGAAATAAGATACTCTAAAGAAAAACAGGCAAACTAAGATAAACTCTGAGCAGTCTAACTAATGGTATTGTTTGAGCAAACACATTTCAACTTTGAACACACCCAAAGAAGATTTGGGTAAAACAGCAGACATAAATGGAAACTTACATGTCAGATGACCAACCCAAATATGACAACAGTATAAGCTTAACTTTAACTTATTACCAATGTGAGTCACATAGACAATCAGAAAAGGGTGTTTGTTAGATTATTATTCCCAGTAGAGTATAATAAGTAAATTCAACACAATTTTGGTCAATATCTCATCAAGATATATTTTGATAACAAAACTAGACTATGCATCCTTCTCACTCACGTCAGTCCTCCTCAAAAAGATCTAATCAAAAACTGTCTGAATAACAAACATGTTTAGGAGAGAAAACAGCTAAAATAACTTTGAACGGCCATAATCCAAATTGATATCACCAAGTCAAGGATGGCTGAACATACAAAAAAAAATGTCATTTTGGGTAACAGAAACGAAAAAAAAAGTAAAAATACAGCCAAAAATGTGTGTGTCGTGATGGTGGTGGGGTTGTGTAAATGAACCTGATGAAAGGATACAAGGGTCTTCTATAAATGGAAAATGGTATCAGTAGTTTTTGCATGTGCTTAGTAAAACTAGTTTACTTATTGATCTACTCACATGCAAACACAAATTTCAAACAGTCTTGTGGATCATTACTTTCTACTGAAATCTGACATCCAAATCTTAAATCATCTATAAAAGAAATCTGACATGAAGATGGCCAAGAAACATTGGCTGATATATGACAATAAAAAATAGTAAAGATAACATATAATTTTGAAAATATTTAATGGTATACTCAGTTGTCCATATTTATATTATCTTATATATTAAGTAAAGTCAGATTTTTCTTCTTATATATAAAGTAAAGTCAGATTTCCTCCATGTTAATGACTGGAATAGCTTTCTTAAAATATAAATAAAACAATCTTTTTCATCGGACTTATACGTCAAATATTGGTCTTTTAAGATAGTTTTCATAGATTTTAATATTTAACACTGATAGACATTTTTTTTTATTTTTAATTCTTTTTTTTATTAGTCATGAATAGAGGAAGGCGGAGAAGTACCTACTCTCAGTCACATCTACTATGTTGCCACCCATAATGCCGAGAAGAAATTTAACAAGATAATTTTTTCCATATACACCAGTTCATTGGATATTATTCTTTCTTCTCTCTGATCTAGATTCGACTCTATAGAGAAAGGGGGTAGAAAAATAAATAACAGGTGTGGTTTACGTATCAAAATTTCCTACTTGCCGTCGTGAGTTAATCAGTTAGTGTGCCGCACTTAGAGGCAGAGGGTGTGAGTTCGAACCTCACCTGAAACAATTATTTTTACTCTGATTTTGTCCCAAAATGAACTTAGACATTTCAAATAATATTAAGCGGATTATTTACTTCTTTTTTTCTTCTGAAATCTATGTAATTTACAAAAATTAAGACCCTCGGTGGTACTAGGTAGCCCAGCTAGTATCTAGTAGTGCTGGAACGATTAATCGGAATCAGAAAATTCAGAACTTTTGGGGGGATCGGAATCTGAAAAATTTGTGCCTATTTTCCGATGCCAAAAACGATTCTTTTAAACCAAAATTTCTCATTGCTGGTACTAATGATAAAATAATAAATATTTATTCATTTTTAAACTACCAGTAAAACTAAAATCTACACACGTATATTTTTACGTCTGCGAAAATATATGCACATACTACAGTAATCCGAAAATTTAACAACAACAACAACAACAACAACAACTCTATAGCTTAATATTTAGAGATTTAAAAAGAATCAGAATCGGTAATTGTATCAGAATCGGAATTTAGATTAGAATCAGAAAAAAATATTGGAATCGTTCCATCACTAGTATCTATATAAATCAATTCCTCTTAAAATATAGAAAACAGTTAATGAATAGTCTTAAAACGATATACATAAACTATTTGCAATTTCTATTTTTAAAAAAACATCTTTAAATTCCAACTCAGGCACATATGCAAATGAAACTTTTTTTTATAAAAGAAACAACTTTTTTTTTTTAATCAAAGTAAAGAGAATATGACACAAACAACCATTTAAACTTTGTCAGTTTCGTACAATCAATCAAATGAGTTACAATTTGTTCATTTGGAACTATCACTTTTTGCAAATAGTCAACAAAACTAAATTTTAGTATGAACAAGCTGCGCGTACGTGGTCCCCCTCTGTATGTGACTCGATGTGGTGAGTGTAAAATGCAATAAATTTGGGCAATTTGGGGCATTTTTGATCCCCTGGGGGCGCGAACCAGAATTTTTCTGTGGTCAAGGATGCTCATTTTCTATTAGGAACAATTGCCTCTACATTTTGACGAAGTTTCAGAGAAATTGAATGGATGGATGAAAAGTTATGGGTCAAAAAATGTCATTTTTTGCCATTTCGGGGCCTTTAGACCCCCTGGGGGGCTAACCAGATGTTTTTTCAAAAATCGGAGAATGTCACTTTCTAACCTGACCAAAGTTACAACTTCATGCAAAATTTCAGAGATATTCAATGGATGGTTGCGGAGAAAAATCCAGACGGACGGACATGCCTCAAAACATAAGTCCCCCGATTTTATAAATCGAGGGACCAAAAAATTAAACAAAAACAACATAATGCTACAAAGTATTGCACTCCTTTTGAAGAATCCAAAATTGTTTGTGTAATTGCACAGAGCATAATATATCAACCAGCCAATTAATCTTGTGCACACTCTCCAGGGCTTTGACTGCACACCGTTCTTAATTATGAATGCGTTCAGGTTACCATTACTTACTTTCATCCAGAATAATTACAGTAAATAATCATCCCTAGAAAATCGATTGAAACTAGAATCCAATATTTATTTCCTTATTTCTACAAAGCTTACCAATATCATTCCATTGGGAGAATTTGCAGAAATTAACTCATTTAATATTGAAAATAATGAAGTGGATTTTTTTCATTTTTGTGAATCTTCGAAATATTGATATTGTAATTTTACGGTGGATCAAATTAATCCATGCTGTTACTACATAGGGCCAGGAGAGGGGAGGGGGTCATACCTATCTGACTTGGTCATGATCCAAGCGAGTCACTTTTAGGTTTTGTCGGTGGCAAACTAATAAGCAGTTCGTATTGAGATAGGTTGTTTTTTTTTTTTTCACTTGATCGATTTTACAAACTAAAAAAACAAAATACTTCAGTATTTCATTCGTAAAATTATTTTCTATCACTCTTACAGTTTGTATTACATGATAAAGAACGTATGAGAGTGAAACAACTTTTTAAGCTGTTAACAAGACAATTTCTCCCAGGAATTAAATCTTCTTTTTGGAAAAGAGATAGGTGCATTGCCTTTTGCCTGAGACACACTCATTTGTGAAGAAATGCCGATGGGATAATACAGATTACTTTTGCTTCCAGTCAAGAGTGCTCCCTTTTTGGAGGAGCCAGATTCTTCATCATCATCATCATCATCATCATCATCATCATCATCAACCGGTTTATTTGTTGAATCAGGCCACAATTAATCCTCTGATGAGGGTGGGGCCTGATTGCCTAGTCTCAAAATCTAAGTCTTCCTCTCCACTCCTGTCTTTGGCAAGGCTTGATGGAATCCATAGACCCTGAAGATCCACGCATCCTGGGATCTACGAAGCCCAAGACATTACCAGCAGCATTAGTGCTACTGGCACTGCCTTTCTTTTTTCCTGCTGTATTTCGACTAGACATTGTATTTAAGGCAATTTTACGGCTGGATGCCTATCCTTTACCAACTTGAACACTTTTGGCAGTCCAAGACTTCTACCTTACTTATCATTAAATAACTAATAAACAAGAAATTGAAATGATTGTTTTACAAACTGAGCATTTACTTTAGAGTTGTTTTTTGTTGTCTAGGTAATGAGAAATCCAGTATTTGCTAAATAAAAATTATTTCTTGTTAGTTTAAAAAAAAATTATTCCCCTTTATTCGAGAATCCTGTGTTTAGATTGAAGAGGGTAATGGAAGGGGGCAATTAATACTACAATGGGGTTGAGGAGTATGTTAAAAAGTGTGAGTAGGTGATAGATAATTTTCTTTTCATGTATAAAGGGATGTAATTTATAAGAATATAGTTGTCTGTTTTCTTTGGAATAAAACTTTCATCTGCTAATTCATAAAAGACTAGCCAAAACTATCTGCCGTCTTAATCTTCATGTTAAAAACTAACATTGTGTGTCCAGTGACAAAGTTCAGTAAAAAATATATTGCAGGGCTAGGATCAGTGCTTTATAATTATGAATGAATTATGACTAATGTCCTAGGGTCACTTTATAACAATATAATTAAATTTATAGTTTGTCAGTGAAATATCCAGATTCGTTCAAGTGGTGGTTCTTAGGTATTATTAACAAAAAAAGAGTGATCAACAAGAAGGCAGAGAAATTCATAAGAATATAGATGAAAGCAATCAACAAAATAAATCAATCACAATGGCAAATTAACAAGTTTTAATAAATCTTAATATCAGAGTTTAAGAGGAGGGGAGATATATGCATCGATGTATGCGAGATATGTAAACTTAATATTTACATACATATTTAAATACTGAATACATAATTATCCTCTGTTCTATAATAAGGACAAATAGAAAATAAAAACTATTTTAAGTGTTTAGGAAAAAGGAGAAATTAAATAGTTAGTCAGATACCCCTACTTGATGTCTGAAATGAATTCAGAAAGAAATCCTTCACTCGATTTCCATAATGAGACGGTCTATTTCTTTTTTCCTTTCTACACCAATTTGATACATTTTTTCTTTTTTAAACTTTCCAGTTTGAGACGTTTTCTTTCTTATTCCCCCCCTTTTTTTTTATTTCACAGATTAAACCATTATTTTATATGAATATTAGTGTGCACACTGGCGAAGCAGGGTCTACTTTTACATCATTTTTTAACACTTGTAAATAGATACAAGTGATAAAGGGTTTTCAAATGTTCATAATGATAAAAATCTTTTTTTCACAAGATGTTTGAAATGATATTCAGAGATAAACATAGGTTCACTTGATGTCATATTTCTGAATTTTTAAGATGAGGATTGATAATTTGCATAATTTTGGTTATTCGGACTACATTTCTTATCTTAGATGTTATCACATGATGATAACACTCAAGATGAGAAATGTAGTCCAAATAACCAAAATTATGCAAACTTGCTTAATGTTGTAAAAAAAAAATTTTTTATTTTTAATACAGATAATCAGCGATATGATCATTTACATTTGAAAGAAAACTGATGTTCCCATCATAGTCGAATTGATTATACTGAGATTATTTCCGTCTGGGATGTCGTAAGTCAATAATTCTGCATGAATTGTGATTCTCTTAGCTAGGGGAGCTTCAAATGAATCCATTCATGCATACATACTGCACGCCAAGAACTGTTGCTTTTCAAATATTTTGTGTCAGGTGGATGTGCGGATGCAAAGTGGAAGAAAAGATCCCATCAATTGTACTTTATCAGAAACTTGGTATTAGTGAGATTATGGATACCTTACGCACTCAGTGTCTCAGATGGTTCAGCCACGTACAGTGTGCCGCTTCTTGTATCCATAACGTGTTTCGATATCCAGGGCTCTTGAGAGTGTGGTAGACCAAGAAAGAAGATATACAAACGCATGCAATCTGGTTAACGTTAACCTTTTGGATTGAAAAGCAGGGGTGAGATGTTGGCTGGTGTTGCTCACCCAGGAGTCCCTAACTACCAAAATTGGATGAAGAAGGGTCTTTCTTTTCTCCAGCTCACTAATTTTGAAACTTCCTACCACCTTTTTGATTAGTTACTATCGTTCTTGTACAATTCTTATCAGTGACTTATGTAAAGTCTTGCTTACTTCCATATGCAAACCTGCTGTACAAGGGTTTTCACAAGATATACGTAAAAAGGCTACCCAAACACACGCACACACATTGGCCATTATGACATCTGACTTTGTTAATTGATAATCCTGTCTTTTATTTTTAATAGCCAATATTGATATTCCTAGCATAAAAAATTTATTTATATTTTTTTAATTTTGTTTTTTTGTTGTTGTTTTTTTTTTCTTTTAAGATGAAGGGTATTTTGCTCAAATTTAACTTTGAGATCAGATCTCTATTTTTCTTTACATTTTAATCTCCCAAGGAGCCACATTATCACATAAGGAAATACATTTAAACGTTGACAAACGTTTTTAAAAATTCAAATTCAAAATAACATTATTCAAATTCATTGCGTTTGCATTGTATTGTTTGTGGTATAAGTATTTAACAAAAGCAGTGAAATTAACCCTATTATATATTTTAGTCGCTGATGCTAAAATAAACATTTCATGCAGATCCAAGCTTATCAACCTATTGTGTAATTGAACACTAACTATAAAATGTAAGCATTTAGATCAAAATATTTTATACAATTTTCATTATGTATCAAAAATATCAGGGATGTCAGTGACCAATGGCAAAAAAAGCTAAAATCAAGATGACCCCTCCCCCAGCAATTTCCCAAATTGAGATAAATGACAAAGATAGGATGTAAAAAGTTCTAACTGCAGAAATCAATCTTCGCTAAGAGAGAGAGAGAGAAAAAAAAAAAAAAAATCGCTTTTTCTGAATTCAAAAAAGCGGAGGTCTTAAATCCCTGTAATATTTACTTCAGAAACTTGTGTTTAACATTCCATAAAGACTTGGGTGCATCTGTTTCTCTTTGTCAAAACTATGTATATGCATCAATACACACACATATATAAACAATGAACATGTATCAAAGAAGTTAAATAAGTGTGTATGTGTGAAAATACATACAATCATACCTTTTGCTTATTCAAAGTTAAACTATTATTTTATCACTGGTTGGCTTTACAGCTAAATTGTACTATTTTTAAATTTCAGGTTTACATGTAAGGAGAACAATTGGAAGACAGTTTTGACATTTATACAAAACTCATTGATAAACAGACTTAAAGATTTGTATTATATACTCGCTGTATTTAGCCAGCATTATCCGGATGGAGACACATTGCAAAGTGAATGGTTGAAAAACGAATAACTTAAAATATAGTCACGTTTATAACTTATTTTTTAATTGGATTTTTAAGAATATATATATTTTTTTTAATTTCAATAAATATTTGATTATTAGTAAATAATAAAAATAATTCAAAGTTACATATAGACGAGAAACACCAACATGCAGAAGATCTTGTCTCGACTGTTTTATGAAAAACAGAGATTTGCTACATTAAATACGTAAGTGCTATGGTTAGTTTAAAAAAGAATCAGAACTATTGGAATATTTTTCGAAATATGCACCATAAAGCACACTTACTTGGCAAAAGGAGCAGTTATATCGGCTATTATAAGAACATTAAGTAGATGATAAAGAATGACAAATTCATAAGCCATCAATATTCTGAGCAATTCATAGCTGGGAGATAACGCTTTCTAAGACAAGGCACAGCAACTTATTACTTACAAAACCAATATGAATGCACATAGTTTACGTGAATTTATTGATGTACAATATATGCCCGACATGGTCTTGTTTATATGTAGTTGTGCATTTAAGTGCAAGTGCTATATGAATAATATGTGATTATATATATATATATATATACATATTGTACATAAATACATACATATATATATACACATGTTGCTGAAGGAATATAAACAATACAAATCTATTCCAATGAATAAAATATTGCAGCAATGAATTTAAACATAATTAAATAAAGCTACTTTTTCAGTCAGAAAGGCTTTGAGGTTCGGCGATTATACATGGTCTAATAACTTTTTAGTTGACGAGAGACCGGCATTCTGTTACGGAAATGGTTTCACTTGAACCATCTCCATGATAGGACGTTAGTTTATCACCAGTTATAGGTTCCAGCAAGGTTGGAACCAATTTATAAACCTGAACAAATTTGCTTATAGCACTTGGTATTTCCAAATAAACGGTCACTTTTCCAAGGACTAATCTGGCTCGATGTTTCTAAACTTCAATGATTTGACGGGAACTGGTCTGTCAACATGATTTAACCATACTTTTACAACCTAAAAGTATGACTAATGCTAGCATTTTTAGTTAATTTTTTTCTTTATTTGAGCACATTAGAGTAAAAGATCTCTGAAAATAGAATTCAAAACTGTTTGAATTATAAAAAGTGGTTGAAAGTTATAAGAATGTTAAACCCAGATTAATTTAATGGGATAATATTTGAAGAAAACAATGTAAATTTGAAAAAATTGTTACTTATGAAAGAAGTTTTTGTTATTTTAATTTTGTTATTAATCCAGATAAACTAATAGTGTTACTCTTCCATTTTGTTTTTCCTTGATCCTTGATATACTTCCTATGAACTTCCTATGAAACCTAATGACACTGACAATGAAAATATACTTCCTATGAAACCTAATGACACTGACAATGAAAATATATATTCGAAATGTAGACACTGTTTACTGTTTACAAAAATGTATATAAATATATAAACATACACAGCCTATTATTATATTGGATTATCATTTATCAACAACCGATATCATATTAAATTAGGCATATGTGACTTATTACACCAGATAATCGAACCAAACAGCCTTCAGTACTGAAAAGTAGAAAAGTGTTGCCACTTCAGTTATCATCTAAATCTATCAAAAAAGAAATTCAAAGAAGCACACATTCAAATTCAGAGTCTGCATAATGTTTAAATTGTTTAACACTTTTAGACAAGTTGAATACAAAATAATCCATTATAGTTGGTCATTTTGTTTAAAAGCCCATCACATAATAATCCATACCATTCTAGATAAGTAACAGTAATAAGAAACCCTAGAACTGATTAGTTTAGTGGATACCAGATCATTTTGTATAAAGCAGGCATCTTGAAGTGAATAGTTTCCTTATCTAAGCTACTTGATCTAAGAATGGATATATCTAAGCAGGTCAAATAGTGGTGTAGGTCAAGAATAAAATGAGAGACGAACATGAAGACAGTTAAAAGATGTTTCATGTGTGTGTGTGTATATATATATATATATATATATATATATATATATATATATCTGGTTGAACAGGAGTGCCAACTTCTGTTTGTTCCAATCTTTCCATTCGTCGGATGACAGATCTTGTGCTTTTAATAATGGAGTGTAAGAAATCTCCATATTTAACGCGAACGTTTTCGACCATCATTGGTCGTCTTCAGGCGGATGATTGATAAATGCAAAATAAAATTGGTGAATAAATTCACCAATTTTTTTTTGTTTTTTTTTGTGTGTGGGCGGGGGATTTTTCATCATTGTGCCGCCCGACGTGAAAGTGTATTATCACACATTGTTCCGTTTTTTTTGTTGTTTTTTTTTAAATGCACTTGGGACCGATTATTTGCTTGTTGGCAGAAATAATGCACGAGCTACTTTTCTAAGACATTTTCTAGGACTTTCTTTTTTTTATCGTTGTTCTTTCTTGTTTTTTAATTTTAACTTTTATTTTTATTTTTTTCCTCTTCTCTTCTTAAGTGACCTCAACTATTGCAACGCCACATTGTGTATTGTCGGCAGTTGACACCCTTATTCCAGACATTTAATTTCCCTGATGATCTGCTAAGCAAGTACCTGCTTGATAGTGAAACACGTGTAGGAAAAAACATTTAATTTGAATAAATAATATACGTAAGAAAAAATATCTTTAATGGTGATCATTGGTGTCCTGAAAGGAATGCTTTGGTAAGCCTTCATAAAATCGTATATACACACACACACACACACACACACACACACACACACAAGAACATTCCAGATATGTCCAAAATCAAACTGGTATTCAGTGGGTGTGGCCTCAGTGTCAGTCTGACTATCAAATAGTCTAAGAAGAATTAGTTTTATCACATCTGCACATGATGTGCAACCTTGCCAAAACACTGGAAACATTGGCATGCATAAAAGTGTAGAAATGATCTTAACAAGATTTGTGCAATAGCATCAACATCTTTACAAAAAAGTGAATCAAATCAGGAAAGAAGAAAACCTTATTATTTTACTTTATTTTAAAGACTATTGCGATTCGGTTAAAAAGATAACACATTACCATGGAAATTTTTTTTAACTTGGATCAACTAAAGTTGTATTTTTTTTTTTGTATAAATCACTAGGTGTATCTACAGAATAGTTTTTGATATTTCTTGATTTTTACCAAATTATTAATAGTATTATTAGAAAAAGAAAAAAAAGAATTAAAAAAGAATTTGAAAGCTAAATTTAATTATTACAGTATCATTTGGTCATTAAACTTATTACCTGTACCAAATAAAACTATAACTATTTTTATTAAGATAATGTTTTAATATCTATTCATAAAATTATTGGATGTTAACTTCCAAAAACTTTTAATCTTTTAATATATGAAGATTTGCTAAGAATTTTAAAGCCAGTTTAAATGACTTTCTATTCAATAGTTTAAATGTTTCCAATTTCTTCTTTTTTTTAATTTCGAAGGGTCAAAGTTATTCATTTATTTTTTTCCAACTATTAACAAAATATTAAAATGGCTTAATTGTTTAAAAATAAACTGAAATGCATACTGGAAAATTTAATTTTATAATTATCTTTTAAATGGATTTTTTTAAAAATTTAGTTTTATTTTATTGCATTTTTTATTTTAATATATAATCGATTAAAAAAAAGATAATGTGTTAGTTAGAGTTGGGCGGTTTTGAAATTTTGGTTTCGGTATCGGTTTCGGTTTTTTTCCCTTAAAACCTCGGTTTACGGTTCGGTTTTTCGGTTTAAAAAAAATAAAAAATTTTACTATGGAAGCTATTCATTCTCTTGTGTTATGATTAGTTATTATTCACCGTTTAGTTGAATTATGCCACTGTTTCGATAATTTTGTGACTGAATCATTCTCCATGATATGAATCATATAAGTTTTAAGGTGTTGACTGTTGTAATCAAAGTTCTGATACCTTTTCAACAGTTAACTCGTTAAAACAGTGACCAAAGATTCATGAAAGATTTCTGAAGAATAAAACTGAGTTTGAATATACATTCTATCTAATTCTTTAACCCATCAGAAGCTAAAATATAACTCAGAAATGCAAGAAATTAAAAAACGAAAATTTATTTAAACAAACAAAATAATTTTACAAATAAAATTAAGCAAAAATGATGATGAAAATGAAATATTGTCAAAATTATTTGACAGATAAAAATTTTAATTTTTTAATAGGTGAAAATGTTTGCAAGACGTATCTTGTCGCGTAAAATAAACACACCATATACTTCTCGAATTGCCGGTGTTGACTGTTGGGATATCTGTCATTTTGTGTGCTCGAAGTTCTGTCAACTGGTGCGTGTTGGGGTTAATATTTGTTTTTAAGACAGGGTAATAAAACTTTATAGACATGCGTAAAAGACTAATAGTACACCCGAAAACCGCGCCAAAGGAAAAGGAAGGATGGTTAAAAAAAAAGTAGAGATTATTAATTCACCTAAAGTCATTTTTTAAGCTTTAAGGTAATTTTAGTCATAGAATTCATGACTTGGATTAAAGTTTAATAATTAAACTTTCGAATAAATTGTCAACTCTAAATAAATACCATATTAACAATTTAGTAAAATATAAATCGTTGCATAGTCTACTTTTTTAATAACCCATTTTTGGGAGAGAAAACGGTATAGTTGAGAGATAGTTCTCTAGAAATGACAATTTATGTATGAAGTGGCTTTTCAAAAGTAAACAATGAAATGCCTAATGTTTAAAATAATTTTAAAAATCCGAATAAAGTGATACTAGCATTGGCAACTACTTTTTTTCTTTTTAAATGTTTATACTCGCTCACTACTTTTCGTTTATTTATTTTTACAAGTATTTTTTTTAAATTTCATTTTAATAACTTATTTTTTTTAGATAACTCTGAAACAAACAAATAATTATTTTACAATTTTGAGTTGAATCAAATAGATTTTCGACATAATACGGAACGCGTTTGATTTTTTCTTTTTCATTTGAAAATAGTTTATGCTAAAAATACGATGTCATGTTGTCTGTCGTATTTCTCTTTTTTTCATTTGAAAATTCAAAATGTTAATGATAAACAAACTGTAAACAAAGATTTCTTCCTACAAGTAGCAATACACATGAAAAAATTTAAATTGCTTAAAATATCTCAATAATAGCATATATAGAAAGAGCTTGATGATCTAAGAAAGAATCTTTTTAAATTTTTAAAATCTGACTAAAAATAAGGAAGTTATGACTATTTTTGTGCCTCACACAATTGGATATTTTCACCTCTTTAAGACCATATGCGTTTCGTCACATTTTTTACACTAATTTTTCAGTAAAAATGTTATATCTTTGTTAAAGCAATGAAATTTACCATATAAGTGTATTTTTGTACAAGGAATCAGAATATGCCACTGAAAATCTCCAGAAATTAATGGTTTCCAAGTAATCTGCTCTAAGTGCACATAATTATGCTGCAATACCTTAAAAAATACCATGAATCCATTAAAAGAAAGAAGTTAGAAAACTCAAAGTTGAATTGTAATACATTTTATGTACAAGAAACTAAAATCTAATACTAGGACTGTTTAAAAATGAATATATTGCAAGATTTCTTTAGCATTATTGTAGATTTACACCTTCTGCTAACTCACCCCCTTACCTCCCCAAAATATGAGATTCTACTTTTTTTTATTTAGGCAATTACATGTTAACACCCTGAAAAACTTGGCAGAAAGAAACAAAAACAATTATTTTAGAATTTAAAGTGGGGATCAGTTTCACATAAAATAATCCCCCATTTCAAGGCCATTCTAGCGTTTTAGGACAGTTAATTATTTTTTCTATGGGAGATAAATCTTGTGCGTTTTTCTTGTTTTTTTGTTTTTTTTTGTTTTTTTTTAGACGATTATGAGGGTCTTTGTGGGAGGAGGGGGGCTTACCACTTGAACTTCAGGTTAGTGGTAGGGCTAGGGGCAATTAAGTGTGAACACCCTGAAAACTTAGCAGAAAGAAAAAAACCCAATTCATTTAGAATTTCGAGTGGGGGATTAGTTTCACATATATTTAATGTAGAATAATTCACCATTTCCGGGCCATTCTAGCGTTTTAGGGCATTAATCAATTTTTTTCTATGGCAAATAAATCCTGTGCGTTTTTTTTTTATGGGCGTCTGCTTTTTTTTTTTTTTTTTTTTTTTTTTTTTTTTTTTTTTTTTAGATGATTATGTGTGGTTTTAATGGGCTTTTTTGTAGGATTAGGGCTTCCTACTCGGACTTAGCGTTAGTGATAAGGTTAAGGAAGGGGTTTTGTTTTGGATGGAGGTTGCCATTCGGACTTAGTGTTAGGGTTAAGGGAGTTTTTTAGGGGTGGCTTGCCACTCATATTTAAGGTTAATGGTACGATACATTCAAGAAGGCATTTTTAGGAGGTGGGCTTGTTAGTCGTACCTAGAGTTAATGGTAGAGTAATTATTTATTTTATAAATATCACTAAAAGGCAAGAATGGCCGGGAAATCGGAGATCATTTTACATTAAATTTATATGCGAAACTGATCCCCCACTCTAAATTTTAAAATATTTTTTGTTTTTTTGTTTTTTCTTTTTTTCGCCAAGACTTTAAGACGTAATCGCCTAAAAAAGTAGAATCTTAATTTTTTTTTTAAATTGGCGACTAGAAAGTCATTACTACTAGAAGTTCGAAAGTTGAGTGAAAACCAGTATTTTTTAAAGTATTTTTTATAAAAGAACCAAATAGGATTAACTTCTTTAAGCACAATTTTTATCTTACTTTTAAAGAAGTTTAAACGAATTTTACAAAGCTTTACAAGACGCTGCTGCTGATTGATTGTTATATCAGCAATACTAGCAGCCATTGTTGACTTTCGCTCAAAAAAAGGACAATATTTTTTATGGTTAAGATAATTTAAAATTACTATTACTGAAAGACAAAACAACGTACAATTATAATTTTAATGCATAAAAAAAGATGAAAGATTAATTTATTTACAAGTTGGGTACGAAAAATGTAAGGATATTCATTTCCTAACAAAATGATGGTATTTTGAGCTCTTAAAGTGCTTTAGTTTTTAAGATATAACTATTTTAATAAAACTACCCTCAAATATGTGATTATCCAAACAGTTTTCTGGCCGATGTGTATTGCTAAGTACATTAAATGTTTTTATCATATATTTGTTCAATCTGTCCTCTTACTAATATAACATTTTTTGGTAATATTCAATTTTATTCAAATCGGAAAATCTTTTCAACCGTGTTTCCTTGTATATGGTGGCTTACTGTAGTAAAAACACAATACCGAACGGTTACGGTTTTTAAAAAAAAAAACGATTCGGTATTCGGTATGGAGACGAAACCGAAAAAACGCGGTTTTTCGGTAAAACCGCCCATCTCTAGTGTTAGTCATGTAAGGGCAGGAAACATATACAGAGAAGTGTTCACAATATTTTATATTACTGTAGAAATTAGTTTCATGAAAATCATGACTTGTTAAAATTTTACCCTTTGCCCCACATGCTGTCAACAGAAAAATAAAAAATGAGGTGTGTGTGTGTGTAAACAGCCTGGAAATATCGGGAAATTAAAAAAACTATATATTTCAGATATTTTTCAGCAATAAGGGATCATTTTACGTTATATTTATATAGTAAAGTGAACTCCCACTCTAATGTCATATATATATATATATATATATATATATATATATATATATAAATAATAAATATTTAATTATCTACATACGTATACCTTTCATCCTTACAAAATAATCAGTGTAGAGATAATTATTTAAACCGGTCGCTTGATTCGAACCCCTGAACAAGAGTCATGTTTAACTCCAAATTCTGACACCTAACCGATGCAGCCACCATGAATAACTACATAAATCGGTGAGTTATAATCTTATTGTGCCGAGCAGGCAGTAGTAGTCAACAGTGTTCAACAAAGGAGGAACATATATATATATATTTAATATTTTCAGCGTTGCAATTGCACTCATTTTTATTTTTGTTGTTGACAGCTAAAAAATTTACCCTATTCTCTGTATGTAGTTTAAGTAAGAATTAAAGTATATACAAAAAAAAATTACTGGCACAAGGTCACCACCGTATGTTAATTTAATACATATAAAAACTGATGAGAAAAGCAAGCTGTTGAAAATATTTATTTTGCCTAGTAACATTTACTGTGTGTGTGTGTGTATAAATTATATATATATATATATATATATATACATGCATATATAAATAACATCTCATAAATAAAATATTTATTTTCTTAGTTTTGTTTGCCACATCCCAAAAATATTCTTTTATTTTCCTAAACATTGAAAATATCCATTTCTTTCCTTCCATCACCTCCATAAAGATACTGGCATAACTAGAGATCAAAGCTTAGGCCCCCACTCCTACAAAGAGTATTTTATCACGGACATGTGAAATTCCCAAATCTGGACTGTCAAATGGAAATCCTTCCTTCACACCTAGGTTTAAAAAATACAGCTAAAGACTTTTGGCCAGGAAATCAAAATCACACCCCAAGTGCTGGCCCTTTCTACTTTCTTTATCAGGATCAAATTTTCATCAGAAAACCCCAAATGAGAAATTAATGTCATCAACTGTCAGTTGAACAATGCTGCCATGAACGTTGACAACCCACCAGAAAGCTACTTTTCTTATAGGCAAAAGTCTTTCAGCTTTTATAAAGAAATTGGATTATATTGTGTTTACATTTCATGCATTTTGAAAAACAGGAATAACATTTTTTTTCTTGAACATTTGTTAATCAAATCTTGAAATTTATTGTGATTCATTCAATAATTGTATCAAATTATCAACGATATTTAAACATCATTTTGACACCAAAAATTGAAAAATTTAAATTAAAGAGAGAGAGAGAGAGAGAGAGAGAGAGAGAGAGATAGAGATAGAAGGGGGAGGAGGGTAAACATGTTTAACATGTAAATGCAATAAACGATTTGTTATAATTATCAGTTTTCCCTAGTTTAGAACATAAAGTTAAAATATTTAATGCTTTATTGAAAAAAAAAAAAAAAAAGTATGCATAGGTGCCCAAAGTGATTTTATTACATCCCACAGAAGTGTTCATATATCTTCTATGACAGAAGAGATGAAAACTGAAGGTAAAACTGATAAAAGGTTGCCATGTTATCGCTCACTTCTATTGATCCTATTAGCAGCACTTCCCACAATGCACTATTCTTTAATGTGGTAATAAAAATGCAAAATCAAATAATGTTTCCAAGCAAAATCTAAGGGAAATCTTACCTGGGTTGCAGATTTAATTCTTCAGCTTTTTGTTTTTTTGTTTTGTTTTTCATCAATTTAAGAAACGTAAATAAAACAGCTTGCAAATTTTATTTAGAAGATCCATTTAACAAATGATGACAGAAGTTTTTTAGCTTTACGTTTTAAATTGAATATCGTTGTCATAAAAGGCAAAACTATAAGAAATACTTATAAGTCTATTATCACAATAAAAAAAAAGGTGTTATCAAATGGTCAAGTATTAGTTCACAAACTCCTACTAGTATTTTGGAGATAGACCTCTATTAACCATATATATTCTGAAACCACATTACCCTTGACACTTGGATAGGTATATTTTATTTTGATCAAAGGGGGTGGAACAATATTGTGGGGTATTTGTTCGTGCTTGGCATCCATAAAACTAAGACATTTCTATTTTATAATTTGAAGTAATAGTAATTTAAAAAATAATAGAAATGTTAAGGAGTTTAATACGAGGAGCAAGAGTGCGGAGTGGTCCTCATTGATTCCAGAGAAAACAGAATGTGTACCTCCAGGGGGTTAGAGACTTTAAAGCTACCAAAATTTATTTCAATTAACGTCATTGTATTTACACTCACTCTCACCCAATCATTGGACCCCCACCCCCAAAATTATATTTTACAAACTGTAAAAGAGAATAAAAAAGGAAATATATGGTGTTATGGGCTGGGCACAAAAAGACAGAAGGTTCCTCATTAAATGTCGGGCAACACCGGGTCGTCCTACTAGTATATTATATGCATAAAACAATCTCAACATGATGAAGATCAACAGAAGGATTTATCAAATTGTCAAACATACGTGAACATGCCTACAAAGAAAACAACACGGCTTCATTGACTTTCAGAAACATTTTTTTTATTCTCAGAATTGCTGAAGCATGGAACAAACTGCCTGCATCAGTTGTTGGCTGCTGAGACACTGCATCCTTTAAAATCCTCATCCTTCCCGAAAAGTAATTTCAATAGAAAACCAAAGAATTGATACTTTGACCAAATCCAAAAGATTGCAAGTCGTTGGCAGAAGGTTATGAACAATGATGGGCTTTATTTTGAAGATTTGTTTTTATTTTTTAATGAGTTGTTGTATAATAAATCATTATTTTAACACACTAATTTATTTTATCTATTGACATAAGTTTATCAATTCTAACATTGAAAACTAAAGTAAGTCAACGACATTCCTTTAATATATTTTTCTATTTCAAAAACATTGCAACACAAATACAGAAAAAAAAGATTGATCTGTGCCGTTTATATAATAGGTGATGAATCTTTAACACGTAAAAAGGTGCTTATAGCATTTCATGATGGGAATATCTAAATCAATGATGTTCGATTATTTGCTAGGTGGGTTATGGGTTATAATAAATGAAATTTAGACATCACATCAACATTATATATAAAACATAACCAACACATGCCACATGATTATATAATAACATTTTGTTCATTCCATTTATTTTTAATCCTCTCACTATATTCTTCATCATTCAATTGACAATCTATACATCTCATTAAACCGTATCCTCAAGTTGTTGTAGCATTGATAAGTGGTAATTTATTAGTTAAAAAATTACAACAAAAAAAAGACTAAGATAACCCAAGTAAAACGGTTACAATAGTAATTTTACAAATTTGATGATATAAGTTACTTTAAAATGTATTTTCCTCAAAAATACAGGACAAAGTGAAAAACTTCTTGGACTATCCCCCCCCACACACACAAGCAATTTGCTACTTAAAGCTAAACGTTCGTTTAAATTGTGACAAGAAATAAAAAGTGGATACTTTATCACAATTCAGTACACAAAAAAACATTGTTCATGCGAAATAAATATTTGGTTTATTATTTAGGAGCAAATCCTATAAATGAACATATAAACATACCTAACTTTATAAAGATGGAGATTTATATCAGAATTGCTTAGATTTCAGTAGAACTTGATTATAGGCCTATAGCTTCAAATATAAACCGGAAAAAATGATTGGTTATTGATTGAAAAACTGACATATGAAGTTCTGATTGCAGATTGCTATACATGGTCATAGACAAAGTTTTTGAAACTGATTTTGTAATAAAAGCATAAATCAAAAGTTACATACTACTCCTGTCAAAATCAACACCCCCATTTGAATGAATTTTTTTTTTTTGTAGAGAATCTGTATTCCATATAGCTATGAGTAGGGCAAAAAGAAGGGTTACTTTATACACGGGTATGTTAAAAAGAAATCTATTTAGATGTGTTAAAGGGAAGGGTTTTTTTTTGCTTCTATTTTTTTTTTTTTGTGGAATGAGGAAATTGGTTTTAGTGAATTGAAAGCAGACAAGAACCGTAGCAGACTAGCTTTGAGCCTGGGTACTACTTTATTGGTTTTGTTATGGCAGCTACATTTGTTGTGGTTTCTATGGTAACTAATTATCCTCTCAACATTTTCAAATGGAACAAGCCTTTGAACACAACTTCAGTAGTTGAAAGCATTCACAGAAAGGCTCAGAGGCAAGAGTCTATGGAAGCAGATGCCAGTAAGAAGCAGCTACAGTAATCGCAGTGAAGAATGGTTTAAACTCAATTACAACAGCAGAGGTATAATAATGGAACATAAATCAAAACTGTGACAGAATGGTATGCAACAATAAAGTTAGGAAGCAGTCAATCTACAACTCACTGTTTCCAAAGCAACATTACAAGACAAAAAAAATAAGGAATACTCCTTGGTTATTAATTTTAGTTATCTCTACTAATTCAAAATTATAATCAATCATTTGAGAATATACTTACAATATTGACAAAATTCAAATAGAAATCGTTTATAAGGTGTCAAAGTTCCCCCTAAGTTTATAAATTTTTTTAAATTCTTTTCTTCACAAAATAAAAATAAGTCTTCTTTTGAAACTTTTGTTTCTAAGATAATTGTAGTAGAAGTTTCTCTTATTAATCGTTGGTTTCTTGTTTTCTAGAAACATTGAAATTTTTCTAGACTTATAAAAATAGATTTGAAAAATATGATAATATTGATAAGAAAAATAGAGTGCATTTGGATCTTTTCGTACGAAGTTTATTTAATAACTACCCCCAATGACTCTTGGTTTGTTTTAAAAGATTACTGTTTAATAAGTTAACCATTTATTTTTGTAGGCATTATTTCTTTATTCTCATGGAATACTAATATATTTAACTGTAGTAAAATAGATTTAAGAAATATTAGTAACAATTAGGCTTGACACCATTAAGTTACATTGTATAATGGTTTCTGTATTAGATAACCAGACATAGGAGTGTATGTTCAAATAATGAATATGTTTACAAATTAGCTTGTTTAGTTTTATACTGAAAATATTCAGCATCAGACGAGTTCAAACAAATATATAAGTACATAAAAGGACCAAAGAAGGCAAAAATCACACAGAAAAAGGTTAGGAACTCATTGCAAATAGTTAAATAAGTATTACATTAAAAATAATTTTTTTTTAAACTTTAAAACAAATTAAAAATTACTTAATTGCAACATTGAACTGGTTAAAAAAAAAGGTACTCTCAAATTAGTGAATTTACTGGTTAAAATTCATTTAAGTGTATACTAATGAAAAAAAAATATATATATTACATAAGATGCAATTACCTTGCATATAAATGGAGATTATTAATACGATAAAATGTGATCAAGATACAATTCTACATGGACATCACTAAATCATCAATTAGTCTCTAAAATTTTATAAAAAATTAAATGCAATTTTCATTTATCCCAAACATAAAATGTTTTTAATGATCAGAAAATTATAATTTGTTTTAGAATATATCGAAACATTATTAAAAAAAAAAAAAGCTTATAAAAATGACTATTTTGTCAACCAGCTAAACAACATCACAAATCCAAATTCTTTAGTTTTCAACTTTTACATCATAGTTCACAGACATCTTTATGTGAATCTAGCCAAGAACTATTGGGTTTATTGTATCCAATTTTCTTTGATGGGAGTCATAACAATAAAAGCAACCCATCTTCTGCTTCATAACCAATATTACTGAAAATACATTTTTCCATAACCTATTTTCAGCCATGATGCAATGATAGTCTGAAGCAGTGTCTTGTTATATCCACAGACATTACAGGGTTTACAGCAAACGCATCATCTTACTTCTAGAGATAGATATAGATAAAGAGATACAATATAAAATGGGGGGGGGGTCAAACAAGATACAATGAGAGGAAAAAAGTGGTAGAGATGGGTTACTTGATGGGATAATTGCAATTTACAGCTATTGAATTGGATGCTTTTTTTTCTCTCAACATAACTTAATTCAAAAACCAATGAATATTTTGACATGCATTTTGTGTGATTGAAATATTATAGGAAAATAGCCTTAGGGAAACAAACTCAACTTTAGCATAATAATAGATAATATGTTTGATTAGAAGTAACTCAGTTTGCCAATTCCACAGTCCATGCTAGTTTAGACTACATCGCCCTCCTCTCAAAAATGGTCATATAAGGTTTACGTAAGTGAATAAAATTCCAGCATGATAATGAACAAATAACATACAAGTGATAAGCAGGAGATTGCTTTAAAAGATATTTTCTGATTATTTTTTAAATATTTGTATTTATTATAGAATAATATCCCTAGATTTGCAAGTTTTAACAAGATGCCCAACGGTTCTTTTAAATGAGTTTAAATTTCAAGAAATTATTGATGAGGATTAATTTTGGAAAGTAAGTTAAGCTGAGGACTTTTCAGCACCCAACGTTTTTTTTTTTTAATTTTTTTATATGGAATTAGTGTGTAAACTCTAAGGTTTCATCTAAAATTAAGATTCATATTTAAACAAAATTATTTGAATAACAGGATGATGGAAAATATGTACCAAAATGTAATTCAGAGACTCATGTTATATTTCTTGATATGGCCCGACTGAGTTAATAAAGAAACTATATAAAAAAAAATAAAGAAAATATTAATTCAGAAAATTGTTTTAATAATGTCATTAATAACATTTAAAGAAAAGAAATTGATTTTTGTAAATTAAAATACATCTTATATATTTTATTAGTAGTCATCATCATCATCATATTCAGTGTAACATCTGTTTTACATGCTGGCAAAGAATATTTTGATACTTATTACAAAACGTATATTATTTTGGGATTGTCAAAAATAAGGTAGAATGTAAGAGAAAATGTTAATTTAAATTTTGATCATATTTCAGCTAAACATTTATCAGCAATGAAAAAAAGCATATATAATAATCTAATATATAAAGTAGAGACGTTTTTTCCCCTGTACCTTCTCGGAGAATAGGAAAATAACCACATGTATCACGGGCTACTGAACTCACAATTACATTGCACTTATTCACTCGAGCGTGTTTTAGTATATCTGTTATTCTTTTTTCTAAACTTACACTGAATATTACATTCGGCCCGGCCGCCACGACTCTCCGAAATACCAACTCCATATAGGTGGTAGTAAAAACTTTTCTCCCTAACAATTCTGTACTGTGACTACACTCATCGACACCGGGAACTAATAAACACAGTATAATTTTCATAAAGCACCCATTGTTATTTCGTATTTGTCTGGCATTATTTTACTACATAATATTAAGCTATACGCAAATACTTAACAACCGCTCCCTTACACTCCGATGATTATTCGCGAATATCAGATTACGTTCTATCTAATTCTACCTTCTACATTTAAATTCATTCCGGATTTAAGCGAATAAAATTAACGAACACAGTTCCTGCAACATTTAATGATTCAATATGGCGGATAACATTTCTTGATTGAATCGACTTCCTATTTAATTCATTAAGCACTAAGATACTGGTAGACGCGGATACATTTACATTTTCAAAAACATACACCGTAAACACGCATATTATAGAAAAATTATCAAAAAATGACCTACACCGCGTTATTGTTGAAGTTTCCATTTGGTCGTCAGAATGTAAATGTTAACATAACACGCATGTCAATAAACAACCATAGCGTTATTAGCCTATTTACACAATTATTTTTAAATCGTAAGCATGGCGTCGTGGGTAAGAAGGGAGGTTTAATGATCGACAGTTTCGGCGTTCGATCCCATTCGACTCTGCCACTTCTTTTTTTTTTTTAAATTTGCAACATTCGCCAACACGGTATAGGGGGTGGGGCTGGAGAAAGAACTATAGGCCATTTCTCCCGTGCAACGCCGGGCGACGGGTTCCGCTAGTATAAGGAATAATTTAACTTAAAAATAAAGACAAAATTAGAATCTTAAAATAATGATTTCACCTATTAAACAATTTTAATCAGAATTGAAAATTTGATTAGCTATTTAATTTTTGTTTACAAGTAATAGCTTTAAAAATCATTAAAAAAAACAAAAAGATGGTGTTGTTATGACAGTCTTGTAAAGAGTCGACTCATTTTTAGATGGTTTTATTTGAAGAGTTATTTAGAAGTTCAAGTTTTCAGGTGTTAAATTTCCTCAAATAATTAGTTTGATCCTTAATCTGAACCCCTAATTAACAATAAACAAATTCTGCTTCATTCTAACACCAATATTTTAGAAAAGTTACATCATTTAGCAAAGTTAATTTTCAGATAGTGAAAGGAATCATTGACTCAAAATGATTCAAGCCACAATTTGAGACAATTACATGTACAAATAGTGTCAACTGGAAATGGGCTATGTATTATTTGATCAATCGATTGATCTCTTGGTTCAAGCTTTATACTTCAAACCTTGTCTAACTTGAATTTATCGCTCAAGCTGAAATTTAATTTGTAGTCAACACATTGCATAAAAAGTCATACAATTATCTTCCATGAAGCTTATAAATGTAACACTGCTGACTAGTACACAAGTTAATGTGAAAAATAAGATTTCATTGCTTTTCTTTTTTAGGGATCCATCATATGAGTCTAGTTTCTTCATTGGCCGAATACTCAGAGTTCAAAAACAGGAAGATCAAATGCATTTTGAGGAGGGAGGGGGTCATCCTTATTTCGAGATTCTGTCATGTAGCAGGCTGAAATAATATTCCATTGGGTTCGATTTTAACTATATATTACATATAATTTAGTTCTATTATATAAAGGAAAGTCATAACTCTTTCTGCATGTCAAGAACTACATAAGATACACTTATAAAACTTAAATCATCAGATTCAGTGTTATCTCCCCACTCCAACCTAGTTATGGACAAAAGAAATACTGTAATATTCATTTCCTTGGGGTCAACAGAGACCAAATTAGTGAAGGTGGAAAGGAAGAGGTAAAAATTATTTTTCATTCTTAATGGTAGTTGTTTCAAAAACACTGAAACTAGGTCAAACAGCAGTCAGTCAGCTATTGAATCAGTTACTACAGAAGGGGCCAGTTAGAGGGAGAGAGATGGGGACAGTCAAAGGGAGAGGTAGAGAAGGTAAGAAGTGGTATCAGAGAGAGAGAGGGAGAGATGAGGGTAATCAGTCAGAAGGAGGTAAAGAGAGAGAGAGAGATGTCTGAGGGACAGGTAGAGAGAATAAGGACCATCAGAGAGAGGGGGCAAGAGGGAGGTAAAAAGGGAAACTGGTTCAATATAATTGAAAGAAAAAGAAAACAAGTTTTTTTTAAAAGTGAAAGAGATAAAGTTATCAGCAGCCAACTAGATCAGTGTTCTTTGTTGCCTGAAAGAATCTTCTTTTTTTTTTCTTGGATATAAAAATTCACCGAAAATGCAATAATTTTGTCCCCAGTGATCCAAAGTAAATTATTACAGTATGTTTTTTGTACCATAATCAGCTTGGGGGTAATATTGAATCAAAATATTTAAGGTTTGTAAGCGTATCTTTGGTAGTTTCTGAGTTTTTACTAAACACACAGAAAAGAAGACTCTCCGTCATATATTTCATTTGTATTCACATCATTAAATCCAGGACAACTAATCAAATTATAATGAAATGTCATTCTTCATAAATGTATGACTTCCAATTTTCCATGATTGCATTTCTACTTTTGATAAATTATGCCCCCCCCCCTCACTTTCGAAAAATTTAATTTTTCTCTCCATTTTTATGAGAAAATTGCAATAAAATGTAAATTTTGTGAAAGGAAATATCAGACATGATGTTATCATATTGCCAATATTACAGCACAATAATAACAAATAAACATTGGCTAGTCAGAAACAAAGTTTGATTTATCAGCTAAAATGCTATTTGGGTCTAACTTTGAAAATCTGACAAGATAACTTTATATTATAATTAAATATTAATATTTCTCCATATTTTTTTCTGGGATGTATCTACAAAAGTTAAGAAAACCCATAGAACAGTACATGTATATGTAAGTATATTTTTTTAATGCCTCTAAGTCATTAAAAAAAAAGAAATATTTTTTTCTCTGTATAAAAATTTGCTAAAAATAAAAACTCAATAGATAAAACAAGCTGATATAGAAGTTTATTTTATTTATTTTTAATGGATTGATTTTGTTTTGATTACTGAATAAAATACAAAAAAGGCTGGATAATGCTTTTTTTTTTTTGCTTTTTTAATAATTAATATCTCAGTACTTTTCTAGGGCTTATTTCTAAAAAATAACTTTAAAAAGTTGAGAAGATTGTCAGCGGAGTCCAGGTGCATTTTATTTATGTGTAATGTCTAAATATTTTTCTTTTTGTTACATATTCATGCGGGTGATTATCAATATTAAAGCCATGAACTAATTTCTGTTTTTTGGGGTAATTTTTAGGGCAAAGATTTTAACTTTGTTTCGGTTGCTTGGCCTTTTTGCTAAGATCAAAGTGTAGTATCTGTTCTGATGGATGCTACACTGTAGACCGGCACCGTTTTCACCCTCCCAGGCTTCACCTTCTCTTTAAGAAAAAAGTTCATTTAAAATATCACATTTAAATCTGAATTGCAACACAGCTATCTTGCCTGACAATTTTATATAGATTAAGGAATTAATATATTCATTTAATTTTCCTAATATAAAAAAACTGAGGTTATAATTCTATTAAAGTGAATATACTTTTCTTAACTAAAGAGAAAGTTACAATATTAGACACTAATTTCTAAAAATGAATTAAATAAAAATTAACAGAAGCCGAAAGGAAATATTTTTAACTTGTCCAAATGTCATTAAAACGATGAAAAAAAAATGTTTTTAACATGTCCATAAATTGCATTTCTTTAAAACATTTTAGATCTTCATAAACAAAACAAAATTGTTCTTGTTCTATTAATGTAAGTGTTCAAGTTTATTAAATCAAGCTTATTTTTTGACAAAGAAAGAGAGAGAGAGAGAGAGAGAGAGAGGGGGGGGGAGAATTGAAGACACTGCCTTCTTTGTCAGAGGAGAGACATAAAAGCGTTTTTTATTATCCTTTGTTCTAGAATCAGACAGTGTGTGGTTCTGAATACCCTTTCCAACATCATGTACTTCTTTCAAAGGAAGAAACATTTTTATGACCATGCTTGCCATTGTAATATCACAGAGTAATTAAGGTGTCCAATGGCAGGAAGCAAGATTTGAAATTACATCCATTCTCAAACACATTACAACAATATGAAAAATACAATAAAAAGAAACTTAAAAGAAACAAAAATTATCCAAATAAAAACTTTTGCAGGCAAGTGTTATGTAAAAGTAGTTTTGAATAAGGAGGCTTTAAAAAGTACAAACCACATTTTGAAGTACATGTTTTAAAATCTTTAAAAACATCACTACCCATTCTGAAATTATTACATAGAGACAAGTAAAAGTGAAATACTAGTTAACTAAATAATTTGTTCGGAAAACAAACACGTCTAACCAACCAATAACCATTCAAAAAAAAAAAAATCAAGTTTCAACTACTAGATCAAATTATATAAGCTTAATCACTATTAATAAAATCATGAGATTCATGTGTCTATGTGCTAAATGACTTACGCATTTCTCTTGTATGCATATCATACCAATTCTAATATTAACTCATAGCATATAAACATACTTAAAAACTGTACTCTGTGCATTCTCATACGTGTGTGACGTTCTGTAATCGACTGCAAAATTAATTACTTATTATCTTATTTTTTTATAAGAATTCATTTCATTTTTAATCAACCGGAACATCACTTTTGTGACATTAGGCAGCCAGTCAACATTATGGTCACCAATGATGTAGATGTTGTCAACATGGGTTGTCACAGATATAGTCCCAAACAATATAATATTCAACGTTATCTAAAAACTTGTCAGAATTTTCTTTTGCAAACAGTAGAGTACAAACTAATACAATTCGATTAATTTTCATTATTAGCAAAAATAAAAAATAAAATCCTTCAAGTTTTAGTAAAAAGTAATATTTTCTGAATTCCTTGTATCTGTTTGCTTGAGTGAAAGCAGAAAT
The DNA here is from genome assembly GCA_963556195.1 of Sepiola atlantica. NCBI lineage: Eukaryota > Metazoa > Mollusca > Cephalopoda > Sepiida > Sepiolidae > Sepiola > Sepiola atlantica. The sequence goes on from OY744524.1 coordinate 132,067,197, forward strand.
AATTTTTCCAGAAACCCATATTATGACACTGAAAACTTGTTCATTTTTATTTTTCTAATATAAACCTTTAGACTGGAATTAATAACTTGAAACTTGATGGTAACTCAATCTTTCCAATCATTTGAAAAGAATCAGCATTGGCCAATCAGAGAAGATCATAGGCGAACTTTGCATACTGCTCAGTGGAATTATGAATTCTCATTGACAGTAAATTTAATTCCACAATGAGCTGGTTTGAATCATTACTCATATCTCATTTGCCTCGGTTTTTATGAATACAACTAGCAATGTGCATACTATTCTGTCTGTACATTTCTTTCAAAAGTATGAATATTGTTTTTAAAAGAAAAATTAAATTAAAAAAAACAACATTTTTTTGTTTTGTACACTTAAAAGTATTTTTTCTTTATTTTATAAAACTGTACATGCAGAGTTTAACTGACAAAAAATAAGTCACATGATAAGATGACTCAGATTTATTCCCACAGGAAATATTGTGACCTCTAATCCTAAAACTGTCAGTCATGTAGGTGACTAACCTCCTGCTAGTGCAACAGACTTGGTGTTTCACATTTCCACCTCTTCATTTCACAATAATGACATATTTTCTTATTTAAACCGTCTATATTCAAGATTTTCTCTCCAAAATAATTCTGGTTCAATTGTATCACAGTGCTTTTCCATTGTTTTTCTTTGAATCTAGTTCTCTCTCTGTAGCAATAAAGTGTTCTCTTTTGGGTCAACCAATCCATCAGAGTTCAAGAGTCTCAGATTGGATCTTAGCATTGTAGGGCAGTTTCATAGCAGTTCTGGAGTATATGCTTTCAAGGATTTTTTTCTCTATTATCATTTAAATGTATTCTAAAGTGATAACATTCCGATTTAAATATAAAAAAAAATCTTTCCAATTGCAGATTGTTTATTGTATGTACTGTTTTTACCACGATAAACTAGTTTCCTTTGTCTAAAGAAAACAACATGCATATTCAACAACTCTCCCATTGACCCCAAAAAGTTGAATGACATTTTAAAAATGTAAGAAAATGGACATTACTTAATATATGAATTAGCATAAATTTCTATAAATTTTAAACTCCAAATAGGGAAAGTACTGGTTTCCTCTCCAATACAAAAGAGAAAGAAAGACAAAGATTAAGATTTTTTTTTGATTTTTTTAAATTTTGACTTCTAAACTATTTCACACTTATCTCATCCTAAGGAGAGAATCTTCATTGTGATTTTAAAATTAATTTTTTTAACCGATTCTTAAGTGAAAATTCCATGGATGGCACGGTGACTAAGTGATTAACAACAAGGACTGATGACCTGGGTGTGCTGGGTTCAAATCCAGTTCGTTCCACAGAAACACTTTCATCAAAAACCCACACCTGACCTTGTGTCTAACCTCCTGGAGAGGAGGTAAATAAAATACAGTATAAATTTAAAAGAAACATTGTTACCCTTTATCAATTTCCAAGTTTCTCTTAAGTTCTTGCCTGCAGCTAAAGTGATATATGCAAAGCATACTTATCTACATAAGTGATCAAAGAGATTCATTATCAGAAATGAGTAGTATTAGTCACTATCAGTGCAGGAAATTGAGGAACTGGTAATTTAAAATTATGAAAAAGGGAATACTTCAGGGTGAAAATAAATTTTAAAATAAATGTCAAGTAATGAAAACAGCTCAAAGTTTCAATTAGTGTTAAATTAGTGTATAAGTGGCAGTAAAAAAAAAAGCTAAACTAATGTCATCTCGAAACACTTCACACACACACACATATATATATATATATATAACCGTAATTCTTTCAGATTGTCCATTTTTAGTAAAGTACATACTCAGAGTTTCATTATTTATTACATCCAGTATCGAAATATCAACAGATTTAACCCTTTTTATTTTTAGCTTTTCTATGATATAGAGATAATGATGGAATATCTTGGGTTCATTACAAATGGTGGCTACATCCATCATTTAACTATACAATAAATGCTCATGTCTATTTGTAACATGTTCCTCGGCAAACACTGTCATCTTTACTTGAATTGTGACAATTACAATAATCAGGTGTTTCTTTTAAATAGCTTCTACAGGTGCCACATGTTTTATGTTCAATCTGTGTAACAAAATAGAAAACCACTCGATAATGTACAGTAATGCAATGTGTATGTTATAAATCAAAGCATCGTTTAAATCTGTGATCTTAAATGTGGAACGGTGAGTTCTTTGTGTAGATAGTGAGGGTTGGGTGGAAGGTGATTTTAAGGGAGCAATAATTTAATTTGGAAAAAAATTAATCTATATTAATATATAAAATTGTGTTTTTGCCTCTAAAAAATGAATCTATATTAATATATAAAATTGTGTTTTTGCTTCTAAAAAATGAATCTATATTAATATATAAAATTGTGTTTTTGTTTCTAAAAAATGAATCTATATTAATATATAAAATTGTGTATGTTTTTGCCTCTAAAAAATTAATCTATATTAATATATAAAATTGTGTGTTTTTGCCTCTAAAAAATTAATCTATATTAATATATAAAATTGTGTTTTTGCCTCTAAAAAATTAATCTATATTAATATATAAAATTGTGTTTTTGCCTCTAAAAAATTAATCTATATTAATATAAAATTGTGTTTTTGCCTCTAAAAAATTAATCTATATTAATATATAAAATTGTGTTTTTGCCTCTAAAAAATTAATCTATATTAATATATAAAATTGTGTTTTTGTCTCTAAAAAATTAATCTATATTAATATATAAAATTGTGTTTTTGCCTCTAAAAAATTAATCTATATTAATATAAAATTGTGTTTTTGCCTCTAAAAAATTAATCTATATTAATATATAAAATTGTGTTTTTGCCTCTAAAAAATTAATCTATATTAATATATAAAATTGTGTTTTTGCCTCTAAAAAATTAATCTATATTAATATAAAATTGTGTTTTTGTCTCTAAAAAATTAATCTATATTAATATATAAAATTGTGTTTTTGCCTCTAAAAAATTAATCTATATTAATATATAAAATTGTGTTTTTGCCTCTAAAAAAATTAATCTATATTAATATATAAAATTTTGTGTTTTTGCCTCGATGCAACTTACATATTTTTGTTAATATTTACTATTAATCGATTATTTATTGAAATTTAAGTACTAAAATGAACTTAAAAATTTTTATTAAAAAAGTTTAATTAAGAAAGTAAAAATTAAGAAAAAATGAAATTTAACTCATTATAATGCATTTCGGTTTCTTCATAAACAAGTCAGCCATTTTAATCTGTTGTTAATAGTTGGAAAAACAATGGGTTACTTTGTGACCGTTTAAGAATTATAAACTTATTGGAGTGGGTTGGGTTTTTCTAGAATCTTTATGACTCATTTGTACTGAAAGACATTGTTTCCATCTGGGTTTAATTAGTTTCTTGTAGTTGTTAACTAATATGATTAAATACATTTTGAGTGATTGGTTTATTTTTGCAAGATATTTAATCATGGCACTTAAAAAAATATTTATAAAATCCAATGTTTTAATTTTTTTTTAATTCAACAGCCATTGCCATCGTCCAATTAAATGATGACTTAATTTTTTTCTTCAATTTCACAAAATGTTAATTTCTTCCCTTTACATCAAAAATAAAACAAGGAATTTAATAACGGTCAATTATTGTTTCAAAATAGTGTGCAGCTGATTTAAAACAAACAAAAAAGTGTGGTTCTTACTAATGTAAATAAAAAATATCCCCAAGCCACATGGATGATCCATTGCTGGAAGATTGCATAGTTCAAATGTATGAAAGAGGTGATTCAACTGCTCCCATTAATAATTAAATTTCACTCCTCTTACAATATATACACTATGGAACTTAATTATTAATGGCAGCAGTTAGAGAATGATTTAACTTTAACCCTTGAATCACTGGTTGCCATTGTCAAGCGTTGTGTTTTGGATTTTATATATACAAGAATTTTTTTTTGTTAGTATTAATTAAGTGTTAGCTCCATACCCAAAATATCTCCTTTTTAATTTATTAAGAGCCAAAACCTTTTGTCTTCTCTGAAATCTCAAAATTTATTTATTTTTCTTCATTTGTATATAAACTCAGCAAATTAAAAGATTAATCCCATGACTTGGAAACTAAGGTGTTTTATCATAGACATGCTGAATCGTTTTTCTACCCACAAACCTGGTCTCAGGGGCCAAAGCCCTTCTTCACACCTCTGTGGAAGACTACCAGATCTCAGATTCTGAAAACTTTTTAAGTGGCTGGCATACAGTATCTAGGACATCAAAGAAAAAGCTCTCACTTATCCTTATTAGAAATATTGGATCACTTGACTAAAAGTTCTGAACTACATCCATCTTTTTAATAGAATCAATCCAGAGTTTTTCGGGGTTTTTTTTAGTGAAAACTAAAGAAACGCTGGGTGCTGATTCTATTCATCTTGTCATCAGAAGTGGGAGTTCTGGTGCAAGGTCATTTCTAAATCCTCTCCGAACATAATCTCCTAACTATTCCCAAAGCTATCACCCAGACATGCTGAACATTGGCTTGCTTAACATCGTTTAAACTCAGAGTTGAAATCAACCTTTGAAAAGGACATTATCAAATATTGCATTGTGGACTATCAAAGAACCTGATTTTTTATTAAGTGAAAACATTCGATCTCCCATCTTGAACCCCATCATATAAAAACAAAAATATCGCTCTTCGGACTTTGAACTTTGTTGCCGACTATCTCAACCCTATTGAACATTTCATCTTTTTCCTGACTGTAGAAATATTAATTTTTCAGAGACTTGTGCCCATCTCGTCCAAACAGATAAGTACCTTTTGAATCGTTTTTCATCCACAGAGACTTTATTCATTCTAAGCCAAAACATTATTCATGGCAACACCTTAAATTTGCTTCATTCTCAAAACAAATAATTTTCTCTAAACAAGAACATTATCCCTTTCCCCTGCCAATATCTAGTTGCTCTTGTTGTGCCTGTTTTATTAATATCGCTGTTAATATTTTAACATATTTTATACACTCTTCCGTGTCATCGTTGTTTCTTCAACGCGTTGTATTTATTGATATCTTTTCTGAGACGCAAAACGGATTTTGGGAATAAATAACCACTAAAATAGTTGTTATCCATTCTCAAACTAATTTTTTTTTCCTATTTGAACCCAGAAAAATCATTTGTTTTTGTCTGGCAAAATAAGTCTCCTTGTGCGACGCATCACAGCCGTCTGTAACACTATATTTACAAAGGAAACGCACTCAATATCAGTGCTAAAACATATGTAAATCTACATTAGAATAGCTAAGACATAAAATCAATGGCAAATATTGACGGTTAGCAAAGGAATTCTTCACTTAGAGGTTATCCCTTGATAGATTAGTGTATGGTACATGATGGGAAGTATAATCTAGATTATAATGTGAGTGTTTATGTTAAAATAGCTTTAATAGAATCTTATTAAAGATGTAGCTGTTTTTACATCTATATTTTATTTATTTTTTAAATTACATATTTTAAAGTTATTTTGAATAGATTTTCTTTTTGATTTATTTTTTTTCTTTTCTTACATTTCTTTGTCTACACACTGAGTATGAATCTCATGTCTGAATTTTGATAAAGATAAGAGTTTATTTGCTCTGGAAAAATGATTATTGTTATTGCTTTAAAGGCAAATGTTACATTGTTGGAAGCTGGAGCTACTCTTATTTTCTAGGTTATTTTTTGGTGTGAATTGTTGAGATGTCATATATTACTAGAAAGTGGTGTGCTATGTTCATATTTATTATTAATAAAACTTATTTGTGCAGCTCATTTGTTTCCAAGGAATGTCTGTTATTCAGAAGTAATTGTTTTTATATCTTACAGTGATTTTATATATATTATTAATTACTATTATTATTAATTATTATTATTATTATACTAAAGCCAAGTTCATCAACGTTTGTTTCCCCAAGACCATTTTCTTATATGTTTCAATCAGAAAATACATGTTAATATATGCTTCAGTGTTGGAATTGAGTTATGTTTGAAAAAAAAAAAAAAAATTAAATTTTAATTGTTCTAATTAGCTGTGATTTGAAAATAACTCACCAAGTGACACATCTCTTACTAAACTTTTATCTATCACTCTCATCCTCTCTTACTGCATGCTGTCCCCTCCTCCACTCGTATTTTATATAGCACTTCCATCATTCTGTTTATTAACAGTCAAAAGTAATAAAATAAAAAACATTGGAATAGTCAATCATACAGAAAAGGGGATATCGTCACAGTAGTAATACTATTTAACCCGTGGTTGGATAGAATAAAAAGTGTCATAGCAAGCAGAAAGAGGCTAATTTTGGATTTTGTCTTTATTTTTAACTGGCTTTGGAAACTCCCCTTTCCCTGATTCAAACAATTTAATCCAAGCTCAATGGGTGAGCTAACGGGTCACATTTTTTTATAACAAACACAAACTTTAGTATTTATTTGCCATAATTTTTTTTAGATAAAAGAATCAAAAAAATTTACGTTTATGTCCTCGCTGTCAACTTACGTCATCATCCATCATAGTACAGAATATGTCGTGAGCACAATTTTGAAGGCATAAATAATTTTATATTTTCAAATGTAACTTCAAAATTACATGAGAATAAGTTATAGTTACTTATGTTATTGGTTAAAGTAATAAAAATACATGATTTCACAGATTTGTTTACTTTGAAGACCTAAAACTTATTTTACTTATTTCTATTCATCTTATCTATTTATTATTGTTATGTTTTATTACATATTCAAATGAAGGTAATGTGAAGTGGCAATTGATTGTCTCAAGTGTTTAGTTTGTATGTAGATAGTTTCTAAAATCCTAAGTCTTCTTTTACAATTTCGGTTATGTAAAATTTTAATATTATGAAAGATAATTTTCTGATGTTAGTATAACTTGGATGTGAACCGTTGTTGTATATTGATAGAACCGGATGAGACAATATCTCGTGTGGGTGACGTCACGGTGAGTGATGACTGACAACACACTCTCTTCCAGTCAGACGTTAAATAATACAGACGTATTAAAAGAGCACTCATAAGCCCCCCCCCCCGCTCTTGGGGTGGGGAGAGGTATGAATGAAATAGCAGTTTTAAATGTGTTCCCTGTTCCTAGTCAATGGATAAATAAAGAAAACGAACCGTCATCGTGTTGTTTGTTAAGATCTTCTCAGTCGATGACGTACACGGTGCTAACAAAAATACCATCCTTATGAGTACATGGTAGATAAATAAAGATGAGAATGACAGTAAGCAAGCCAGCATATGCAACAGTGTTTATATGTTGCTGAATTGCGCTCGGGGATGATAAATGCCATGTGAGTCTTCTAGAATGATTTATGGTATAACTGATATAAAATTCAATAAGGATGGAATCTCCCAGAGAAAAAACACATCTGTAAACCAAATTAGTCTTTTATAGTAGATGGGTGGGTTGAGGAGTGTTAGGAGTTATCGGCTTTTCAACAAAGTTTGTTTAAATTAATATTTGCTGCATAAATATATTTTATTTAATAACAATATTACATACGCAAAAAGTGGGTCAATCAAAAAAAATAATTATGTCGGAAATATTTTCTATTGTTTACAACTTCATATCATTGCCACTGACACACATCGGGGATAAACGGTTACATTGTGAAAATAAACATATATTGTTCAAAGAGATTTGTGTTATCTGCAGAAATTCTAATTACAATTCACTATATATTCATTAGGCAATTGATGAAACTGATGCGGCCCCTCTTTGTAGGCACAGGTTTAATTTCTGTACGAATCTCATTTTTCATTTTTGTAGCCCCAGAGATAAATTAATTGTTGCATTTAATGACGGTATTACTCAAACATTGGTGTCCACCTAAAAGATATATTTCAATAAATTGTAGAAAAGACAAGACTCTTCATTTTAAATTTATTACTTTAACACAATTTCTATAAAAAAATTTGTTTTTCAATCAAAAAATATTACTAACTAGCTGTACCAACACAGCGTTGCCAAGATTCATTGCATTCTACTTTGTTTTCTATGTTAAAAGCAATGGACATTAAGATCTAAGGGGAATAACTCTTATTGTAATAGTGATTATGTGTACATATCACATTGTCGATTAAGTATATTTTTTTAATAATTTTCAGCACAGCACATAAGTCTATTGCAAATGACATGTAACAATAAAAAATGAAAATTGGCTAGTCAGAATCAAAGTTTGATAAGTCATTAAATGCTATTTAGGTCGAACATGATATTTTTTAACATAATTTCATATATTAGATGTATGGTTTCCTTCTGAATAACAACTTAAAATTTAGCCAGCCCTTACTGAGGTTAAGTAAAATAGGCAGAGCATGAGGTAAGTCCAAAATAGAATATGAATTAAGAAGATTCACATATTTGTAGACGAAGTTGTTTGTTTCAAACCCTTTGTTTGGAGTAAAGAAAGGAGAGAATGTTGAGAGGTAGGCGAAATTTTAAGACCATTTAATATGGAAGGCATTGTGAAGAATCGTAGCAATGCTGCAAGGGAAAATGGAAGAATTAAAGCTAAATAAATAACGTTCATACATATGTGAATAATGCAGAGCAAGGAAGAGGCAAAGCTTACAGATAAATTTATCTTCTTAGGATGAGAAGTTGGTTGCCATGACAATGATGTCAAGATCTACCTGGGATTAGGCCGAGCATTAAATGAAAGAGATTCCAGTTCAGTCAACATCAATAACATCTGAAATGTTCATTGACCAAGTGGGGATTGTCGACCAGAAAATATAGACAGTTGGTAGCACGAACATAAATCAAAAATGGAAAAGCTTCTCAAAACCAACAAAAAATTAATTGCAAACTTAAATAAGCAAGTTGATTAAATGTTTATCTCGTTCTTTAAATATACGCACTTGACTATTTTTTATTACCTGAAGTATTAATTTTTAGCAACAATAAAAAATAATGAAACTCAATTCTCATCACATAATGGCAATGATTATTTTCGATATAAACTAAATTTTCCCTCCCAAATTTCCCACTAGGCACAGAAACCACGCTTGATGATCTGATTATCACCCCTTCCCATGTCCTGGATATCATAAAAAAAACTTTAACACCTCCAAAGCATGTGGACCTGATCTTTTCCCGACTATAATAATAAAAAAAAAATGCTTTCTTGAGCTAGCCCCTATTCTCTCCAAACTCTACAACAAATGCCTTACTGAATCTTTCTTCACTGATAGCTGAGAAATTGCCTCTGTGGTACCAGTTTTCAAGAACTCTGGTGAAAGAACTATCGCCCCCATCAGTCTCCTCCCGCTCTTTGCTAAAATCTTTGAATCATTAATTAATCTAGCGATTGTCCACCATCTCGAATATGCTAAATTTCTTTCTCACCAACAGTATGGATTTAGGCAAGATTTTTACTGCGGATATTCTCATTGTTATCTATGGACGCATATACCATACACTGGATAATGCAGGTGAAGCTAATGCAGTACTTCTTGATATATCCAAAGCCTTTGACCAGGTCTTCTCATAAATATTTTTATGGCATTACTGGACGAATATTAAATATAATCAGATCCTTCTAAGCTAAAATAAAAATCCAGGTCGTTCTTGATGGTCTTACATCTAAACATCACATTAATGTGAGCGTGCCCTAGGAGTCGATCCTTAAACCTTTATTATTTCTGATTTTTATAAACGACCTCCCTGAAGCAATTGCATCCGAGATGGGTATATTTGCTATATATTTGCTAATGACATCACACTATTCTCGACATGTAGGTAAATCGAACGCACACATATCTAAAGCAATGGCCGAATCCTTAGAAAATGACCTCAAGTCTGTAGTGGAATGGGGCCAAATTGGATGGTTACATTTAATGCTACTAAGACAAAGCTCCTTTTCTCTAACAATTATTATTAGCTTTTTAATGTCATTTTAAAGTTGTACCATACATAATTAAAAAAAAGTAACATTTCACAAAAAGCAGTTAATTTAATTTAAATTCTGAACCTCCCACTAATTGCTTTTGTTGTTTTCTGCTGTTTAGATAGGACCTTCCCTCTTTAAAAAAAAAAGTGCAAAAATAAGAGGGGAGGGGTAGCTAAAGAATTAGAACAGAACAAAGGTTATTGTTCATAAATTTTTAATAAAATATGTCAAAATGTTTTAAGTCAACTGTCAAAAATGAAACAAATGAATAATAGGTTATATGTTAACAGTTAACTATTTAAACAAGAGAATGATGGAGTCACTAAGTTAACCACCTCCTTATTGAAATAGTAGCATAATTCAACGAGACGTAGAATAATAACTAAACACCATCGCATGAGAATGGATGGCTTCCTTAGAAATAGAAAATAAACAAAAAACGAAATGAAAACAGAAACAAAAAAAGAAACTGAGGTTTGAAGGAAAAAAAAATCAAAATCAATACGCAAACTAAAATTCTCATACCAACAAACTCAGACTTAACTTACATATATAACATCAGGAGCCCCTGACTAAAGTAACACATAGAAAGTGAGAATTGTTTATGGTAACTTGATACAAAATATGTGATACACTACCGTTGGGATAAAGTTAAATGTTCATTGTTTAAAGGGAAATACATGTTATCATAAGAAAAAGGTTTCATATATTTTCAATGTTTCAAAAATGTAACATTTTTAATTTTTGATGGAATGGGTACCCCAGCATATAATTTATGAATGTTAAAATTAAAGCAAAAAGTATTATAGATACATCATACATTTCTAATGACTGCATTCCATATGTTTACTATCATGCAAAGCCTAGTCTAACATTTTATTTGTTATTATAAATATTATGAATTCATAAAAGATAATGACTAACTCATAAAAATATAACAAATAATAGACATATAAAATATAAAACTAAAATTGTATAATGCATATTTTAAAAGCCTTTCAATGAATGAAAATAATTGGCCTCATGTTTTCCTTCTTATTTTTTTAAATTATAATATTGCTTCTAACTTTGTTGCTAAATTAAAGCAACATTATACATTACTTGAAGAGAAGACTAATTTGATATGCTAAGTGCTCTAAAAGCTGTACAATTATTTTATAAATAACAAACACTGTTATTAAGAATGTGAAAAAAATAAATCACTGATGCAATAAATGAACATTTTAAAATATTTATCTCATCTGAATGGAATGGTCGGAGGAAAACAAAATGTGATACTGTGACAATTATTTTGTGTCTTGTAGGTATCACAAACCAGCCTAGTTTTGAGTGTGAAAATGGGTAAATATAGTGAATTCTCCTTCAATTTCAACTTGCACTATCTCGTTTATTTTTTTTCGGTTGATTCACAAAATTTAACCTTTTCTCTTTATAAATGTATACTTTCTTTCTTTAATGTTTTTTTGCTTGTTTTTTTTTCACCCAGGCTACTTCAAGTTCGGTACCTATTTTCAGTGATGGAGGTATTTATTTTTTAGGTGAAAAAATGTTAATGTTTTCAAATTTATTGTGCACTCATTGTATATTTCTATGCATATAGAGATAGCCTGATATTAAAGAAAAGGGTCCACTCGTCAATATGGTGGGCTAATATAGGTTTTTAACTAAGTTGTCTTTTATAAAAAAAAAAACGAAATATCAAAGAAATCTTTGCTCTATTAATAAATTGCTTTTTTGTCTATTTTTACTCAAAATCAGTTTTTTTATTGATTTACTATTAAAAGAAAAATCTAGCATGATCTCTAATGTGCTATGAATCATATTTAAAAGATTCAATGTGATAGTTGTTTAAATGAAACTTATATAAACAGTTAAACTTTAATGACATTTTGACACATTTTTTTGATAGATAAGATTTTGCCCAATGTTTAATATACCAATTATTGCTTCCATTATGATTAATTTTTATTTACCATGAAAAAATAACATTACATTTGTAAGGATGTTTCACTTGTCTGCAGCCCGCATTTATAGTTATACACTGTGAAAATTGGCTTTTGGACCAATAGCACACAAGACAGCAATTTTCAAAAAAATTTTAACAAAATTTGAACTATTAAAATCCGGTGGCTAATTGAGCTATTAAAATAAATTTGGTATCATTGTTTATGTTTTGCAAAGATCTATGTATGCATGTTAAAAATTTTGAGATATAATGAAAATAAAATTTGGTTTGGAGTACATATTAATTTATTACAAAGTAAAGAATCTATTTTCCTCAACAATCATAAATTTTTTTTCTTATTTTAAAAATGAGAACCTTTGTGCATCATCAAATATTTATGTTGTATAACAATTTGATTATTAGTAAAAATAGAAACTATTGTATTTTAGATGCTAAATACAAACACTGTTCTTTCCTACATCTAAAAATGACAAATGAAAAAAAATAACCGCTTCTCATATACTGTATTAATGATGAACATTTTATATTTAGCATCTAAGATGATATTAAATTTTAAAAAAAAGGAAATAAAAAAATAAAGATTGGATATTAAGTAAATCTCCATGTGCAATGAATTAGAAAATCTTCAGAAATCAACTATTAAGTTATGGAGTAATAAAATCTACAAGCAAGCATACACTCTGAGATCACAGTGACCTTTTCCATTTGGTGTAAGCAAACAAAGCTTTTCTACTGAACAAAATATTCTCTTCAATGAATGGATACAATATATTTGAAAATAGATGTACCTATCTGGCCTTTTCTAGCGAGAATCTTTTTTACTTTCCGTTCCTTTTTTTTTTTTTAATTATACAATTTGTTTTTTTCTACTAAATTATATATTTTTTTAAAATAGGATTTTAAGTTAAATTTAATTATGCTTGATGATTAAATTATGAATTGAACCAAATTGTTATAAAAACTAATTTTTTTTTTTTTAATACATGAGGATTTGCTAAGGATTTTATGGTTAGAAATGAATTTCTATTCAACAGTTCAAATGCTTCTAAATTCTTTTTAACTTTCGAAGGGTCACAAAGTAAGTAATTCTTTTTTCAACTATTAATAAAAGATTAAAATGGCTGACTTGTTTACAAAGAAACCGAAATGCATTATAGTTGATTTAATTTTGTAGTTAAATTATATTTTTAAATAGGATTTTTAAAAACTTGCTTTATTTTATGCAATGTTTTTTTTATTTAAAAAAATATTTCATTAATAAAAGATTTAAAACAATAATGTGTTAGTCACATAGTGACGAGAAACAGACACACGAGACGTGATCGCACAATTCTATTAATATAGAGATTTGAAAATGTGTTTTCTGATCAGACAAGGAAGAAACTATCTCTTCTAAATATTTCACTCATTTATAAAAAAGGGAGTGTTACTTGCACTTATACATAAGCAATTAGGGATTGTAATAAGATACTCAAACACCATGCATAAATTACATTTTCAAAAATATACATGTAAACCAATGTGTGTGTTTTCAATAAAAAATGCTATCAATAATAAATAAAAACCAGCGTTAGAATGAAAGTAGAAAATCTATTCTGTTTGAAGAAAACAGCGTCAATAATAATAAGTATCACAAAGACATTCAAATACATATTTCTGAAGTTGTAACATGTCAACCATGTCATATTCATACGACTTATTACAATATTTCAAAATTTCTCATGAATCAGCTTGACACAGAATATTCTATTGACTCATTCTTATTAGGGAGTTTATATGCTAATATTATTGGTTGCAGTCAATCAAAATTTTTCAAGGTAATTTAAGTACTTTCAGAATGTATTCATTTCCTCAGATAAAAAGGCCATTGAATATAAAATTTCATTATATTATGGTGTTTGGAAAGTAAATCTTTTGAACCACCGTTGACATGTTCAGGTCATCACTACTTCCATATACACTGCACAAATGCCTCTGATATGAACTTTCTCAAAATACATACGGTAAGCAATAGCAGATACATACTTTTTTTAGTTATCCTTCACAGGGTCACACTCAGTTTTGTACGAATTGATCCTCGTTCAGTTTGGGTTGGTTGACTCATAATTTGTAGCAGTGAAAAAAGAAATTCATTTATGAACACCCTAATACAATACTCAATACAATTTTATCCTATAAATTCTTTATTTATATAAAGTTAGGTATGTGTATATGTTTATATATTTCTATGTATAGGATTCAATCCTTAACTAATTAACTGATCGTTATGAATTTTGGAACACAGCTTCTACGTGTAATGGGTGGGTAATGTGGGCTATATGTAGTTTTGTGCAGAGGGTGCAAAGAAGGATACCTCTTATTTTTGTGAAATTTGTACAATAGGTATTAGACATCAATAAATATTCCCCAAATTTCAGTTTTTGAGTATTTTAAAGGGGTTTTAGGATATAATATGCGCACAACCTCCCATTTGAAAATTTTAGCATTCCAGACTTGAATTAAATTAAAGCCATATTGCCTATTTCCTTACCTCCACACTATAGCAGAGTTAGACACCAGGCTGCGTTTTAGTATGGGCAATTGAGAAAACCCAGCTCCCCAAAAAGGGTAATTCTAGATTGGGACAAAAATAAAAATTGTCTCAGTCTAAAAGGATTTATCCTCCACTGACAGGGCAGAAAAGATGAAGTGTAGTATCAAAACAGATACAACACTTTGCTCCAAATCATAAGGGCAATGAAAAAAAAAAAAAAAAAAAAAAAAAAAAAAAATCAATAAAGCAATATTTTCTGAATTTTCATTTAATTTTAAGACTCAAATTTTAGACATTTTCTCGAATCAAAATCATGTAATGGATTTTGATCAAAATTGGAATAAGGATTCTAGACATAAGGTTTAGATCTTGATTTTAATCTTCACAAGAGAACATAAAAATAGTGTACAAATGTTCTGTTCAGAGAATTATTTTACCCATTCTAGGGTGGGTATTTTTTTAGTGCAATAAGTAGAAAAATATGAAAGCAAAAATTGTGGGAAAGAATTTCAAATTTTCTTTTTTTATTATAGTATTTGTAAAATTATTAACGGTTCTATAACGTGTTCCATGGATATCCATCATACAGTGTGTCTTGCGTTGGAAAAGCCTGGAATCTCACTTTGATCAATAATATCATTTCATTTTTTATAATAAAATTTTGTTTAAATTTTTAAAATTACATATACATATAGATGCGTCAGCCATAAACAGAGACCTATTTTCTCTCTCCGAAAAATGTCCCTGTTAAGTCATCTGGTTATGTACTGACCAATCAGCTTGCAGGGCGTATTGATTCTATCTGTTCGCGGAAAAATTACGTTGGCCCCTGTGGGAATCACGGTCAGTCAGCAGAGAGACACTTACCAACAACAAGGAAACACACCTACGTTCTCTCTCCTGCTCCAGTCCACTGGACACTCGCAGCACTTACTATCTTCGCCTGAAGATATTTGCTGACAGACCTCCGGCAGACCTAAGAACTTTTCTCACTTGGACACTGTTCAACTTTTACCATTATTTAATAAACCTATTATTAGTTCATATAAAAAAAGTATTTTTCCTTTCGTTCTAAAATTTCATGACGTAAGCAATAGATAGGGACAATGCCTCTCTCCTATATAACTACCTATAATCTCCTATATAACTACCTATAATCTCCTATATAACTACCTATAATCTCCTATATAACTACCTATAATCTCACTGAATATATAATAGAAATATAAAAATCAAATTCCAAAACATTCTATTAAATATTTCTTGCCGCAAGTTTCCCAGAATCAAATTCCATTTTGTATTATTCGGATAATCACAGCAAACCCGCTTGCTTAAACTACAGAAAATTAGGTGAAATCCAGATGAAAAGATGCTGTCCTATTATTCACTGTTATAATCCATCTTGAATCCATTTCCAATATTTCGGCTCATGACAAAAATATCTATATTCATAAAATCGTATGATCACATATGTCTGTATGTTTGGGTGTTTCTCAACTCTACCTTACTTGCACATTATTTTTATTTATCAAATATTTATTAAAATCAAAAATGTAATAGCATAAAATACTAAGATGAAGTTTTAAAACATCCTATTTAAAAAATGTTATTACAAAATTAAATGCACCAGAATGCATTTGCATATTTTTGTAAATAAGTCGGCCGTTTTAATCTTTTGTTAATAGTAAAAAAAAAAAATAATTACTTTGTGACACTTAGAAATTTGAAAGGAATTTGGAAGCATTTGAACTGTCGAGTAGAAAGTAATTTCTGGATTTAAAAATTCTTACCAAAGAAAAGATTGAAGTTTCGGAAGCTATTTACATTCAATAAATTTATAAATAGATTATGACAACTTTACGTTAACAAAATTAGTTATATTTTATAATAATATTGACTTGACTTTATGATCAAACGATACCATAATAATTAAATTAAACTTTTAAAATTCTATTTAAAAATGAAAGTAATAATTTGATAAACAAAAATAAAAATTAAAGTAAAAATACTATCGGGCAATGCCGGGTAGGTGCAGCTTGTAAGAGATAAAAAAAAATAAAATAATGAAATTAAAAAAGTCTCTTCCATAGAACAAAAAACTGGATGCTTGACACTATCTTTTTAGTAACAATTCAAGGTACAAAAACAGTTCACGTTTGCAAAAAGAAAAATTTCTTTTCAGCCATACATGCAAACTGAAAAATATTGTAGAGTCAATTGAATTTTTTTTTTAAAGACATTTTTTTTCTGTGCTAAATATATACTTCTTTGTTATGATTTTAGGGTTTAAAATCTGCTTCAAATTCACCCAATTTTATTTAAAACTTAAATATTTAGAATTTACATTACAATTGTTCAAGATATTTCTAATATTAATTTATAATGGCATGAGTTATATTCACATTTCTTTTTCTATATAAAACATAATTAAAAACATTTCAAAGTCTTTTATAGTAACTTTCATAAGAATATTAAATGGAAAAAGCAGACATACAAAAACAATCAAATCAAATAAACATGGTAAGATATTACTATTTTGCCTTTATTGATCATCGGAAAAATCACTGAAAGATTATATTTTCTTAAGATTTACAATTAAAAACAGACAGGAAGAATATCAAGGAAGGAGAGAAATGATTGTTTAAATTTAAGGAAAATGTGAGCACATTAAAACGGTAACTCATGATGTTTTGTCACTTTTTCTCTTTCAAAATAGTCCTTCTAGACATAAAAGCTATCTAAGTGAAAATATTAAATAAGGAGTTTCTATTTGTCAAGTTTTTAGGTCATATTCATTAAAGATTTGATCATGCCATATAGAACATTATCAGAAAAAAAAAAGAAAAAAAGAAAAAAAGAAAAGGTGGAGTGAAATCAAATCTATAATCTGTAATTTAACTTAAACCACATAAAATGTATACTTGTCAAATTTATGACTGGATCCACATAAGAATCAGTTTATAGAAAACTTGAAAACTCCCCAAACAATATGCAATAAAGTAATGGCATAGTTTACTTAACCTCTCCTAGGTAATCTGTGGCATTACTGTATATGGGGAAGGTATCTTAAAAGAGTTAATAATAGTGAACTTTATAAAGAATAACCTTCTTTCATTTGCTTTATTCTCTATTTTAGAAACACATTTAATATGTCAAAACACAGAAGGACGGCTAAAAGTTAAGCACTTATTAGAATAGAAATTAGGTCAAACCTGTTCTTTAGATTTCCACAACTCACAGAAACAGTGGATTATATACATCACAACTCAGTCACAACAATTCAAGTTACATTAACTTTGGTATTAAATAGCTGAGATTAAACTGACCAAATAGTTTCTACTTCTTTCTTTCAGAGAGAAATATCTTGGATATTTACTTAGTTTTTCATTGCTTGTACAATAAACCAATAAGATGTCATTTGCAACATAAATTATGTACAATAATCCATTAAAATCAATGGCTCAAAACAAATGGAAAAAAGCGTGGGTTCAATTATTTTTGTTTAATCTATTCTACGTGT
The DNA here is from genome assembly GCA_963556195.1 of Sepiola atlantica. Taxonomy (NCBI): domain Eukaryota; kingdom Metazoa; phylum Mollusca; class Cephalopoda; order Sepiida; family Sepiolidae; genus Sepiola; species Sepiola atlantica. Next base: position 132,085,189 of record OY744524.1, read on the forward strand.
AAGTTGTAAATTTAATGAAAAATGAATCAACTGATATTACATGTCCAAAGGCATGCAACATGAAATGAAAGCAATCTGCCAAACACATTAAATAAAAGGTTCAGTTTGAAATTCCCAAGAAATTGCAAACAACAAAGAAAAAAACCACCAGAAAGGATGATAATCAAATGCTATATGAAACTATAATGAGAATAATAGCTTGAAACAGTGATTATTATTAACAGAGGAAAGCAACATGAAGTTGAAATAGTCCATGTAAAATAATTTAGATATTAATTCTAGTATTGGCCACTTCCGCTGTATTTACACAAACTTACCATCATCATCATATTCAGTTTAACGTTGTTTTACATGCTGGCATGTGTTGGATAGCTTTTAGAAATTGATTTCAAAACTAACCTACTCTTGCCAGGTATTTATTCCTACTCTTGCCAGGTATTTATTTATCCCTCTTCGCAAATTCATTGTTATCACTTCCTCGCATGTTTTCTTTAGTCTTCTGCTGTGAACGGAATCTGTTATACTTCTAACCCAAGAACTCGCATCCATTCTTTCAACGTCGCCATACCATCAAAGTCTCCTGTCTGTCTGCACACATTTCATTTTCCTCCGAGGTCATCAGATCTAAACCTGTCTTTAAGACTCACATTACACTTCCATTGTATCATACTCATATCATTTATCTCTATGCAACACGTCCTCAACACTCACTAGTCAGGTTTCACTTTCATACATCACACTACGCACTCACGACTGATAGATTCTTCCCTTGGTCAATAGCGGTAATGCTCTGCTGGTGAGTAATGGCAGAAGATCTGTTGTATATCTAAAATTGTACAGCAAAAAAGGCTGTCCAAAAGTAATTTTATTTAACATATAAGCGAATAGTGACAAAATTGTAAAATAACTTCTGTAGAAGTTGTTGAAGTAAAAAACAGACTTTCTCATTGCTATAAAATAAAAATTCTCTTTAGTGGTTGGTCAAGAAAAAAATTTGTGAAAAGGGGAAAAACAGAGTACATCTTTCAATGGAAAGTGGTAATTCACACAATAGACAATCCAATATCAGTTTACAGAAACAAAAATAGACATGGACAATAGACACGATCAATTGCCAAGACAGCAGTTCATGAGAGATGAAAACATTAGCATGCCGCTCTACTTTGATAACAGGAGACAAATCCTTGTAAAAACACCAAACATTGATTAGCGAAAGAAAAGTTTCCTTGCCTGCAAATTCAGTGAGTAGTACAAACTCGACAACGTTTAAACCTTACAAGTTTTTATCACAGGCTGCTGCCGACTGACTAAAGAACAAGCCAATCAGTATACATGACTAGTTTTTAAAACTGAATTTTTCCACGATTTTATTTCTTTTTCACGCAAAAAAAGGCTGGCCATATAGATAATTTTGTTACAAAAAATACATGCCCTTTCAACGTTATAATTCACTTAATTCATTTAATCATGATTGTTTTTATTATGACACAAGATAAAAACATTTGTGCTTTTATTACAGATAGGTGCTTCCATAAATTTGAGCGTTATAGCAGAACTTTAGAGTTGGCACAACCAAACATTACAATTAAACTCCGATTTTCTTTCAGATAAAAAGATTAGTCATTCTTGTACTTCTGCCTAGTAGGCAGTGGATCGGCCGTTTTTCACGTCTGCCTCCGTTGGTGATCAGGTAGAGAGACAAAATCAGCCTCAAACGGACGCGACGTAATTCCGACTTCTACCCCCCACTTTTTGGGGGCACTCTCCCTCTGGCACCTCTCACTATCTAACACAAGGCATATATTGTAGCCAATGAAGTTCAGCATCTTCTATGACCTTGACTTTTGAAAAGTTTGATCACCATCAAAATTTTTCCTAATTCAATGGATGGATCTAATGCACTTTGATAACAATAACCACCATGCAAAATTTATCAGATAAATAGTTTTTGAGTTATCCATGGCATAACTTCAAGAATACTGTATACAATATAGAGATGTGAGGCCCAGATAAAAGTTTGACCCATCCTTACATTGTCAGGTGGAGGTATACAGTCTCATGATTGACTTATTTATGTTGTTGTTTAGTATATATTTCTGCACTCACAAAGCATGAGGGTTCCATTCCATTATTTTTTAGACACTAAGGATAGGGTTCAAGAGTGGTGACAGAAGTTTCTTGGACTCCTCCTAGACAACACTGACACATGGGCACTGCTAGTTTAATATATATCTAACATTAATATTCCTTAATCCAACATTTTTCAATGTTAGATCGTAATTTTATTTAGATCCATTTTGTTATTTCTTTTGATAATCATCAACAGTTTAACATCATCAGCAACTAATTGTATTTCTGTATTTATATCATTAGGTAAGTCATGTATGAATATAAAAGCAATTAACGATGCAATACTGAACCCAGAAGAAGACTAGAGAAGATATATACTGTGAAGTAAGTTAAATAAAATGTGTGACGATTACAAGTATGACCTGATTTTATGTATCTCATTATGAACAGTAACTTATCCGCCAAAGTACACAATCGTGGTGGCTTTGTTGAAAGAGAAATATTTATGTTGTAACTAAATAAATGAAGAAGAGTGAATCTGTAATAAGAGGCAAACGTTCTTTTTTGCATAAAAACACATTTTAAGCAAATATGTGATTCCCAGGGTCAAGTCAAACAGCTTTTTGCAGATTTCAAGAACATTCTTAAATAATCTATATATAAAAGTGTGTAGATCATAGATTCTGGCTTGTCACCGTGCACATTAGATGTTATAGAATGTGAATGACGTGAACAAATGATAAGTGGGTGGAGGCGATTGATGAAAATAATAAAAGAAAAAGGGGGATAGGGGAAGAAGAGGGGGAGAGGGAAAGAGGAGAGGGGGAGAGGCAAAGAGGGAAAGAGGAGAGGGGGAGAGGCAAAGGGGGAAAGAGGTGAGGGAAAAAAGTAACGGGAAAGAGGAGAGAGAGGAGGGAGGGAAAGAGGAGAGAGAGGAGGGAGGGAAAGAGGAGAGAGAGGAGGGAGGGAAAGAGGAGAGAGAGGAGGGAGGGAAAGAGAGAGAGAGAGGAGGGAGGGAAAGAGAGAGAGAGGAGGGAGGGAAAGAGAGAGAGAGGAGGGAGGGAAAGAGAGAGAGAGGAGGGAGGGAAAGAGAGAGAGAGGAGGGAGGGAAAGAGAGAGAGAGGAGGGAGGGAAAGAGAGATAGAGAGAGGAAGGAAAGAGAGAGGAAGGAAAGTGAGTGGAAGGAAAGAGAGAGGAAGGAAAGAGAGAGGAAGGAAAGAGAGAGGAAGGAAAGAGAGAGGAAGGAAAGAGAGAGGAAGGAAAGAGAGAGGAAGGAAAGAGAGAGGAAGGAAATAGAGAGGAAGGAAATAGAGAGGAAGGAAATAGAGAGGAAGGAAATAGAGAGGAAGGAAATAGAGAGGAAGGAAAGAGAGAGGAAGGAAAGAGAGAGGAAGGAAAGAGAGAGGAAGGAAAGAGAGAGGAAGGAAAGAGAGAGGAAGGAAAGAGAGAGGAAGGAAAGAGAGAGGAAGGAAAGAGAGAGGAAGGAAAGAGAGAGGAAGGAAAGAGAGAGGAAGGAAAGAGAGATAGAGAGAGGAAGGAAAGAGAGATAGAGAGAGGAAGGAAAGAGAGATAGAGAGAGGAAGGAAAGTGAGATAGAGAGAGGAAGGAAAGAGAGATAGAGAGAGGAAGGAAAGATAGATAGAGAGAGGAAGGAAAGATAGATAGAGAGAGGAAGGAAAGATAGATAGAGAGAGGAAGGAAAGATAGATAGAGAGAGGAAGGAAAGATAGATAGAGAGAGGAAGGAAAGAGAGATAGAGAGAGGAAGGAAAGTGAGATAGAGAGAGGAAGGAAAGAGAGATAGAGAGAGGAAGGAAAGAGAGATAGAGAGAGGAAGGAAAGAGAGATAGAGAGACGAAGGAAAGAGAGATAGAAAGGAAGGAAAGGGAGAAGAGGGAAAGAGAGAAGAGGGAAAGAGAGAAGAGGGAAAGAGAGAAGAGGGAAAGAGAGAAGAGGGAAAGGGAGAAGAGGGAAAGAGAGAAGAGGGAAAGGGAGAAGAGGGAAAGGGAGAAGAGGGAAAGGGAGAAGAGGGAAAGGGAGAAGAGGGAAAGAGAGAAGAGGGAAAGAGAGATAGAGGGAAAGAGAGATAGAGGGAAAGAGAGATAGAGGGAAAGAGAGAAAGAGAGAAGATGGAAAGAGAGATAGAGAGAAAGAGAGATAAAGAGAAGAGGGAAAGAGAGATAGAGAGAAGAGGGAAAGAGAGATAGAGAGAAGAAGGTAAGAGAGAGAGGATTATTTGACAAATGTTTAAAATTTTATAAACAATTTATTTTCTAAACAATTTAAATCTGAAAACTCAAAAGATTTGAAGATTTTTTTTTCTCTCTCTTTTTTTTTTAATAAATGATTCATGTCATTTGAATTGAACTTTTACAGTTAAAGTAATAATTACTGAATGAAACAATTCATTTATTTCAACTGCCCACCAAAGCAGGTTGACAATTATAAAAAAGTAAACCTACTAAAGGTAAGCTTTACCATACTACTTATAAAAGGAAAAAGGTAGTGAAGGCAGTTATAGTGAAGAGGAAGAAACAGGAAAATTAATTTAATCATTATTCCAAGTAAACATTAATTTAAAAAAAAAACTATCCTAAAACAGTTTTATATTGATTATCTATTATGTAGGTGGGTGAGATTAAGGTCTCTAATAAGTGTAAAACATTTACATTTGAAACAATTTTACAAAAATAAAAATTAATAAATATATAAAATAAAAAAGATAAGTAAGGAAGCCAAGAAATGTGAAAGAAAATATATTGACTTGTTTTCTGTAATTAATTTCTGGGGACTCACAGATTCAATGCCAGTTCAATTGCAAAAAGCGTTTGAATTAATATTGTATTCATTCATTCTTCTATTGAAGTTAGTGTAAATATTTTTTTTTAGTCCAAAATGTTGATTCATTGTCAATCATTTTTGCTTTTTTTTTTGTTCATGTTCAAAATTAATCGGTCTCTCCACTAGTAGAGTAAGTAAAAACATTATTTTTAAATAAACTTAAAAAGAAAATGAATGAATATATATGAAAATATAGTTTCTAAAAAAAAAAAAAATTTTTTTTTTAAATTGCTAGAAAATAAAACAATTAGCCTTAAATTAAAACTTGTGCGGTTATTTTAATGCATTTCCTTTTAAATTCGAAGAGTCACAAAGTATTTTTTTTTTCAACTATTAAAATTAAAATAACTGATTTATTTGCTAAGAAACAGAAATGCATTAAAATGTTTCTTAGCAAATAATCAGTCATTTTAATTTTAATAGTTGAAAAAAATAATACTTAGTGACTCTTCGAATTTAAAAGGAAATCGGGAGCATTTAAACTGTAGAATAGAAAATCATTTCTGGATTTGAAATTCTTAGCAAATATTTATTATTTAAAGCTATTTAAAGTTAATGCTGTTATATAAATAGAGATTAAAACATCACCGTTGGTGTTAAATAAAAACAAACAAAATTATAATTTCACTCATACTCACTAGCTAGGTTTATCGTCTATGTTCCTTTCAACAAGAGGTTCGAATTTACTAAAACAAATCCTCAGTAGATGTTTAATGTAATCAAAATTAAGAAAAACGAAGACAATTGGGAGTTGACGATGATGAAATGGATACCGATGTAAACTGACGACCTGAACGTGTCAAGTTCGAATCCTGTCAGTTCCATAGCACCACTTTCACTATGGATGTTGGCAACCTTCACGTGGTCCCTCCTGTAAGTACCCGATTCTAGAAAGAACTGGGGAAACCAATAGCAACAGAATCATGCCATTAAAAAAGTATCACACATTCATTTCAAACGAAGCATACAATTTATTGATGCAAATATGGTTAGATTACTTTCAGAGAATTGGATTTTTTACAATTTCGACTTTCAGAAAGAAATTTTAAAATAAAAGTTGGAAGTGAAGACTTCTTTCTTTCCTCACACACACTTAATCTGTGTTTTCTTTACGTATCATAAACTTATATAACAAGCAGCCGTAGATTTGGATAACTGGATGTTAAACTTGTAGAGATGTGAAATTCTTTCTAAACAATAAAGACATAAAACGTTTTCGCAGATTGAAACAAATAAGAATTCATTCAAAGTCAAGTGATCAATAAAATAATCTATCTGTAGCTGGACTTTTATCAAAAACTAATTTATCATTTATTGACATATATATGGAAACAATTTACTAAAATTACAAATTCCCTTTTAAGAGATTTTAGTCTGCATTTTTCCATTTGTAAATATTTACACCCCCCCCTCTCAATTGCAGATTAGTTTATAAAGTTGTTTTCTACAGAAACTTAAAATTTTTATATCAAAGAAATATTGAAGTTATATATCTGTTGCAGTAAAAACACATTTGCTGTAGCAATACAAATCCTTACAAATTATTAAATCGATTATGACTGAAAACTAAAGATCAAGTTAAAAAATAGGAAAGCACTTCTACAGGAAACAGCAATATACTTGTATATTATGATTCACTACAAAAAAGGTAAATTTTGAGTTTCAAAATAAAACATCTATAAAAAGCTCACAGTTTAGAATCAACATCTGTAATAAGATGGGCCTTGCTAGGATGGCTACTAAAATGTAAGTAGATATCCCTAAAGAAAGGCTGGACATTGAAATATCACTTTTGATGAGATACTAGGAAGTATTAGGTTTCCATGGATGTGTGTGGTCAAAGTTTAAGATAGGAGTCCTAGTGAAAATGTTTAAAAACTAAAAATAGGAGGGAGGGGGGCACTTCAATGAGATAGATAAAATATGGTACAGACCCGGGGGGAGACATCTGGGCAGGTCAGCCCGGGGGGGGGGGTCCACTCACACTTAGAATGTATTAATAGCTAGCAGTTTTTTTTAAAAGAGATTTTAGGAACCATATCATAAATAACTGTTTTGCATTAGAAAATTAGGGCTTGTTTTTGTGTTAGCCTTTCATTGGCATGATCCAAATCACATTCACATTTTGCCTGTGATGGTGTGAGCTTTGTTTCCCTACATAGTCTGAATAGGGGCACACAAACATTGTTACACTTCAGTAACACATAAACATTATTTTATTACTTGTATTACTCTTTCATATATATATACTTATAAGATAATATATTATAATATATATCTTTTTATTTCAGTGTTTATTTCAACAGTACTCAATACATGAGTAAAGCTGAGTAGTATGAAATATGCTTATAGCAAGTAAGCTACACAGAAAAGTCTGTGTTTCATTTAATCAAAAGAAATTGTCAGGCTTACTGCAAAATTTGAGATTCCACCATCTCTTTCATAGGCAAATGTTTTTGTATATATGACTACTATTACTTTTTTTAATTCATTGGTTGTAATTGTCTATTTAAAATGTTACCCTCCACCACTCACTCTAGTTTAACTTAAATAAGATTGTTTTTTATTGCCTGTATAAAAGACTTACCGCCCCCTCCCCTCAAACTTCCTAAAAGTCACTAATGTTCAATTTATTTCCTCTGGCATTTTTGGCCTCTAATTCACAATTGGGCTAGTCAGACTATGTTGGCATCAGCCTCAGTTGCTCTTATTAAGTTCCCATTTGCTTCAAGTATAATTTTTATAATGATGTTAGTGTTCTTGTAAATTCACAAAAATAGCAAGATAGTGATGTACTATATCTGTTTTTTGTAATTAAATGTACTTTTCCAATTATAATTTTTTTTAAATCTAATGCGGGTTTCCCTAATATATATATATATATATATATATATATATTAGAGTTTTCAGTAGCATTCTGGTTTGGTAGATTATGCTTCTTGCAAAGCAATTATTTTGTAGGGATAATTTACTCTTAATTTACAGTTAAGTTTTTCCCCCTTTCTTAGTTTCATTTGAATTATTACTATTTCCTTTGTTTTTATTATTATTATATTTGTCAATCAGAACGAGAACAATCTACCCTCGTGGATTAAATAAAAAGTTCACTTTAAAATTCTGTATAGTTTTCAGAGTTTGAAAAGATGCACCGTAAAAAGGTTGGAGGTTACACTGGTCGAAACTTTGTGAAAATAAAAATCCGGATAAGAAGAGTAGTCCAAATAATGCAAATAATATATACCAGATATTAAGTGAAAAGTTGATCCATTATCAACAATTCAACCAATTGCACCTGAAGTACTAAATTCGCTTACACAAGAGTTGCACTATCTATAAAAAACAAGTGCATATATATATTTAGCAATGAAAAGTGCACGGTGACAAGCAAGATTAACAACATTAAAGATTTAGTATTGTAAAATTAGTTTTCAAAATTAAATACTTAAAATCAGGTGTCAAAATTAAGCTTTTAAAATACTTTATAAAGAAACTTTATTCAATAACAAATGTTTGTATAATTATAATTCAGTGTAAACGTTCACTTAGAAATTGTGTAATATAGTGCCATTTTGGTGGTCACGGAAAAAAAAAATGTAGTAGGTAAAAAAAAGTAGTTACTAATTCCTGTTTAATGACGTCAAATGTTACAAAATAGTGTTCTGGGTTTTTTTTTTTATTATTATTATTTTAAAGATGGTATGTCATCACCGTTCTCTCCAATTTTTATGTCTAAAGATACAAATCAGGTAAATAGTTTGATGAAACGATTTCCTTGTAAAATTTCCATGTTTTACGAAATTGTTAATAAATATGGTAATTATAGTTGGCAATTGGTTCCAAAATTTAATCCAAACGATGAACTCAATTAATGTTAAAGCTTCAAAAAATCATTTTCAACACACTAGCTGAATAATCCCTACATTTTACCTTTATTGCCTAGATTCACGATTTAATACTAATACAGAGGTATCAACTTAAAAAATTTTTTAAATTCAATACCGCTTAACTGTAAATCTTGTGATTTTATTACAAGCAAACATTAGTGAGCCAAAATGGAAGCAATCGCTCCCTCTGTTCATTTTTTATTTTTAAATTTGATGACATTTCAATTTTTTTTTTAACTCTTTAATTCACTTGTGCAAGAAGAATAAAATCTTTTTATTTTGTTACCCGTATGGTCTGTTCTATTATCAAAGTCATGTGTATGTGATGAGGGGTTAGTAGGGGAAGGGAGCAACATGAAGTTGTGAATTTTGCTCTAATAGTAGTCTTTTTAAATGCTAGCAGTTATACACATCAATTTTGAGACAAGAAAATTTTAAACTAAGTTCAATCTACTAAAAGTAAAAATGTTTGTACATTTTGACATCATTTGGGTAGTTCATTTAAGACGACCGGACGAAAGATAACAATTTTAGACTAAATGATAACAACTTGTCTTTAAGACAATTCACGAGCTGCCACAAACTTTTTGTTTTTTGATTTTAAACACATTAAAATGAATAATCAAGGTGTTTTTTTTTCTAAAGTGTTTGATGTGTGTTGTGGCACACTTTTCTTTTTTGCTCCCTACGGCCTCTGCTGGTAAGGGTCGGTGTTAATACCATTTTTTAATGCTTTACACCATAATTTCTACAAAAGATCGAGAGAATACATTGGCTAATTTTGCTGCATTTACATTTGTATTATGTTGGTGTAGAGACATCCTAATCTTATTAATTGTTTCTATTTACTTAAGAAAAAATTTGTTCAATTTTAATAACCTTTGCCGTGTGGTTTCATGTAGATATATTTTTATCGTGGGCAGCAAGAACAAATCTCATTGTTTCAGTTTTGAGCCGTAAGCTTCAGAACCACTTAACATGTTCAGTGTTGATCTACACCAGAATCCTGAGTACAAAGCGTATTTCATATGAAGAGGTTCAACTTTCCATTGTTCTCTTAATCTTGATTATTCATTCATTCCGTTTTCCTATTCTTTTTACCACTGCTGCATTTGTGGTGGCACACTGCTGATACATTTCTATCTTCACCCTGCATGCCTTCCAAATGTAACTATATGTAGAATGAAGTCTCTTCTGTAATTAATGGTTTTTAACCATCACCATTTTAATTGGAAGGGAATCAATTTCAGGTGTGTGGTTTAAATCGGGAAGAAAATCAGAATGACAAACTTATTTGCAAGAATAATACTCTAGCTGAATCTGACTGAAAGAGAAATGTTATATAAGCAAAAAGGGATCACCATTCTTCCACAAAATAAATAATGACTCCACAACTAAATAGATATGCAGTTTTATTCACTGGAACACAGGAACAAAATGAAGATAGTACAATGAGCTAATTCATGTCGATTAAATGAAGTGATTTTATCCCGGAGTTCAATGTCTCACCAGCTCATGGTTAAGGCAGGTTGAGAACAGGAAAAGTCACGTCCTGTCGGCTACAAGAAAAACTGAACTGAAGATTCACCTTGTGGTTCGTATTCGCGCCAGAATGATTCATCGCTTAGGCAGATGTGCCATACGCCCACGCGGTGAAAAGGAGGCGATGATTATAATCTCAATGCCGGTCACGTAGACCTATACAAAATAGTTTGCTCATCCAACTGCTACACCATCATCAAAGCTTTACTTTTATTTAAGTAGGTTTGTAGATCAACTGTGGTAGTTTTGTAAGCCAGTACTATTTTGTCGGTTCTCTTCCAGGCACATTTGATCTGTCTATTTCAGATTTAGAATGGTATATTTTACTTAGTTAACATTTTGGGATTTTAGTGTGCATTATTTACAGCTGAGGTATATTACAGTTGATGATGTCATCTTAGGTCTGTAAGCAAAAGAGAAGATAAATATGATGCAATCTAAATCCTTCTATAAAAGTAGCCGAGAGAGGACGAGAGAGAAGATGGCCGAGAGAGAGGATGGCCAAGAGAGGGCGAGAGAGAGAGAGAGAGAGGATGGACGAGAGAGAGAGAGAGGATGGACGAGAGAGAGAGGATGGACGAGAGAGAGAGAGAGGATGGACGAGAGAGAGAGAGAGGATGGACGAGAGAGAGAGAGAGAGAGGATGGACGAGAGAGAGAGAGAGAGGATGGACGAGAGAGAGAGAGAGAGGATGGACGAGAGAAAGAGAGCGGGGGGATGGACGAGAGAAAGAGAGCGGGGGGATGGACGAGAGAGAGAGAGAGAAGGGGGATGGACGAGAGAGAGAGAGAGAGAGAAGGGGGATGGAGGAGAGAGAGAGAGAAGGGGGATGGACGAGAGAAAGAAGGGGGATGGACAAAAGAGAGAGAGAGAGAGAGAGAGGGGGGGGGGGGATGGACGAGATAGAGAGAGGGGATGGACTAACTATAATTTATACATTGCCATAGATAATGACAAATTATTACTGCAATTATGTTTCTGATAAATATTTGGTACAAACACTAAGGAATTCAGCTGTTAAGAATTGAGTTTAAAAGTATCATGACAAATAAGCAAACATTTGAAAAAAAAAAGATTTCAAAAAGTAATTCTGACGTTTTAAATGTTTATAATTTAGCACGAGAAGAAAACTTAGGATTAAGAACCGCAAATGGTAATGGAGAGATGATAAAGATTTAACAAAGATAGGAAGCTTTTTCAAAAAAACTACACATTTCAAATTGTAAATTCTTTATAATATTTTTGTTGTATTAGAAACTCACATGAATATTCATCAGAAACTGCCAGATGAGATTCAAAGATGTTAATGGATAAAGAAAAAGAAATTTTAAGAATCATGCATATCACATTGATAATAATAAAAAACATTTACAATATTTACAATTATTTAGATAACTTTTGATAAAGATGAGTTTGCATAAATGATAAACTTGAATTTAACATTCAGGTTATAAATAATCCAATGCTTCAGAAATATATATAAATTTAACTCTTCTTGTGCTCAGACTCACTAAACCAGCATAATCCTTGTCCTGCGGTGGACATTCTGCAATAGTAGATAGAATGAGAGAGATAACACTATCAAGTACTGACAAGCTTCCGTCTTGAAAAATATCATAATTGAAAATAAAAATGTTAAACACCTTTAAAATCTTATTCCACATAGTTTGTTAAAATATCTCATTAATTTCTTTATTTTCACTTAGATATTATTTTCGACTATTTTGCAATGAAACAAAAGTTTCTAAACGTTACTTGACACTCATCCAAGTGATGCTTTTAATCATATGAATCCTCTTTAATTATTATTTAGTAAAAACATATTTATAATGCCATTTTGTCAGCAATTCATAACAATTTTATGCTCACTAGTGCCACCAATTAAATTTCATAGAGATGATCTTCTGTTTGTTTTTTTAAGTAAAAATACTAACGTTCAAAAAAAAAAAAAAAAAAATCAAAAATAAATTTTAATTAAAAGTTAATTAAAAAGTTGTAAAGCCTTTCAAGTCATAAAAAAAATGAAGTATCTTCAACTTCAGCATTTTAAGGAACATTCTCAAGTTGAGTCATGGTTTAATAATACATTGCACTGATTTAAGAGACATTTCACAATAGGCAACTCATTAGAATGTTATTTCAATCGTAAAAAGGTGGACGTTACAATAATTTCATCAATGGACCTATATCTTGAGAAAATGTTACATTACATTAGTAATGACAATTTGTTTTAAAAAGTGAAGATTCACTCAACTTAAAAATGAATACAATTTATATAATTTCCAATTGACATTAATGTTAATTTTATGGTAAAATCCCAAGTTACCAAATTGTATAACACTACTAACCATTATAAAAACTTAGTATCATCTGTTTGTGTATGTTTTGAATTGTACAATAATAGAACTTCAAAATATTTGCTATTATTTTTTTTAACTAATGAGTCACCATCTATCAAGGCCAAAAACAACTGAAGAATAAGGGTTAATGAGATGAATGGATTGTCAGTTGGATTATGAAGAACATTATGAGAAGATTGAAAATGATGAATGGAACGAAGAAAATTTGATTACTTTGAAGACAGCTTATAAGAAAAATTTGTATAAAATTTATTTTCAAACAAACTTTCTGTATAAAATATTTTTAAGAAATTAAATAGTTACAAGATATACAAAAAAAAACATGCTAGTTCTATATCCAGTTGAAATAGAGAGTTCTATAAGAATATGTTAATTATATTTCCGAGTCATACCTAGGGCTCATGAGCAACTTCTATACAAGAATCAATTACAAATGTTTGCCCGAATTTAACTCATGTGTTACACTTGATATAATTTCAATTTTTTTTTTTTTTTTAAATTCTGATTAAAAACAATTTAAAATAATCTGTACATAGTTATTACATGTAGATAATTCAGTTTAAAAATATTGTATTTTTTTCATTACAGTATCTTATATAAATAGAGATTTTCTGTCTATCTGTCCGTCAGTCACATTTCCTTTTTTAAACGTAATAAATACATTGCGGAATCTGTCTCATTTCAACGCATAAGAGATCTTACCTACTTTTAGAAATGGAAAATATAGCATTAAATAATAAATTCACAACAAATAAAGCGGGTGTCATGACCGGAAATCGAAACCGAAACCTTGCGATCTTCAGTCTGTGGTTCTACCAACTGACCTATTTGGATGTTCTTATAAATAGAGCTTAAAACATTACCATAATAAAATAATTATAGCTTTGATGTGACGTCATGTTTCAAAATATGAATTCAAACATAAGCGATAATAAAAAAAAAATGAATGAATGAGTAAACATTATCAATAGCGTTGGAAATTATTTTAATAGTTCAAAACAATTTATTTTGCTTGAACAACATATGGCCATTAAAAACAATTTAAATATTTAATTTAAATTGTAATATTAGAAATCTGTGTAAATGTGTAGGGAAAATAACTGTAATGCTAATGCAAGAAGGTGAAGATAATTCATATTTAGGGTTTTGATGAAAGCCAATAATATTCGCCAAGTTGAGCGGATGACCATTCTTATTTTACAGACAAGAGTATTAAAAAACAATAGACAACTATTGCAAATGTATCTCTCACTGAAAAGCTATTAAATAGCGAAAATAGTCTAAAACAAATTAAAATGCAAAACGTAAGAGAATCTAACATTGTATTAGTATTCTAAACAGATTAAGTTTTGTTCATCTTGCAATTTCTTATTTCTAATCTAATCTTTCTATGATTTGAAAGAGAATAAAATATTTTTATAAAGTTATGACTGAAAAAAAAAAATCTGTCTGCAAAATATTTACAGACAACAAACTAATATTTTTAGGTGGAAATATTTACGATGAGTAATTAAAAATAAATATTAATTGCAAATGTCATTAATATTGTTCTAAAAATAAAGAAACTGAAGAAATTATTCAACATTTTGTGAATAGATCTGTGATTTCACTTAATTTTTAGGCAAAAACTTGTGTCCACTTTCATATCGCAAATCGTTGGGTTTTTATTTATTAAAACCTTTTTAAACCAATTGAAATATTTGCATACTACAAATGATTTTGAACTTCATTTTTAGAACTCTTTCCATCATCATTCGTTTTAATATCTGTTTTACATGCTGGCATGCGTTGCCCAGCTTTAAGAAATTGACTTCTAAACTAACCTATCTCTGGCCAGATCTTTATTTATCCCCTTTTCTCTCTAGTCCACTTTTATCATTTTCTCCAATGTTATCCTTGGCCTTCCCCTGTGAACTGGACCTGCTACCTTAACTGTTCTATATCTATTAACCCATGAACTCTCATCCATTATTTCAACGTGACCATACCATCGAAGTCTCCTGTTCTGCACACATCATCCTATACTGCCCAGATTTAACTTTCTTCAAATGAGATTAAATAATAATATTCTGAAAAAATAATAAAATCAGTTGGTAATGAGAACTGGTTTAGAGAGCTAGAAACTATTTTCAGACTGACAATAGATACAATACCACATTATCATTAATTCTATTAAAGTTTTTGAAATTTTCAAAAAATGTTATATATCAATATACAACATTCCTATGATGAATTGGAAACGGAAACGTTTAAAACACTTAAAAACGTATGATCGACCTTTGTTTACAGATATGTTCAAAAGAACGTCTATTTGACATTGTTCTCTTCCGCAATAAGAATGAAGCAAAATAAATATTTATTTCCTAAAAATGTTGATGGTATTTGACTAAAACTATTAGTTTTAATGATCGGCAAAATTTTCAGAAAAATAACTATTGATAATATTAAAGTTTTCAGATGTTCTGAAATGGGGAAACACACAATAAATGTTGCCTATTGAATAAAAGAAATATCTTACATTAATAAGCATACAAAGGAATCCATATTAAAATCATGTATGCTATTAAAAAAAACAATTTTTTCTTTGAAACAACTAATTTACCAATTCCTTCGAGCTTTCAAATGTTCTAATTATAGATATAATTAACAGACAATATTTTTCAGGTAAATATAATGTAATTACAAAAATAAAGACGATGCTATTATAATATCTGCAAAAACCATCATATTTTTTTTTTGTTGCAAACTCACATATACATAATTAAAAATGTCACTTAACTGCACACACACACAAAAAGAATTCTAATTGAAAGGTTTTAGTTTTTTTCATTATTTTAATATATTTTACCAATCATTTATCATTAAGGAATCATTTTGATATATAAGCTATTTTGTCAAAAATATCAGAGGCTTTCCAGAGTATTTGATCACCTGTAAAATGTTCAGTTCATTCATGTATTTTTATATAAAGTTAAACAAACAAGAAGAAAATGCATTTTTCAAACATAAAACAAAGAATAAAATAAAACTGGGGGTTGGTTGTTGGGTTTTACCTCATTTTATGCAAAAACCAAACATGGTTTGTATAAAAATTATTTTTACATTAATTTGTTTTGTAAGTGAATATTCTCTAAATAAATCGCATGCAATTGATAAATTCTATTTAAGCCATAGATGGAACCATGACATGTACGATCACTCTTCGTCAGACTTGGCCTGTGAGTAATGGGAACTAAGGAGTGACTCCACAGCTTTTAAATTGAGGCTTCACCATTAAATGCAGTTTTGTGTCATACAGTAAGGGTGTGGAAAAAAGTCTTTCGACATTAAAACTGTATCAAAAATGATTCAGAGAAACTTTTATGGCGTTTTAACAAAACTAGACTGATAAGATCGTTGTTGTCATTCACTACTACAGCATTTCTTGCAATACGGCTGTCATGGTTTTGAACACAACAAAAAAAAAATCATTAAGCAACATAAAGAAGGTTTCAACAACATGGTTATTGCTAAGATGTTAAATATTACTGTCAATATCAATGGATTAATTCATTTGAAATAAAAAAAAAAATATTCAGCATCACCAAATATCTTCGTCAAAGTGGTACTACACTGAAAATGTCTATAAGCAATCCAAAAATGAATTCAATGGTAACCCAAAAGGAGATTCAAGAGAAGCTGGAACACGGTTACTAAAAGAATTATTAGTAATCAATGGCATAAGAATGGTTTAAAATTCCATACATGACTGGATTATACGATCAAGTTCATTTGTAAGCATTTACATTATTGATGCAAGACTTCTTTGATCAGAAAAAATGAGAATTGAACTTTTGGGTAAAAACCAGCTCAACATAGAGATTCTAAAAACATTAATCATTTGAAGGTCATTTGCAAAAAAATTGTTTTTAATGATGCAAAGTGCTTATGAAGAGTAAAGAGAAAAAGTATTCAAATAAGAAATCAATGTATACAATTTTTTTTTTTTTACACTCTTATTTCTGTTTTTATTCAGCATTTTATGTTTGAAAACATACTTTTTCTTAGCATTTGTAAATTCCATAATTCATAACTTGTATTAATTTGAAGTAAATATAAGCATCAGAAATATTTATTCTGCAAGTATCCATGTATTTCTTTCCTTTCAATATAACCAAAATAGAACTTCAAGAACAGATTTTGCAGATAGTATTTTACTCTCGTTAAATTTTATGAAATTAAAAAACAAAATTTTTCAAGAAAATATTAACAAATTGATTTTCCTCATGAAAGAACAATGTATTCATAATTAAATGAGATTGAATAGAGTAATTCAAATATTGATAAATTGAAGTCACAAGAATCATTTTCCTTGATGAGGCTGAAATAAAATAAACATTCAGGTTGGGCTTGAAAACAAAACAGATTCTTTTTTTTCATTAAATATTCATTTCTTCATCCAAATAAATATTTTCATTTATTTCTTTAAATCCCATTAATCAGTGGAACAATATTACACCACAAGAATCACTAAATGGTGTCATGTCATGACTTCATTGTGCCACTATATTTTATTCTTAAATGATTAATGCTTCAAACAAGTGTTCATTTAAAAGTTTGAGAATAATATATGTATATTTTTTAATCCTTATTTTATTAAAACAACTATAGACTAATCAAGAACAATTGTTGAAATATTATTTTTTTAATTATGAAGAAGTTTGGATGAATCTGAGATTGTCTTACATCCAAACATACTGAAAGTTATTTAAAAGGGTTTTAAAAATAGAGAAAATGATACAAACCATTTTCTTCTTGATATTAAATTTTCATGTGAATCATCTGGAAAAAACAAAACAAATACATATTTTAAAGTTCATACTGACAATTTAGCAAATTCTGCAAGATATTTTTTTTTAAGTAAATTAAGTTCAAAACAATAAAATATAAACAATTATTTTATCCATTATTTTCCTGATTAAATCTCATTAATTTTTATTAGAGATGGGAGCAGAGCTGAAAAACAATTTTTTCTGTTTCACTTGTACACTGGAAACCACAGCAATTTATTTATTTTACAAACTCGAAACCGTCCGGGGAAAGTTCTATTACTATCAAACAGCCATATCCATAGAAACAGAAAAAGGTTTTCAGGCTGTAATGAAATTTTACCAATATCTGTACTATTAGTAAAAAGAAAGATTAAACAAAAATATATTTAATGACTATTTTTATAAGAAGAGCAAATCTGTTTTCATTTTAGCCTAGAATATTTTTTTATGGGGAATAAAAGGAAATAAGACATGCCATCATGTCGTAAGAAATGTATTTGTTTCATTCAATTTAAAATTGTAAAAGAATTTTATGAAGATATTTCAGTTTGAGAGTTATCTAAAAATCAGGTATCAAAATTAATTCTTTAAAAAGTACTTTTTGTATTAAAGTCAATAAATGAAGTGAGCAAACCAAAACAATAGTGAGTTAAAAAAAGAAAAAAAGGTGCCAGTTTCACCTTAACTAAAGTTGAATTTTACAGGATTCTTTTTAATATTTATACATCAAGATTTTTTAAATTTATTTTTTATCATCCCATCAATATAAATTAAGTTCTGAAGAGCTGTGAACACTGTTTTCTCTACCAAATGTTTTATACAAAGACACAAGAAAATGAATATATATCTTTAAATAGTTTATGAAAGTATTTCTTTCATATTTTACCAAATTGTTAATACTGGCATTCATTTACAGTTGATAATTTATTCAAACGTTTCATGATTAAACTTTAATCAAAATCATAAAAAATTAACCACGAAGTGCCAGAAGTTCAAATACCCAAAATGACAGATTTTAAAAGACAACATAAACGTTGTAAAGTACACGGAGCATTTATTTTACAGGAAAAGATAGGGTGTCTTGCAAATATCATTTACAACCACAATATTTTTTATTTTCATTGAAAAAATTTATTTATATTTTTTGTTCATCATCTTTAAGTGTCCAGTGTAGTAAAAAAATTTTTTTAATAAATGTAATATCAACTTGGCTAAATAAAATACAAAAAAGACAAATCTAAACTTGTGCAATATATTTATTTGAAATATTTATATAAACTTATTAAAAGCAGAAAACTCAAAATCTAAAGCAAAGAGTATGTTACACATTTACAATATAACTGTAAACTGTACTAATAATAATTTTATTTTTAGCATTGTTTTATTCAGTTAATTTTTTAAAGAAAATCTTACAGCATTTTATGACATTTAAAAGTAAATGGTGCTATGATTTAAAAAGAAAAAATAATTCCACGAAGAAAAAGCATATAAAAAGAGCACAGTTAATTTATTTCAAGGTCTAAATCTCTCAATTTTTGTTGTTGTATATTGCTGTTTAAGTGTGACCCCCCCCCCCCATCCGCCCCAAAAAGTATGCCAAAATAAAGGTTAAAGAATTAGAACAAAGATTCAAAGTTTTATTCTTTGAAAATATTTTCTGAAATCTTTTATCATGGTGAGTGTTTTAAGGGGGTAATTGGCGAAAAAATGAATCACAGAAATTTGATTTCAGCAGTTCACTCCGTAAATAAGAGAATGATCAAGTCACAAATTGACCAAATCCTTAGTGAATGAGTGGCGTAATTCAATGAGATGTAGAATAATAACTAATCATCGCAAGAGAATAAATGTCTTCCTTAGAAAGAGAAAATACATTTTTTTTTTTAGAAAAAACGACGTATGAAATCACTGAGGGAACTAAATATTTAAAAAAAAAAATTTAAAAAAAAAAAAAAAAAAAAAAAAAAAAAAAAATCGCCATACTGACCAACTCTACTTTTCATTAAATTATTCAATATAACTGAAGTCGTTAATCAAATGTCGCTCAGTTTGTGTTTTTGCCTTTGTACTATTTTGAACATCTACAGGACTGATTCCCACAGAAATGTCTAGAAAAAGCAGATACCATAAGTATAAAGTCTATGCTGCTCAGCAACAAATGTCACTTATCGCGGACAGTGTGTCCTGCAACAAGCTTCCACTTATTTTTAGACGATGGTGAGGCATGGAGCCAAAAACAAAAAGCACTTGAAAACTAGAACCAGTATCCAATAGAGATCTGTCATTCCTTTGCAGACCCTTTGCCTTGTAATGACCTCATCAGTCCTCAGCATGCCTACAATAGACATGGTGTATTTCCCTTTATATTTTTGTCTGCAAAGAAGGATCATGCAATGAAAAACCAAACGAACTGATAGATAGAAAATGCGTGTTTATATCTATTAATAAATTAACAATAAAAAATGTAAAATTTTAAATTGAAGTATATAATAAGAGCTATCTAGCTTAATTTTTTAAATGTGTAAACAAATAATAATTAAAACCGTTATTTTAGCCCATGGGGCTAGAATAAACAGAATATCACAAAGTGAAAAATGAGACTTGTACAGGATTCTATTTTTATTTTAAAAGTTTATTCCAGTCTTGTTTATTCAAGAGTAGTATCCACACAACAAAAAGCAGTGGGATACATAATATATTGTCAGAATTAATTCAAATGTGTTTATTTCTATATATATATATATATATATATATATATATGTATTATAAGCTAATTGTGAACATGCATATGGCTCAGCAGCCCAGATTTACTTTTGCAAAACTTGGCTTCTGTTTGTATCGAAATAATTAACTTTTTTTATTCATTATTTCATCCTAACAACTTGGCCTGACATGACTAAGCCAAATTAAGACTATAGCCAAAACATGTTTGCACATATGTAACCAAAATATTTGTATAAATAAAAATGTATATTAAATACACACACAGAGCATAGATTGTTTTAATTCTAGAGAAAAGTGTTGATCCTTACAGTTCTCACATATTTGACAAACAGTATATGTTAATATTTTAATAAAAAATGTTGAGATGTTTAATAATCTTAGAAAGAATATGATTTTAATTCAGCCAATGGCCATCTTCATAAAAGAGCAATTCTTATTTGGTAAAGGAAGAATCAACGATTAGCAGCAATCAAAACCCACAAGAAAATTATTCTTTAAATATGAAGACATTAAGATTGCCAAGAGTAATTAGCATTTCAACCAATGATAAACAAAAGTATAATTCGAGTAATGTAGCAAGATTTCACTTTAGGAAATATGTTTGTTTGTCCAGTTTGTTTTCATTTATGCTTGTCAGAAAGAAATACACCCATCAAAATTTTAAATATTTTAAATTCTGAGCTAACTAAATAGTAATATATGCCTTTATTTTCATCAGTGTTAATATTTATATTACATTTCAACTGGTATGCTCTCTGCCCTTCTTCAGGTGTTTGAGAATACTGGAATCACTCAAATTCCAGAAAGGACCCATGAACATTGCTAGTGAAAACTCAATGGTCGACGATTGTTGCGCTAACATAAAATAATTTTCAAAAGCTATCGAAAGAGGTTGAGAGTGCTGAAAATCTGAGGAGACATGTTGTCACTCAAACTGCAAGCGAACACCACTTGTTATTGGCAGTGAGCAATCACTGATAATAATAAGGATAATATATAAGTAAAGCCACTTATTATTTTTAGTAATGCAAGAAGAATGTCTTAAAAGATATATCACAGTTGATAAATTTGCAGTTGAAATCTAATGTTCATTTATGATGATATTTTTCCTGTATTAAAAAATTATTGATTATCAGATTTAAGTATGGCAATAAAAATCATTGTAAATGAACAATACATCTTAGCAAGGGTAGAGGACACATTAGCTGAAACATAAATATTAATGATGATAGGGACAATAATTCCTATTTACTTGCTTCCCCATGAGGACAAAGTTGGACACAAGGTTGTTTTATGTGGTGGACATACAGCTCCTCAAAAGAGAGCATTCTGCATGGCACAAAAATTAAAATTGACCCAATGAAGAAGGATTTCTCTTCCTATGACCGAGGCCAGGAAGTGTGATGATGGTTTGGTTTGGGGCATATCAACCATCTATGGGTTATTTAATGCTGAATAAAGTTGTCAAATGGAATCCTATTGGTAGGATAATTATTTTATATTCCTAGAAAACATTACTTTTAGAAAGAAAATTTACATTCAGAGTGAGAACATCACTCCTAGAAAACACTACTCTCAGAAAACACTACTCCTAGAAGGAAATTTTACAGAGAAGGTAGGGGCATTACTCTCAGAAAACACTACTAGAAATCATTACTCTTTGACAGTAGTAATCTTCTTTGTTCCCAACATGATTGACCCTCAGCCACTGCCTTCCAGTATCTATTTGGGAGGAAAATAAAAAGGAGAAGTAATGTTTTGATTTATAGAAGAATCCGAACGAATGAATGATACGGTTTGGGATGAACTTATAGATACTAGGGGATGACGTGATCAGCCGATTGATCGAATTGGGCCTCTCTGATCTCCGTCTAGTCGAAGTAAGGGCAGAAGTGGAAGAATGGCTCAGCCACCAAGATCCAGACTTAAGGCATCACGGGTTGACACTGTTTTGTCAATGTTTTGATTTATAGAAGAAAAAGATTGAATAATACAGATACTAGGGCATGATGTGAACAGCCGATTGATTGGATCAGACCTCTCCGACCTCCCGTCTAGCCATAGTAAGAGAAATCATGGGTCGCCACTCACAGCAACCGGGTGGCTCTGTTTTCGGGGTCATAGGGAGTACTCCTCTGCAGTCGGCAAATCCGTACCCCTGCCGACAGGGCAAGGAAGTGTGATGACAATGATGACGCAGTATTACATGTCTAGGTATGCAGTGTGGAAGTTTAGTCAGGATAGGAGGACTGACACATAGGATTTTGGATCTATAGAAAGCAGCTAGATACGAATTATTTGACCTCAAGATTCTTATTGGCCTGCATCACGAATGGTGCTTTAGTGCTGTGGTGGTGACTTTTTCATGGTATCACTGAAAGAGATGACCAATTGCATATCACATGATTGTGACATTAGAACAAGACGAATTCGTACTGAGTTCCTTTAGATTTGAATGTGACTTCACAAATATATGTGTGTGTGTGTGTGATTAAAATGGAAGACAAGGATAATACAAAGACATCTATATTGAACACAGTAAAGTCAACACGGAGGCATGTGTGAAAAGATCAATATTTTCCCTAAAGAGAAAATTTATTCAGGCATTTAAAGATAAATGCCCGTAAAATCTTCCATTATATTTTTCAATAAATATATTTTATCTTTATACATTTGAAATTTAGCATTAAAAACAATATTTAAAAATTTAATTTAAAGCTTTATAAAAAGTCTCTTTAAAAATTGACTGATGAGTTCTTTTATATAGCATATTTCAAGGTTTTGATGTCAACCGATTTTTATTTTTTTTTACATGCCAAAACTTGGATCACTCCACAACATTTTCCAATATTAGAAAGAAATCAAGTTAAAAAAAAATTCCTCATCCAAAAATTAGTCAACTATAAAGGTCTTAGGCTTGTATCTTTAATGGGTAACTTTTTACATAAGATTTGGTAAAGTGTACATTTTACCCATTTTTCTGCCCAACTGCCAAATTGGACTTTGGGTCGTGTTTACATGTTAGAAATAAGAGGTTTTTATGGATGTACCCATGAAAAAAAAACTTAGCTCAATCCGTATGTCATGAATCATGTTTCAATGCGTTAGCTGCTAAAATATGAACAGTCAAAGTTGCTTTTCTGTATCGTTTTCACACAATTTTTGTGACGGCATGTGATTTTCACCAATGTTTAAGATCGGGTATATCTAAGAATTATTAATTCCATCTATATTATCTTTTCTATTAATGAACTATGGCATTATATTTATAAAGATTTTTCACTTATTTGAAGCTTTTATCTTCAGTTATACACTGCTTAAGTTGGTCTTGTATTTAATATCACACAACACCCAATGTCCGGCTAACTTTGAATGACCGCAACTCAGGTACTAATTGAGATACCAAGATAAATTTGGTAGTTTTTTGTTTTTTTTATATCTTGCAGCACTTTATATGCATACATACAAAGTTTTTTGGTATATTGAAAAAATAAATTCAGTTTTGGATACCTAATATAAAGTTGTAAGTTTCTGTTTGTTCAAACTTCTAAGGATTGGGGATAAACACCCATATATATATATATATATATATATATATATATATATATATATATATATATATATATTTCCCAGGGTATTTGGATAAGTATTACATTTTGACTATAAAGGGTAAAACATTATTGTGAAGTCTGTTTTTGCACTTGATATCCACAAAAAGGAAATACATTGTATTTCATTAAAAATATAAATGTTAATAAGAGGTTCACATAGGTACTCATTGATTCCTTGGAAACACTGGTGTGCCTTCAGGAGGACTATAAATTTATTTTAATTAATGTCACTTTATTTACACCCCTTTCTGCAAAATAAATCCCTGAAATTGAATATGAAATGTAAAAAGTAAGAATAAAATGGGTAATATACAGTGTTATGGGCCGAGTACAAAAAGACATAGAATCCCTCATTTAATCCCAGGTTTTCCTGCTACTGAATAAGATAAAATCAGACCCAAGATCTTGTGTTTCTGAAAAGAAATGATAAACTGCTTCAATCAAATCTCCATTTGTTTAGAAACATTTTTATCTTTCTTTTATGCACGAGTAGTTCATTTTTAAATGATTTACTCCGATACACATTAAAATATTTCTTTTTACGATTTTTTTTTATTCACATGACTAACTCTTCTCAGATGATTTTTTTTTTTTTTTAATATGTGAGAACACTTTCTAAATGATTCCTCGTTTTTATAACTAAGGGAGGAGGAGGAGGAGGAGGGAACATTTAAAAAACAATGTTATTGTTACTTGGGAGTGTGTGTTTTATGTATACATATAATGTGCATAGATAAGAACAATGGTCACAGGGAAATGCTGATAGAGGCATCAATGAATAATCATATGACCATCCTGCTCAACAATACAATCTTCAGATAACAAAGATCAAGTTTGGTACAGAGACATCAAAGGAATCAAAGATTATTCTTCCAAAAACAAATAGAGAGAATTATGATAAGACATTTTGATTTGGAAATAGTTCTCGGATGCTGACAAAAAAAAATTGAGCGATTTTCTTAAACATAATAAAAAATGCTTAGAGTATACAGTTGATTGTTGTGTTGCCAAATTTTAATTTATGTCAGAAGAATTTTCTTTGAACACTTAAAATACCCAATTTAACTGTACATATACTTCCGAATAAAAATGTGTGTCGAGATGATATCACATAAGTATTTTCCATCATAAAATTCTATTAACAATATTTTTAATAAAATAACAATATTTTTAATTTTACATTTAATTTTTAAAACTTTTTAATCATAGAAGTCTGCAAAAGATAGCTTTTAAACTTGTAATGTGGGGTACAATAAAATCCATAATTTTCAAACCTTGATGACTTTTTCTATAGAAAATATTTTTCATAAACCTAGACATAACATTTAAAACATGTTCACAATATAGGGACAAAAATTTATTCACCAACAATAAAAATGCTTTAGCTATATAGAATTTCAGAATTTTCAAAGAAATAGTAAAACCTCAAAAACACCAGGTCCTTCTTTGTAAGGAGTTGTAAGCTTGGGGTTAATTGTTCCTGAAAGTTAGGTATCTAGTGATTTTAAAACATTAAATCAATGTTTACGATAATTTCAGAAAGGGTTTGAACATTTCTGATGAAATCCACCATCAATGTCTATAAAATAGCCAAATTTCAAAGAAAAATCACCAAATAACCGGTGAAAAATATTAAAATCGAGTTCATGAGTTGGTAAAAATACAATTATTTCATGAGAATAATACCAGCAGAAGACACAGTGAGAATAAGTCTTCTCGTACTGTCTTCTGGAATTGGAGAAACTTCAGCCCTCCATGCCTCAACTTTTTCCGACTACACTTTCTTGATCAGATATCTCTTCTTGTTGTTGTAAGAGTATTCACCTAAATCTGGTTCAGCCAGCTTCTTCCCTGGCCTGCACCACGTCCTGAAGCATGGCGGTGCTGAAAAAGGTCGCACAAGATCATTAACCAATCATGATTTCACTGTCTAGAAACGACCACTTTGTGAACCTGTGAACTCAGCCAAGTCCTGCTCATTGATACACCATCCATGTAGAGAGGTAAGGCAAATTATGTCATGAATTAATCCTCCACTCGTTTCATACCAATTTTTTTATTATTATACTCAGTTTAAAAAACTATTATTTAATGTTTCTAAGTTTCATAAATTACATTCATTGCTAATATTTTTATACAAGTTGATGTAAAAATATATCATTGCAAATATTTTCTATTATTTATTTTTTATTCCCTTTAACAGTTTTAGCAATCTTGTTTCTTTAATTAATTTAAGTATCAAACAGCTGCAAAATGACAACACAAAAATGAAGATGCACATAAAAGTATACAGTAATTAAGTTTAAACCAAGTTTGCTTTTTAAGTTTTTATTTTTTTAAAGTATTGTATAATAATACTTTTGCATGATGCAATGACTCATCGCTGTTGCATAAGTCATTTTGAACAGATGTTAAAATCAAATATCTATAAAAATGTTGACAAGAAAAATAAAAAAAAATAAAAGAATCCTTCTGAAATATGTCACCACAAAATTGCATTAAATTTTATATTTTACGATTAGTTAAACATATTTAAGAAATGTTCTGAGAAACGCAAACTGCTGAAATATTTAGAAATCCCACTTTGAATTTACAACATGAAGAGGTTTTTTTTCCAATTTCATTTTTGGATTTTTGGTCAAACTTGAAATTCTTTGATTATAACTTTAATTAAAAAAAGAAGCTTTTAATAGGTTGAGAGTTACATACAAAACACAGTAAACAAAAAACATTTTTTTCTATTGAAATAACTATCATAAAGTTAATTCGTTTTTAGTAAATAAATACTGAAATATTTTTTCCTTTGTTTACATGTTTTAGTTAGAAATATTCAAAATTATCAATTTCTATCAGATATTTATAATGAAGCTCCAATTTTAAAATTTGTTACTTTTGTATTGTATGCATCTTGAAAAACTCATGCAAAAAAAAAAAATTTTTAAACAAAGAAAATTTTGAACAATACTAAACCTAAAGAAACCTTTATAGGAAAATGTTTTTAACAGCTTTACCAGTTCATAGTTGCCAAAGAAAAAAGGTTTGTAACAGTCTAAGTTATAAAAGGAAAACTTTTACAAAGCAAATTAAATCCCTAAAAATATCATAAATCGGCCGAAATGAAATGTTCAACGTACGAAAATCTGCTTGCATTAAATTGGAATCTAATCACACATAAATGTTAAATCACTTTCTCACCATTTTATTTGGTGCTTTTGGCTTGTACCTCTGATGAAAATCCATAAAGATCTAGGATTCTTGGCTCAAGGAAATAAAGGAAGGTTTGGAATAGAAAAGAATCTAATGGAATCTAAACAGGCGCGGCGGTGAGAAAAACCAACTGCTCTGTCAAGCGCAAGTTTATGAAGACATTGGGATTGTAGATGTGAATGCTTTTTTATTGAAGAGCAGCAAACAGAGCAAACTTCGACTCAAATGGAACCATCAAATCAAGAAAGGAGTGTGTGGGTATTTGAATAATGAGATTTATTTCATTCTATTGGAAAGCCATCCTACCAAGACTGGCATTTGATGGAATGTTTACAGCCGTCAAGTACACCTGATTTGGTAAAACAAAGCAGCAGTTACAATCACAATCAGCTTCCTTACCTTTTGTTTCATACCCCAACAAAGAAATGAATTGATCTTTTTTTTCTTTCATGGAAGCATTTCGATAATGTTGTACATAAGACTATGTCATCAAAAACGAGGTGTATGTGTGTATGTGTATATATGTTATCCATAGACACGCGTTTGTCATTTCAAGACTTATCAGTGTGGCTAGATGCAGCAGATGCACTAACCCAGAGATTCGAACCCTGGATATTAGTCACTACGTATAATGACAGCTCGGGGGGGGGGGGGGGGGGGTGAAGCATCGGACTAACTTGCCTGCTGCTGCAAATGGAAGAAATATATATTGCTTTTAAACAAATTTTTTTTTATTCATTCGTTTCCTTCCTTTTTATTGGTACCAAAAGATCATTAAATTATATTTATGGAAGAGCGTATATACACTAGCAGAATACCTGTCCTGAAATAAAAATGGATGAGAATGCTTGGGTTTTTAGATGTATAATAGTTGAAGTAGCAGGGTCAGTTGGCAGAGGAGAGACATGGAAAAAATGGGAGGAAGTGATCAGGATGGATTTGAGAGAAAGAGTTATCCTTCTTTCGGATCAAGAGAAGAATAGGGACCCCAGATCATTAACACAAGACGCGGGACATATTTTGGAAGTCACCGGTTGACCTCGCAATACACGTGGTCTATTTACAAAACACTTGTAAATAGATCTTTTATTTATGGTAATAAATGCAGTATATTTCGGAATTTTTTTTTCTTTTAACATGTTAATATTTATTTTAAGGCAGAGAGTTCATAAATAAACATGTTTTCTTTTAAAACATGTTTTTGTGTCACTATTTACAAAACAACTCGGGTTTTTTTTCTTTTAACATATATACGCTTTTTTAAAAATCGGCTGACTTGTAATCTGTCGTTTTGCAATAAACAAAACAATTTATCATTTTTTTTTTTTACTTTTATTTACTAAATAAAAAACAAATTTTAAACGCAATTCTATATTTCGTGTTGTGTATTTTAAGAAAAAGTGGATACTTTTTTTTCTTTTCGTAGGGAGGCGAGTAACTAGCGAAGTTTTATTTATTTGTTTATAATTGTTGCTTAAAGAAAAAAAGGAAAAAACTTCACGAGGGCAGAAATGGGGGGGGGGGTATGAAATATTTATCACCGTACTTAAGTAATCTTTCGTTTTGTAGGGAAAAATCAAGCTTCCCAAAAAGGGGCACTCTGGATCTTACCTCAGTTTAGAAGGATTTTTCCATACTACACATTGCTCCTAGCCTGAGGAGGCAAAACGGATGATTACGCAAGTTATTTTAATAAATAAACGAAATATATACGCTTTTTAAAAAATCGGCTGACTTGTAATCTTTCGTTTTGCCTCCCCACGAGGGCGGAGTTAGACTTCAAAAATCAGTTTCTAAACGGAAGCAATTTAAAATTTATGAAGTTTTTTCTTTTTTTTTCTGTAAGCAACAATTATAAACAAATAAATAAAACTTCGCTAGTTACTCGCCTCCCTACGAAAAGAAAAAAAAGTATCCACTTTTTCTTAAAATACACAACACGAAATATAGAATTGCGTTTAAAATTTGTTTTTTATTTAGTAAATAAAAGTAAAAAAAAAAAATGATAAATTGTTTTGTTTATTGCAAAACGACAGATTACAAGTCAGCCGATTTTTAAAAAAGCGTATATATGTTAAAAGAAAAAAAACCCGAGTTGTTTTGTAAATAGTGACACAAAAACATGTTTTAAAAGAAAACATGTTTATTTATGAACTCTCTGCCTTAAAATAAATATAAACATGTTAAAAGAAAAAAAAAATTCCGAAATATACTGCATTTATTACCATAAATAAAAGATCTATTTACAAGTGTTTTGTAAATAGAGACCACGTGTATTGCGAGGTCAACCGGTGACTTCCAAAATATGTCCCGCGTCTTGTGTTAATGATCTGGGGTCCCTATTCTTCTCTTGATCCCTTCTTTCTCTCAAATCCAGACATGGCCAGAGATAGGTATGCTTGGAAGTCGGTTTCTAAAAGCTGTCTAGCATGTAAAATAGACGTTAAAATTAATATGCTGCTGCTGATGATTTATTGCTGAAATGCTATTTGATAAATGCAAATTGAAAACTATTTAAACCATTTAGAAAAAAAAAAAAAGACATCTTGTTAATTAATCACTTAGTAGCAGTGCTTATATATTTAGAAATGTTTTCAGCATTAAAAGAATAAAAACAGTCTTGGGTTTTTTTTAAACCAAGATAATAGCTGCATGTGATAGAATCATTGATATCGCTACTGAAAAAAAATAAAAAAATTTTTGAAGGTTTACAGTTTTTTTTTTTTTTTAATAACTTTGTTGTCTACAATATAAACAAGTTTTCATAATTTTTTTACCAGTTCATGAAATACTGAGAAAGAAAAGTAAAGAATTATTTGTTTGAAATTATTTTCATAAATAAATTTATAGTAATGAAAATGAATTCAGCATCCGAGACTCTTCCCAAACTATTTCACCTCACAATTCATTTATTACCAAATATGTTTTTTTCAAATATTTACTATAATAGATTTTATGCATGTATCTTTGGGATCAAATCTTAGACTACTAAGAATTTAGTGTTGAATAACACAGGTCACTATATTTAACTACACGGATACACCTTATAAGTGAAATTACACATGTAACCAAAACTATAGCACCGTGTAAAAATAATTTTTTCCTTCTTATTTCAGACGATTTACCAATTCATCTTTTAATTCAATTTATTTATAGAAACAATAGTGAATGGATGGCTATCTTATAAACTGATTTTTTAAAAATTTTGGTTTTATTTTAATACATATAAATAATTTTGTAGAAAAATCTGAAAGGAAATCAATAAGAAACGAAATAGAGATAACTAATTTTTCTATTTTCTTATTTAGTTAAATATTTAAATTTCGTAAATTTTACAATGAAATAGGAATGAATGGAACAGCAGCGTTGATTCCAAGATATATTTGTTTGCACATTATTTACATAAATTTATGGTAATACATTTTTAATAATTTTACATTTTTTTTGTTTGATTATATTAATACATTCTTTTATATTTACATGCAAAAAATGAATAAAGAAAAACAATTTTATTAACTTCTTTTTTGCTTATGTTTTAGTAGTATTAAAATCCAAGTCATATCAATTGAAGTACATTGATGTGATGTATTTAATTTACAGCTCATGTGCACAATCAAATTAGCTTTAAAATAATTTTTAATATTATTTTTGCTTTGATTTAATATTCATACTATATTTTTAAAATATTTATTCATAACGAAAAACATTTTACCCTATAGAATATGCTCAAAAAACTTTGTAAACATAACATCGAAACAATAACTGTACTTACTAAGCGTAATTATAATTTTAAATCTTATATAAAATTAAAGGCTCATTTACTGAAATTATTTTTTTTATTTCTTATTTTAATATTTACTTTAAAAAGCTAAATAGATATATTAGAAAAAAAATTAATACAAAAAAGGAGTTATCAGCTATCGCCTACAAACATTTCCCTAGGTGGGTTTTAAAAAAGATTTCATGTCATTTAACACCATGTTCCTTTTAAATAATATTCCAAGTCTTGGTCATAAACATACACAAAATCTCACTTATAGTAAAATACAAAAATTATAAAGAAAATTTATTTTTTAATGATTCAAGCCTTTAGGAGTGTGTGAGTACTCTTATAAAAAGTCGCCAAGAGGATTGCCATATTAAACACACTGTGTGACCTCAAAAATTGAATTTTAGCAAGCTGTTTCGTTAAAATAAATTTAAGATTTGTTCAAAAATTTCCAAATGATCATTATTGCAGGAACATGAGGAAAAAACGGTCACGATTTATTTTTGAAACACCCATTATTGTAACATCACTCAATAAGTCCCAAGACATAAATTGCACCATTAAAAAAAAAAATCTATATTTTTATAAAGTACTAACCTTCAAATGGCACATTCCGAAATTCGGATCGGACTGGATTACTAATTTACAAATTATAATTATTTAAGTAAAGCTACTGTTGCAAATTTTTTTTAAAAAGCAATGGCTTGATAAGTGTTATTCAGACTCTGCTACATCAGAAAGAATGGTTAAGAAGTGGTATGCTGACTTTAAATGTTATTGTACAGATACAAATGATGCTGACCGCTCAGGTCGCCCAAATTCGGCAGTTACCCATGAAAGCATAAAAAAAATGTCCAAACTTGTTTTGGCCAATCGTAAATTGAAGTTGCGTGAGATAGCAGGGGAGTTGAAGATATTAGAAGGAAGTGTATTCACTATTTTACATAAAGATTTATCAATGAGAAAACTGTGTTCAAAGTGTGTGCCATATTTGCTCACAGTCAATCAAAAACAACATGTTGACGATTCAGAGCGTTATTTGCAACTGTTTCAATAGAACAAAAAGGAGTTTTTATATCAATATGTGAAAATGGATGAAACATGGATTCACCATTTCACTTTGGAGTCAAATCGGCAGTCAGCTGAGTGGACAGCAGCAGGTGAAAGCCGTTCAAATCTGCCGAAGACGCAAGCATCAGCAGGCAAGGTTTTGACCTCTGTATCTTGGGACGCACAATGTATTTTCTCCTTTGATTACCTTGAGAAAGGAAGAAGCATCAATAATGAATATTATATTGCATTATTTGAAGGGAGAAATCACCAAAAAATGGCCACAAGTCAATTGAAACGATGGTAAAACTACATGCATTGCACCCATCCTATTCTCCAGATCTGGCCCCCAGCACTTACTAGATGTTTGCAGACCTCAAAAGAATGCTACATGAAAAGAGATTTGGCTCCAATGAAGTGATATCAGTAATTGAGGCGTACTTTGAAACCAAAAACAAATTGTTCTACAAGAAAGGCATAGAATTGTTAAAGAGTTGGAATCAGTGTATCACCCTAGAAATACACTATGTGTATGAATAAAGTCGAATTTTGCTTAAAAGTTGTTGTCTTATTAGTTAGGTCCGGGAGTTATTGAGTGATGTCTTATATGCTGAAGTTTAAAGTAGAAGAAAAAGAATGTTTAATAGCTGAATAATCTGTATCTTATTGTTTGTTGCATTTGTTTGTTAGTTTTTTTGTTTGTTTGTTTTTCATAATAAAAATAGCATATTATTAATTTCTTTGTAATTTTACTCCATAAAACAATTTTAGTGCAAAATAATTTTAAAACCCAAAACTTTAGAAAAGGAGTAGAACTACAATTTTCTAATATCTTATATGCTTCACCTCAAACACACACTTTTAATTGAAAAACCTTATTAATAAACAATTTAAAATTATATTTTTCACAGTGAGTTTTAAGTGTCCATTAAAATAATTAAAAACAGTCATTAACAAAAGTAATAAAATATAAAAATAATTTGAAGCATAAGTACAGATGCACTCAAGGCATTTACAAATGGTCTCTTGGTAGAAAGGGTCACGCAGATACAATGAAATGATTGTTTTTTAATTCTTATCAACAGAAGAGATCATTTTAAGTAGAGAAAAATTACATTTACACTGAAATAATTGAAACAGAAAATGATTAACTTCTTAATAAGTTGGTAAGGCAAATAGCCTTGAGGCAAATTTGAAGTCTTTCTGAATTTAATGTTATTTTTAGTGCATGACAGAAGGAAAAACAATAGCGTTTCTCCAGTTTTTAAATTAAATCTTTTTCTTGTGCATTTATTTGCACTACAATTTTGTATAAATGCATTTCAAGCTTGGCAATAATTTAAGAAATCCTACTGTTTTTGGAGAAATATTTTGCTAAATAAAATAAAAAATTAAATGAATAAAAAGACTTATAAAACATAAAAATCAATCAAAGCACAATTATTTTATACATTCTTCAATAATTGCTTATATGCAAAATGCGATCATTATTTGAAAAGTTTTGATAAATCGATGGTCGATGCAATAAAACTTAACCCATTTGTAGAGAGAGCAAATTGCAACAGAATGGCAACTCTATTTTGCAAATAGCAAAGAAAAAAAATTCAGATTCACCAATAATGAATTGTCAAGCTGGAAAGCAAAATAAACTATCTAAAATAAAGAAAGAATATAAAAAAAACAGACTACTCATAACTCAGGTGATACCTAATATATCCTTATGGATATCATACTAGAGACTTATATATTAATATTTCTAAATTAATTTGTAAAAAAGAAATTAAGGTTTTTATTTTTTGAAAAACTATAGTCTAAAACAAATCTCAAAAACTAAATCTACCAAACAGTTTGATTTTTCTTTACTAATTGAGTAAAATTTTGGTGAAGTTAGAAATAGCATTAGTGTAGTAAGTTTTACGAATGAACTGGAAGAATTCAGAAATAATGATAAAAGAACGAATTCACAGACTATTTTAGGGATCAACTCTACCTGGCAAATATATCCAGTGAACCAAGTGCAAGAGAGATACTAACAATTGCACTTAAAGGGACTGTTAGAATCTTAAAAAGATCTCTCGGCTGAAGTGTCTGAAATAGCGGGTGAATGTCGGCATCTGGTAGGATGCCCCATTCTCAGCAAAAACAAGAATTTTTTTTAAAAATTTAAAAATGAAATATTAAAGAGAATTTTATCTGTATCTTCTACCCATTACATATATATTGTAGATCTATGTATGTGACTTTTGTTATAAGCATCCATGTAGAGGAGGGACTGACTTTACTTTATATATAAGATGAGATTGTGTGCATTTGTATTTTTTTTTTCTTTTCAAACCTGGAATGAGATATTGATTCAAAGAAGAAATGCCCAAAATGGCATAATAAATAATGAGCTTTCTCAAATTGGGTTTGGAGATCTCATGGTGGAAAACTCAATTCAAATAAATACTGCAAAAATTGTTAAATATATATTTTAGAGATAACTTAAAAGAAAAAAACTTGTGAAAGAAGAAATTTTATAAGAATGCAAATCTTCACTAATACTTGAATTTCTAGTGTAAAATCATTTAGATTTTTACATAAAGAGAATAGCTGTCCACCTTTCTTTTAAGTTTCTGCAGCGAAGCAACACACTGGAGGTGTGACAGATGAGAAAATAGGAGTTTAGGAGAAAACAAATGAGTACTTCGGATTTCAGATGAATGTGATCCAGGTGTTGAGGAATGAGTGTGAGAAAAATCTATTTCTGAGTTTAGATAGGAAATAGATTTAATGTTTGATGTCACATTCTGGGGGTGGGTGGGTGACATAGGTTCAGAGTGTTTCGATTGTTTTGGTTACCTTATAGTGGAAGGTGAAAGTGTTGACCCCCAACAGGTGCATTAAACTCTGATGAGCATGGAAAATAAGAGCGACCACGTGATTGGTTATTTGGAGAAGGATATAATAGAAAATTTCTATATTAATAAAATTATGTTCTTTCTAATTTACTTGAAATCGATTATTTATTGACATAAAAAATGCAGTAGTGTAAATTATTAAAACAAATTAGTTTTTTCAAAAGTTTAATTACAAAATAAAATCCAGAACCAAAGTGTACTTCATTTTCTTCACAATAAACCTATTTAATTGCCTCCACACAAGGTCACAATTAGACACAAGGTCAAATTTTTTATGGGAAAGATATCCAATATTCCAAAAAGGTGACTTTGGACAGAACAAAAATAAAAATTGCCCAAGTCAAGAAGGATTCCTCATCCTCTGACTAAGGACAGACACTACACTCTGATCCCAGCCCAAAGACCCAAGTCAACCATTTAAATCTTTTGGTAATAGTCGAAAAAAAAAAAAAAATCAATTACTTCGTGATTCTTCGAAATTCAAGAAGAATTTGGAAGCATTTAAACTGTTGAATATAAGGCCATCTGTCTTAAAAAATTTTTTTTAGCAAATCCTCATCTATTAAAATAAGATTGAAAGTTATTTGCATCCAATAATATTAGTGAAACAACCCAGACCTTACTAAACTAAATCCAAGAACAGGTAAAATTCCCTGAACAGAACAGTTTTGCACCACTTTATGTCCCCTCATGAAGGTTTAAAAATCAACATAATGCTACTAATCTCTAGAATCCTTATTCCAATTTTGATCAAAATTCATTACAGAATTTTGATTCTAAAAACGTCTACAATTTAAGGCTTAAATTTAAGGAAGAATAAATTGAAATCTTGCTTAATTAGTGTCAAATGACTATGGATCAAATTTAATACAAATCTGAAATATTTGAATTTTCAAATGGGAGGTTGTTCTCATATTATTCCCCCTTAAACACTCTTTAAAATACTCCAAAGAAACTGAAATTTGGGGAATAATTGATGTCTAATACCTATTGTTAACATTTCACAAAAATCGGAGGTATCTGAATTTTCACAAAAGGGTTCAACCCCTCTTTGCCTAAAACTAAACAAATATAGCCCACATTACATACCTGTATGCATAACAGTTGTGTTCCAAAATTCATAACGATCAGTTAATTAGTTTAGGAGTAAATCCTATACATACAAATCTATAAACATATACACATACCTAACTTTATATAGAAATATGAGTTAGTTCTCCTAAGGCATTTCTCTATATACTTTAATAACACAAAATACAATAGTTCTGGGATTGAGTTATGTTTGAAAAATAAAAAATTGTTTTAATTGTTCTAATGTATGATTAATGTATGATTAAGTCACCCATCTCTCTTAGCTATCTATGTATTTCTCTCATCTCTCTCACTATTTTGATTCAAGCATTCTCTAATATTTCATGTCTAAGTATTTAAACAAAGTGTGAATATTTTTGTAAACTTATAAATTTAATGGCAAAATAAGTGTCTTTACTGCTATATAATAATAATAATAAAGAATATAATACTTCTATATAATAATAATAATAAAGAATATAATACTTCTATATAATAATAATAATAAAGAATATAATACTTCTATATAATAATAATAATAAAGAATATAATACTTCTATATAATAATAATAAAGAATATAATACTTCTATATAATAATAATAAAGAATATAATACTTCTATATAATAATAATAAAGAATATAATACTTCTATATAATAATAAAGGATATAATACTTCTATATAATAATAATAAAGAATATAATACTTCTATATAATAATAATAAAGAATATAATACTTCTATATAATAATAATAAAGAATATAATAAGAACATAATACTTCCATATAATAATAATAATAATAATAATAATAATAATAATAATATTGAAGTATAGAGACATTTTAGTTATGCAAGAAAGAATGTCTCATAAGATATCTCACAGGTTATGAAATGAAATAAAAGTAGAATAAATAGTAGCGGTTGTGCCTCAACAGGTAGCAGGCATATCTAATAATTTTATTGAAAAAATGGTTCAATTAAAAGTTTAATGGACAAAACAATACGATAATTAAATTTACCTTGCAAAATCCTATTAAGAAAAAAAATTGGTAAAAAAAAATGAAAGTAAAAAGACTCCTGGACAGGTACAACTAGTATATAATAAAATAGGTGATCAGTACATGGCAATTCACCACTGAACATTGTTCTGGTAAAGGGTTAGTGTTTTGGGAGCCACAATTTTAAACTTGTGGAAACTAAACAGAATTAATCTTTTGATGAAACCAGATGTTGTTTCAGCCTCTTCATAGTTAGAGGCTGCTAATATAAAAATGAGATGAAAAAAAAAATACCAGATGAGATTAGCTAAAAGTGGTAAATATAAAAAAAAAAAAAAAAAAAAAAAAAAAAAAAATGGAGCTTAACATAGATAGTTTCATAAATTACTTTACTCACATTAAAACAGGCTCTTAATTCTTTTTTTTTTTTTTTTAATTAACACTTGTAATTTTGTATTTGGGTGTAGTAATTTTACAAATTACAAATGTATCATTTCTCCCCCTGGTGTGACTTTGGGATACTATCCCCATCGGAGAAACAAGGTCTCTTGGAGTTCACTCTGACTCCACTTGAGATCAAAGTCAAAGGATGGATTTTATGAGTTTTCCTCAAACACTGAAACCCCCATGCACACTTAGTGGCAAAATGAGTAGTGGCCAATGATTAGATTTAATGCTCTTGACCAGGATTTGAACTACAAAAGGTTTGTGTTAGTCATAAATGTCAAATGTCTCAAGTGGATTATTTCTGTAAACAAATTGTGTATATATTTTATTTTTTCAAAACGTTTTAAACAAATGTAATAAGTAAATTCATTAAGAGATTCTCTTAGTTTCTGAGCAAATTAACCATTGATGAGTAACAAAGTTAATCTAATATATTTGAAGGAATATATTCATCTCCATCACTACTTTTTAACAATTTAAGAAAAAAAATTTAATTTTCTGTTTTTGAAAACCACCGATATTTTTCAAAATTTATGTCAATGGCTACAGGCAAGTTCAAAGAGGTCCTATTCCCCTGATAAACTCTTGCAAAAGTTGAAGCATTCACTTTATCAGAATCTCATAATGTAATAATTAAATGTAAGTTCCAAAATCCTATTTAAAATAAAAAAAATAATTTAGTATAAAAAAATTCTTATATATCAACATTAAAAAGAAACATGATTCTTTTAAATGTCAAGACAAAAATCTTCCAGTCAAAACTGTAATTATGACCAGAAAAATGTTGGATATTATATTTGTTTTAATTAGAAAATTATTAAGTTTTAAAGAAATCTAAGAAAATATGACACTTATCAACTATTTGAAATTTAATTTAAATAAACAGCAATAATATTCAATAATATTAATAAGTTATCTTATTAATTTCACATTCAAATTTAAACTGACGCTTTCTCTGCAAAAAAAGAGAACGTTTGTTTTTTTAAGGTTTTTTCCCCTATATTCTTTAATAACACAAAATATGTGCTAAAATATATATTAGTTCTGAGATTGAGTTATATTTGATAAAACATTGTTTTAATTATTCTAATTAGTCGTAATTTACGATTGAACTAGTCACACATCTTTCTCTTAGATATCTGTATTTTTCTAGCCTCTCACTGTTGATTCAACCACTCTAATATTTCTTAATGTCTGTGAGCATTTAGAGAAACTTTCTTTCAGAAAGAGTGACTCCTTTCATCAAATTTACATGTGTCTGTACACAAAGATTTATGTAAATTAGATGGCAAAATAAGTCTTTACTTCTATATAATAAATAATAATAATAAAAATGATAATATAGAAGTAAAGTGACTTATTTTGAGTTATGCAAGAATATCTTAACATAAGTTACAGTTTATGAATTTTTGAATGAAATCAAAGTAGAATAAATAGTGGTAGTGGTTATGACCCAACGGGTCACGGGTATGTCTAGTGTTTTATAATTCTCGAAGATACTTTCATTTTACCTGACAAAATAATGATTTAAGTTAATAAAAATGTCAAATATATTAAAGTTTGCACAGAAAATGACTTTGCTTTGAATATGAAAAAATACTATTTCTCAGCACATAAAATGTTGAGATAGACAGGAGATGTTTGTTAAAAAAGGAAGTTCCTGTTGGATTCAGAAGTTTGACTTCCATCTTGCAGACACTTCCACACCATAAGACAATGTGGTGAGAAATACGGCAACATATCCAAATGAAATGTAAATTTTTTTTTAAAATAAATAAATAAATAAATTAAAAAAACTTGCATATTTATGAATCTACACCCAGTAAGATCGTAATAATCTTTCATTGCAACCTTCTTTCGACAAGAGATTAACTTTTTTTCAAATATTCGCTAAGAAACCAATTTGCATTTGAGTATGCAATATATCCCAGAAGAGCTACTAAAAAGAATTTACTACTATTTCACTACATTAAAAATATAGTGGGTAAGTAAGCAAGATAATAAAGATACACAGAATTTTAGTCGTACATAGAAAGATGTTTGTTAAAGTTTTGTACCTTATAAAATATTAACATTTACAAATGGAAACTCATATCCAGATTAATAAAAAAAATTTTTTTATTGACACTATACACTATTACACAAATCTCAATTTCATCTTATTAAATGGAGACTTGGTGTGTTTTTTGTACTAATGAGTCACTGCTTATCAAGGTCCAAAGGCCACTCGGGGATAAGGGTGTATATCTAACTGAAACATCACCCGTGAAAATTTACTCAAAGATATTAAACCAGGAGCCAAAATTTGTTTAAAAAGTTGTTTTAAAATCTCAAAGATTATGCATATCTTAATACTAATGTGCTGATGCTACATTGGCTGAGATTTCCATGAAAACTGGCCAATCATTGACTTGTTTATATTACAAGGATTTGAGCAATACATGGTAAGTAAGCACATCCCAGAAAGCCTCCCCAGTATTGCCAAAAGTTTTGGGTCTTCTACAACATTTGGCCGAGTTGAGAGTTAGTGTAATGCTAGCAAGCATTTTGGATACTTTATTGAATAAATATTGATTACGAGTGGGCTTTTATGTAGTAGTAGGTTGATTTTCAATCAGAGAATTGGAAGTTTTTTTTTTCTGCTGATGCTTATTTTAGCCATTAAAAAATTTAAGTTTCATTTGTCTCTCCTTATTAATATTAAATTTTTAGTTTTCATTTTTGATCTTGGTAAATAATATTTTTAAATTATACTTAGCTTTAGAAAGTGTGCTGAATTTTGTTTTACTGTTGGTGAATATAGATTGTGACAAAAAGAAAATAATGGTCTTAACCCTACACCCACACAAATCACAAGGTCCAATTAACTGATTTCATTCATGGAAGAAAGAACTACCCCCTCCTCCAATAATTCATGCTGACAACAACCAGGCACTCCTCTCAACTAAGAGAACAACCAAGCCCAGGTCTTTCCTCAAGAAGGGGGTTAGGGATAAGAACTCTTTTCTCATTTTGATTTCCTAGTGAATTATAGGGACTCTTTATTTGTTCTGTTGAGATGCATATACTTTTAGGCTGAAATCATATTCACATGAATGCTTGTTCAGTTGTAATAATTTTTTTATAACTAATTTATCTCCCCAACCCACCCCCCACCCCCACCCCCGCTTTGGTTTGTGAACTCTCAATATCCTATTTCCAAAATTTGGTAATACATGTTCCAACCTTTACATTGGTATCTGACTTTTAATTGCCAATATTTGTCAAGTTTCCTCTGATCTTCTGACAAAATAGTCCCTTCTCAAAGAATGGCTAACTCATTACTAGTCTTTTTCCTTTACCCGAAAATAAGATAATTTCAGGTCTTACTGATGTTTCAATAAGGTTTTCTGGAAATTCTAATTGTTTCCTTAAGGCTACTTTCATCTTCCAGTTAATTGTTTTAGCTTGATGGTTCGATATAGTTTTGTGTGTGGGTCGTTCTTTCGATCCAGCTTTGACAAATTTTATCTACTTTCTGGTAGGGGTTTATTACATATCGATAATTTATATACATTTGTGATTAGGGACAACACAATAAACTTGTTTAATAGTAAATTAAATGCAGTTGAAATCCATATTATCACATATATCTGCCATGTTACTTTTTGTTGCATAACATCCTCCCATTTTGCACACCATTGGCGCATTCTTAGTTTGCTAAGGTGCATCTCTTTTGTGCCCACCCCTCCCATTTTTCTTGGATTATGCCTTTTCTTTCTTAGTCATATAGTTGAAATGCTTGGTAAGGAAGTAACCAAGAACAACTTGCCCTTTCGCGTTCTTTAGCCTTGGTGGGCAATCACCTAGACATGGTGTCTCGATAAAAACACTGGTCCCCATAACCTCACTGGATTGGCATCAGGAAGGGCATCCAGACTATAAAAATCTTGCCTTGATTAAAGAAATGATGTTCAAAGAAGCCTGACCAGAGATAAGTTTGGAAGTCAATTTCTAAAAACCATCCAACACATGCCAGTATGTAAAACTGACGTTAAACCAAATAAGATGATGATCAACAGCAATCTGCCACCCGTTAGTGTTGTCACAGTGAGGTTATACATGTATGCCCATATGGCTTGGTGGTGTACCAGTTAAGGGTGGTGGGGCTCTGGCTTAGTTTTCAGTTGTTTTACTGTTAAATTTATAGCAAGGTTTAATAGTTATGGTAGATAAAATGCATCCTTCTATGATCAATTTTTGTCATATGCCAATTCGAACATGATTTAATTCATTTTAAATTCTGTATGATAGTCAATGATGAGATATATGATGTTACTTAGAACATGGTGTTTGTGTAGTGCTATACTGATTATTTTGTGAGCTAGAGAGCTTTATGTATTTGCTTGGTCCAACCATAATATTACCAGATTATCATTATTTTCTTGTATTTCTTAAGTAGTTGCCAAACAGTACCAGAGTGTTCATGACAGCCTGGTATCCCTCCTTTTTTGCACTGGTGTAATTGTTACGACAGATTGGTAGACACACTTCTTGGCTGACATTAAGGTCTCCCAACGACCCTATAGAACCATTGGAGGCACATAAAGGCGGATCTAAAATTCGACAATCAACCGTCGCTGCTTCCTGCCAGAACAGTGGTAGATCATAGATACACAAATGACTTCACGTTCTCCAAAATAGCGCCAAAGAGAGCGGTTTCCAGACTTCTGGAGAGACCAGATAGGACCTTAGTCTTCGATGCAAAGATACTAAAACTTAATTCCAATTTCATGCTTCTTACATGAGAAAAGGGAAGAATTGTAAATGAAAATAAGATTCCTTCAAATCAACATTAAAAATTTAAGTCATTTGTCGTCATGACAAAACCAATAGATCAAAGTAAAATAACTGAAACTAACATTTTTTAGAAACTATAACTAGTAATAACAGTTTGGATAATCACGGATTTCAAGGTAGTTCTACTAAAATAGTCATATTTTAAAAACCAAAGCACTTTAAGTCATCAAAATACCACCATTTTGTTCAGAAATTAATATCCTTTCACATGCATTGATAAGTAATAATCTACATTATATATTTTGAGAGTGTTCAGCAAATAAAGTCATAAAAATGTTAGTCATTTTTTGCCATTTACGTCAGGGTTTTTTTTTTTAAATCCCCCCCCCCCCTTCTTTTAAAGATATCGTACCATTTGCCTTTGGGGAATTTCGTCATGAAATTTGAAAAACAATCAGGAGAAATGTCAATTTCAATTATCGTTGGGGTACGAAATTAATTTATCCATTATTATATTTTTTTTTTTTTGTAATCTTAAAAATATAACTTCAACATTACGTGTATCGAACATTTTTTTAAAACTATTTTTCGTACCCCAACTAGTAAATAAATCAATCTTTTATCTTTTTTTATGCATTAAAATTATGGTACTGTTTTAGAATTTGACCCTAACCTTCGTGACTGCCCGGCAGCAGCGAGCCGACAGCTAACGGAAGCGTCCCGACAGCTAATGGAAGCGTCCGAGACCTGCCGAGTCGGCAGACGACAACAATGTAAGACGATGACTATACGTAAAGAAAAAGAAATGCATATATGTGTATACAGAAAATGAAATAAATGAACAAACCCATAGCTGAAATGAATAAACTTTTTTTTTTATTAATAATTAACCATTTTAAGTAAGAAAACTAACTTTTTAAACTCTTTTTTTTTGTTTTTTTTTAACTGAAATAAACTGTTTTTATGAACGCTAAAATAACCATTTTTTTTTTTGTTTTTTTTTTCAATTATATTAGCTGGAGGGGTAAGGGCTTGTTTTTCGCTTTTGGAGGAGGGCTTATCGAAATACAGGCAGAAGAGGAGGATGGGGTAGTCGTCGCCGAGGATGTGGAAGGAGGCGGAGCAGCAGAAGATTGTTGGTCGCCGACGACTGGATAAAGTACGGCTATCTGCGATAATATGGCGGCGAAAGGGTCTTTTTTAAAAGTCTGTCGCCACATGAATTCCCGCAGATAGCCGTCTATCAGGGTCCTGCTCGTCCCGCATTCTTTCTTGTTCCTCTGCTTCGCTTCCTTCCACATTCTCTCGACATGATTTGTGCATGCCCCCGTCGTCGGGTCCACGAAATGCTGGGCGTGATTAACAGTTAGGTGGCGATATCCATCCTCCTCTCCTATCCTGCTGTAAGCCCTCCAGCAATCGGAGACGACCGTGGTCCCAGGGGCGACGTACTGTCTGATTATTGGAAGGAGGGTTTCGGCATTTCTGTTTGGTACCGTTACCAGGAAACCCTCCTTCTCTGCGGGGTCGTATCCCCCGAAGACCCAGAGCGGCTGCAGAACACGGCCGACGTTGTTTTTCCTACGGTTGAACAGACTCTCATCTATCTCAACCGTATGCCCTGGGCCTCCGAGTCGTCTGGGGTTTCGTGCTAGGTGTTCGATGCACACCTCCCGCAGGAAATTTTTCCAATCCACTTGCGTGGCACTAGACAGTACGCCGCATTCTTTTTGTAGATTTTTTCCGGTCGCCATATCCTGGGACCACAGGTATATCATTTTCAGAATTTTCGATATGGTGAGGTTGGATCGCGAAAAAAACGTCCCCGATCGCAGCGAAATCCAAGCCCGGCATTCCTGGGTGGGGCATCTCCAGGCATATTTTTCGGAAACTGTCTTTCTCGGTACTAGCCGGCAAAGTCGGCCGCCGCCGCATCGCATACAGCGCATAGATTTTGCCACCAGAGCTTTCTGCTGGCAAAAGTTAATGCACTGCTCCGGAGAGGCAATCGAACTACACAACACTTCAAAATTCATTTTTACTTTGTGCCAAGCGTCTCTCTTTGAATTCAATATCGTCTGCCAGCCAGCCTCGTTTTCGATTTCAGCAGGTCTCGCATTCGGCAGGTCTCGGACGCTTCCGTTAGCTGTCGGCTCGCTGCTGCCGGGCAGTCACGAAGGTTAGGGTCAAATTCTAAAACAGTACCAAAATTATAATTGTATGTTGTTTTGTCTTTCGGTAGTAGTAATTTTAAATTACCTTATACGAAAAAATATTGTCTCCTTTTGAGCGAAAGTCAACAATGGCTGCTAGTATTGCTAATATAACAAT
The DNA here is from genome assembly GCA_963556195.1 of Sepiola atlantica. Taxonomy (NCBI): domain Eukaryota; kingdom Metazoa; phylum Mollusca; class Cephalopoda; order Sepiida; family Sepiolidae; genus Sepiola; species Sepiola atlantica. The sequence goes on from OY744524.1 coordinate 132,129,583, forward strand.
CAATCAGCAGCAGCTTGCTATAAACTAACTTTGTAAAATTCGTTTACAGACTTTTGAAAAAAAAAAGACAAAATACCTTTTGTGCTTAAAAAAGTTAATGCTGTTTGTGGTTCTTTTATAAAAAATACTTCAAGAAATACTGGTTTTTACTCAACTTTCGAACTTCTAGTAGTAATGACTTTTTAGTCGTCAATTAAAAAAAAAAAATAAGATTCTACTTTTTTAGGCAATTACGTGTGAACACCCTAAAAGTCTTGGCAAAAAAAGAATTTAGAATGGGGGATCAATTTCGCATATAAATTTAATGTAAACTAATTTATTTCCCGGCCATTCTTGCCTTTTAGTGCAATTTTTTAAATATTTTTTCAAGCTGAAAACTTGATATAAAATAAATAATTACTCTACCACTAACTCTAGGTTCGAGTGAAAAGCTCAACTCCTAAAAAATGCCTTCTCTTGAACATGTCATACTATTAACTTTTTAAAAAAATCCCTTAACCCTAACACTTAACTTCGAATGGCAACCTCCATCCAAAACAACCCCTCTTCCTTAACCTAATCACTTACCCTAAGTCCGAGTTGCAAGCATATAATCCTACAAAAAGCCCATTAAAACCACACATAATCGTCTAAAAAATGTTTTAAAAAAACAAAAACAACAACAAAAAAAAAAACACGCCCATTAAGAAAAAACGCTCAGGATTTATTTCTCATATGAAAAAATTGATTACTTCCCTAAAACGCTAGAATGGTCCGGAAATGGTGAATTATTCCACATTAAATTTATGTGAAACTAATCCCCCACTCTAAAATAACTGCTTTTTTTCTTTCTAAGTTTTCAGGGTGTTCACACTTAATTGCCCCTAGACCTACCACTAACCCAAAGTCCAAGTGGTATGCCTCCTCCTCCTCCCACAAGGACTCTTAAAACTACACATAATCGTCTATAAAAAAAAAAAAAAGAAAGAATACCCCCCCCCCCCAAAAAAAAAACAAGAAAAACGCACAGGATTTATCTTCCATAGAAAAAATGATTAAATGCCCTAAAACGCTAGAATGGCCCTGAAATGGGTGATTATTTTACATTAAATTTATATGTGCAACTAATCCCCACTCTAAATTCTAAAATAATTGTTTTTGTTTCTTTCTTTCTGGCAAGTTTTTCAGGGTGTTAACGTGTAATTGCCTAAAAAAAAGTAGAATCTCATATTTTGGTAAGGCAAAGGAGTGATTTAGCGAAAAGTGTTAATGAAATCTTGCAATCTATTCATTTTTTAAACAGTCCTAGTATTAGATTTTAGTTTCTTGTACATAGAATGTATTACAATTCAACTTTACACGAGTAGATCTTCCTAAAGATTTTTTCTCAACTGTTTTCCTTGTAATTGATTGAAATTTGTGAGATAACTATCTTTTTTTTTTCATAAATTGAAAATAGTCGACGATTCGTATGTAAAATAAGACGGTGTAGGAACAGAATAGGTAAGAAAGCTCTCTCCCCATGTTAAGAATCAATTCCTAAATAATGTTACTATTTAGAAAACCATTCTTAACATGAGGGGTAGGGGGTCTTTGTTAACTATGCTGTGCCTTCCCTCTATCAAGAATGTTCATATTTTTATCCTAATTATAAAGATTTGGTCAGTTATTGCTACTGTCAATATAACAGTAGGGGTGGGACGTAATGGGTGAAAATTTCAGATTCATGCGAGTAGTATTTTTTTGTGTTCATTATAACACTAAACAATCAAACATTTTGAAAATTTTGCAAAATTCAGAAGGTGCAGGCCACTAGTTTTTGGCTATTTTACATTCATGAAAACCCTTTTACAGTCACAAAATGGTCCTAAATTAAAGTACTATATCAGATTTAACCATCTATATCCATTCATAGCTTTTGAGGATGTTTTAGGACCTGCAATGTCGCATGAAACCACTTTTTCACCGAAAAATGATGGATTTTGAGTCCCGTGGAGCCCTAACGGCTATTTTTGGCCTGCACCTTCTGAATTTTGCAAAATTTTTAAAATGTTTGATTGTTTTGTGTTATTTATGTATAAATGAACACAAAAAAAATACTACTCACATGAATCTGAAATTTTCATCCATTACGTCCCACTCCTAATAACAGATACGTAATAGGTTGATTTGTCCTACTGTAAAAAGAAAATCAAGATAATAATAATAATAATAATAATGGGTAATTTGTAGATTAACACCCTCAGCTAAATCACTTGTTCCATCGTTTTAATACTCAAATGTGAACTTTTTGAGAGGCATCATATAGACGTGTAGCAAATAGAAATTTGAAAGAAGTTTGATAAGGGAATAGGTGTAAGTGAATTCTAAAATATTTACTTTGTTTTACATAATTTATAAAAAAAAAAAATTAGACTGGAGAGTCAATTTCTAACCTGAGATCGTGGTCATTAGTCTTATTAGTCTCATGTTGTAAATAAACAATCTTTTAATAAGTATATACATTGTGTTTGTTTCATTTTTTATTGTCAACAAAGAAAAAATTTTAAGAATTGTTTTGGAATCGGAAATAAGGCTCAAATGTTTCCCATACCTAAAAGTTCTGATTTTTCCGATTCCCAATTCCGATTAACCATCCTAACACAGTATTTCATTTATCAAAATGTAACGTTATTTGAAATTTGAAACAGTTTCAGTTATTGTGTTTATGTTTTAAAGAAAACAATGACATCAAATGAATATAAAATCAATACAAATTTTTAAGAGAAATTGGTTACTAAAATATAAATTAAATAAAGAAAATTACAATCATCTTCGAAGAATAACATTTGAATTATAAAGATAATAATTCAAATCCTGATTTCAGAAGCAAAGATTAATCCTGCCTTTTAATGCCCGGGAGTCTTTATGTTCATTGTTGGTTTAGGTTGGTTTTGTTATCAAATTATTATTTTTTTAAAAGGATTTTGAAAGTTAAATTTTAAAATTACAGTATTGTTGGTTAAAAATTACTTCAAATAAATTCTTGTAAAACTTTAATTTAATGTTAAGATAATGTTGTTTTAATTTATATAAAATTATTGGGTGTTAATAGCTTTCAAAACATTCATTTTTTTAATACATGATGATTTACTACGAATTTTAAGGCCAGACATGATTTTCTATTTGACAATTTAAATGCTTCCAAATTCCTTTCAATTTCCAAGGGTAATTCATTTGTTTTTTTTCAACTTGATTAAAATGACTTCAGAAGATTAAAATGACCGACTTGTTTCAAAAGAAACAAAAATGCATTATGAGTAATTTAATTACAAAATTAAATCTTTTATTAGGATTTTTTTTAAATTCATTTTATGCTATTACATTTTTTATTTCAATAATTGAATAGTAAATAAAAATAAATAATAATGTGTAAGTCATGCAGAGGCGAGAAACACACACACACACAGAGTTGTCTCATAATTTTATTAATATAAGAGATTACAATTGTAAAATGAGGTATTTCAATCATTTGTATGTGTCATATTGTATATGCATATGCAAATCTATACACAGAATCTTTAAAGTATAAGATCAATGTTAAAACATACAATATTTTGGGATGAAGTTTATAATTGTTTACTTGTTAACTATAAACAATATTTTTCTTTTTTTACTATTAGATAATGTTATCTAATAGTAAAAAAAGAAAAATGGAAAACTAAGGTATATGTGCAAAATAAAAAAATGTTTTTTTTATCTAGTCCAAATTGATTACCATTCAAGTTAAATAGAAGACATGCTAATAACATTAACAAAGTTATGATTTTCTGAAGGTTTAACATTGTAAGAATGTAAGTAGAAGAAACAAAGTATAAAGATAATATCATCTAAATGAAATGTCCATGACCAATACAAGACTGACTCCCCAGTTCAATTTAATCATGAAACCTAATTTCATCCAAATGGCGCCTAAATAGGCTGAACAGTTCAAAAGATGAAAGAACTAATAATATTTTTTATATTAAATTACAATAATCAGATCTGTAAATGAATTTATTATTCAGTAATAAAATATGATAAAGCCAAATTAGTTTAAAGTTTCTATTTTGTGAGTGAATAAATTCTGGTTCTCCTTGTAAAGATTTCATCCTTTTCATTGTATGTTGTTAGAATGAGTCTTCAAAGAAAGCAACCCTCTTCCTGATGTTCATAAATGATCTTTCAAATCATATTCTTTGACATCTATGCAGACGACAACTATTTATGGCAACACTTCGAAGAGCATTGATCATCAAGATCTTTCTGACTCTTGACTGGGAGCATGTAGTGCAATAAGGGGAAAAGTGACTTGTTACTTTTAACACCTCTAATACCAGGCTTCTCTCTTTTTACCACCAACGCGCAGATCCTCACTTCTTACCAGTCGAAATAAATGGCTCTCTCCTCGAGGAAGCCCCCTTCTAGGACTGACTGTCACCCAAGAACTGAAATCGAAGACTTACATCAAATCTGTTACTAAGGTTACTGGAAAAATGGTCAGATCATTCTAACGCTCTAGAAAATACCTCACTCCTGACATAATCCTTTACCTGTATAAGAGCCAGATACATCCTAAGATGGAGTAGTACTGTCATATGTGGGGAGGTACCGCTTGTCTTTACAGAGTAAAAAATCGACTTCGCAATCTAGTGGGAGTTGATCTCTTCTTGTCCTTTCAAGCCTCTTTGACACAGAAGAGATTGTTGTTAGCCTCTCTTTATGTTCATGGTAGGTGCTCGACTGAACTCCACCACCCACCCCCGTTACAACCACAGCAAATACTTTCCTTTCTCTCTCTACCAAAAACAAAACGGGACTTTCATGAACAAAGTTCATATCCTAGAGCATCCCGTCTGTGAAACAAGATACCACGAGTCTGCTTCCCAACAGACTACAGCATGGTCGTCCTGAAATCTAATGTAAACAAATACTTGTTAAGCCGTCCTCTTGAATAATCGATTCCTCTTAAGTAATCTTCTACCCATCCCACTCATTGTCTCCAGTACTTTCATGCTCCATGTGACAGATAACGCCTGGGCCAAACCTAAGCACGACAATGCTATTCCAAACTTAAGCGCACCAGACTAACAAAAAGGTTGGGAACCACAGAACTAACCGACCCATCAACTGGTGAATAAAGATGCTTGAACGCATCTAAAAATTTGCTACCATCTTTTCTATTTTTTTAATAATTATTACAGAAGCATCGAAAGTATATCAATTTATTTTTACAAACTGAAAGGAGGAGACAACAAAAAATTCTGCTGACTGAAGTTGATATACAAAACAAAAATTCATACTGATGAGAGCAATTCTCTTTTTAAATTAATATATTAGACTTGTTCTGAACATCTTGAGTTTGCTCCGTTAAAGATGGCGGAATTCTTCACATTCTTAAATTAATGCAATTTTATTCTAAGTGCAAATAGCTTCAGAGATTTTTGCAAATTGATCGAAGCAGTCATTGCCAAAGATAGTTTAATTAGATTAAGTTTGAAAATATGTAAATTTGTACAAATGCTTGCATTTCTGAAAATTATGCAAACTTATTAATATTCAAATTACTGCTATGAATATTTGAATAACAGATTAGCTATTGTAAAACGAAAATGCAAGTTATCAAAGTAGATACAGAAATTAGTTTCATAAAATATGCAAGCACTACAAGATTTATCAATAAAAGCTTATTGACAAATAAAGTCACTTTATTTTCTTTTTAATTCGTATTTCTTTTGTATGAAAAATTTTGAAAAACAACTTAATCAAAAAGATTAAAGTTAGGACAAATATATTTGTCCTAAAGTCATAAATACATTTTTTTTTTAAATTTTAAATCAAATCCCTCTTTACGGATCATTGTGACTTTAATTTTAATTCAGTATTCTACTCTAGAATTAAGTATAACTGATAAAGTCTAATAAAGTATTTTGATTATGCTACGCAACTTTAAAAAAACTTCTGGTTGAATACTAACATAATCTACTATAGATTAGCACTCTTCTGTCTTGACAGACTACAAAACCGACTTCACAATCTAGTGGGGGATGATATCTTCTCTTCCCTAAAGTACAGAACAGATTGTAGGTGCTCGACTGAGCTCAAATCCCTGATCCCCTCCCCCATAAAACATCGACAGCAAAAACTTGTCTAGCTACAACCACAAAAAAGAATTTTCCTTTCTCTCTCTGTACGAAAAAACTAACAGCTTTCATGAAAAAAGTTTATTTCCTGGAACATCCTATCTGTGGAACAAAATACCATGAGGCTGCTTCCCAACTGACTACAACATGGTCGTCTTCAAGTAATGTAAATAAATACTTGTTAAACCGTCATCTTCATGCCATTCCACCCATTGTTTCCAACCGATCAGCAGCTAACTGACAATCTCTTTAACCGTTATCCTTGAGTGGTCTCCAGGCCTTGATAAGCAGTGACTCATCAGTAAACATTAAAAAATTTTAAAAACAAAAAAGATTTTTGTCTCATCGAATAAAACTGTCTTCAACAAAGCTGAAGAATACCTGGAACGCACATGTGATAATTTAAATAGGTTCCTGGCATGACCATGGTCTCCAGTAAATTCAGTGCATCCAAACTAAAGTTTTTGAATACTCTGTAGCATTAAACTGTAGGGTTTCAGATGAATTTTAATCATCTTGAATTACTAGACAGAAAAAAAAAAACAATCACTTAACCACAGTTCTAGTAAAAAACTTTTTTTTCAATATTCTCAAAAAGTTTGTTTAAAAATAAAAACGTTTATTAGCTCGCATTCCCTTTATCGACAGAAATTGAAAAGTGGAATAAAGATCCGCCAAGTGTGGCTATTACCTAGAAGTTAATAATTAAAGATTAGAAATTTGCTTATTTTTAAAAGTTACATTCTTTTAAGACAAAATTAGACACACCCAAACTATGGAAATATTGAGGTGCATCCCTAGAATATACAGATAAGAAGTTAAAGACTAGAAACAATACTGGAATAGGCAGAGAAAGACTGGAGTCATTTTGGAGTTTTTCTTAACTAGTTGCATAATCAAGGCTCAAGAGTCTAGTCTATCTTACTATTTAATCCATAGCTGGACGGTGGATATATGGGTTTATACTTTTCCCAAGGGTACTAGTGAAAGTAATGCAACCTCCGACAAAACTCGAACCCAGCATGCTGAGCCCAAGCCTGTACCCATGACACTACACCACTTCCACTAAAATATATATATATATATATATATAGAATTCACTGTGGAGGTCCCCAGATGCCGAAGAGCTTTCTACTCCAAAAGTTTCTTTCCTCGTGCTGCTGAACTCTGGAACTCCCTCCCTGCTCCGTGACGGTACTGACATGCAGAAATTTAAAACTAATGTAAACAGACATCTCGCTGCACAGCTCCCAATTTATGTTAACCCCCCCCCCCCCCCCAAAAAAAACTCATCCTTTTTCTCAGTAGCCCCTTACGTCTACAGTGGCGGTCTGCCTTGTTTGGGATGAACTATGTTAAAAAAAGAAAAGATATATATATATATACTAGCTGCCCCTACCCAGCATTGCCTGGGATTAAACAATGTATTAAGTAATAGATTCTTAAAGAAAAAAATTTTTTAAAGCAGATGGTGAAAGTTAAGATTGAAAATGGGACTTAAGATGTTTTGTGAAAAACATAGTCTCAGTTTCTCAAAGAAACTTGAGAAGCAGAATAAAATATTAAGTTCGTAGACCATATGCTTTTGGTGATAATAGATGTTAAATAGACATCCTCTTCTATATTATAGATATATAAATAATAAATGGTAATAAAATGCACTTAGCTTTATATAGATACACTTTGGGGTAAATGATGTCAGTTTTAAGTTAAATCAGTTGTAGTTATCTTAATGAATAATTTGGACATAAAAGATGACGTAAATATATTCGCTTGTTTTAAGAAATCTAAATCAACACTAAGTTTTAACAATCTGAACCAGAAATTCTTTTTCTAATAATAACTATTAAAATCAGCAAGAAATAATTTATTTTTGAAATCATATTTATTGTAATAGGATCATTATTTACAAGTAATGTTTTTTTAACCATTCATAATATGCGAAGATTTACAATTTCCAGCAAAAACTATATATGAGGTAATTTGGAATACAATTATTACATAATTGGATCATTAGTAACATTAAGAGAAATGACCAGTTAGAATAATTTACAATTATGTAGACTTTGGACTCATATATTAACAGATAGAAAGAAAAAAAAAAAATTAAGAAAAAAAAAAAAAATTAAGAAAAAAAAAAAAAAACAAGCACCTGTAAAAGAAAATATTCAAATATGAAAGTTCTGAGCAACACTAAAACAATTTAAATACTCTATTCTGACTAACTATTTTAAAATGAATTGTTCCTAAATAAAATTCTATCGTTCTGTTGACTTAATCAGTTTTAAAACCTACTCTCCACATTCTTTTTGGTCCCCTGATTTATAAAATCGGGGGACTTATGTTTTGAAGCATGTCCGTCCGTCCGGATTTTTCTCCGCAACCATCCATTGAATTTCTCTGAAATTTTGCATGAAGTTGTAACTTTGGTCAGGTTAGAAAGTGACATTCTCCAATTTTTGAAAAAAAATGCCTAAAATTTATTGCATTTTACACTCGCCACATACAGAGGGGGACCACGCACGCGCGGCTTGTTTTTATATTATTTTACTGCACATCTAATTGTAACAATTTTAAGTAAATCAATTTAAAAAGTGACATCTGTTTTATTTATTTTAAGACAATTATTTTTTACAATAAAAAGATTTAAATTATTAATAAATAAATTAAAAGGTTAAAATGTTTTTCATTTTTTTAAGAAAAGGGATATTTATTGTTTTAAAATGAATCAATTTAATTCATGTTACAATTGAAAAAAATTAAATAAATAAAAAGATGCATATTCGTTTTATTTAGTTGACAATTTTTAGAAGTAAGATACAATTTATTCTTAATATTATTAAACCTGAGAGACATTATTTCATGAGAAATATTATCATTAACAGTAAAGTATCCTAAAGTGGCTTTTGGCCTTGATAGGTGGTGACTTATCCCGGCTAGTAAAGATTAATGCACTTAAGTAAAAACTCACATGTGATGAAAATAATTTTGAAATGTTATTTATGGCAAATAAATAAAAGAAAAATAATATGAATAAAAATGGTCTATCAAACAACAAAACTTGTACAAAATTAACTTGAAAACAAAAAAGACAAAATAAAATGTTTACGATTCTTTTGATAAATTAAAATACGAAAGACATTTAAGTGACTGCTAACAGCAGAAAACCATCAATGAATTTATTGTTAGTGTGCACTCGACTGGCAGAGTTAGATCCACACAATTCAAATGCAATAACGATGAGACGTGAGAAATAAATGAGTGTATAAATGAATGGGAATTGGTTTGGAGAAAGCGTGATTGCCCGCAGACAAAATGTCACTTCTTGGAATCTCTCCAAATCACTCTTGTCTAACACGTGGCTACTTGGTGTAATGGTGTGCCAATACAAGAACTATTCTATTTGTGATCACGTGACATGGCAGATATAAACAGAGGACGGCTTCCGTCTATGCTGTTCACTTAGTTAATTGAACAGAAAGTGTCCATAATTGAAGAAAAGAAAATCAGTTTTAAATATATGTATGCATATATCTCTATCTTTATAAAGTAAGGTATTTTTATATGTTTCTGTGTACAGGAGTCATGCCTAGACTGATTAACCAATCGTTATGAATTTTGGAACACAGCTGCAAAGTTTTATGCAAAGGGGGTAAAAAGGGATCGGAAGTCCTTTGTGAAAATTTAGATACCTCTGATTTTTGTGAAATTTTAACAAAAGGTATTAGACATAAATTAATAAATATTCCCTAAATTTCAGTTTCTTTGGGGTATTTTAAAGGGGTCTTTTTTTTTTGAGGGGGGGGGGGGGGGCATAATATATAGGCAAAAACTCATATTTGAAAATTAAAATATATAAGATTTGCATTGAATTTGATCCAGTCATTAGATACCAATTAAGCAAGATTCCCTGAATTTCAATTTGTTCTATAGACCTCTTAAGCTTAAACCTTAAATTTTAGACATCTTTTTACAATTAAGACTATGTTATGAACTTTGATTAAAATTAAAATACGGACTTTAAACATCATTATATCTTGATTTTAATCAGAATAGTTTTTCACCGTATCCTATTACAAAAATAGGATGTGGTGAAAAACTATTCTGTTTGGAGACTTAAGTTTACCAGTCCTGCGACGGATATTTTTCTAGTAATCTTTATAGTAAAATTGTTTTCCTGTCTGTTCACAAACTCTTCCAATGATAGCAGTGCTTGTTGATATTCGCTCGTTCCCTTTTTATACATAACTAAATTTTACTCCTGATACTGTCAAGGAAGATGCTTAGGCAAAAAATCTTTACATATATTGCACTCTGATTGTTTCATCCACATTTTAGAACTTGCTATATTCAATTTGGACTTCCGATTTAATATTTGCATGGATAATTACTACTCGAATGTATAATTAATTTGTGCACAGATAAATACTCATATCTTCTGCCACACCTCACAATATATCCGTGGAATCGCTGATACATAACAAAGAACTTTTTACTTCATGTTCAATGCTATTTCCTACTGTAATTCCTTTTTTCCCCTTGGAAATATAAGATTCCATCAGACTTTTGATATAAAAGTTATGTTTTCCTATGAAAAGGATTTCGGATCTCTTACAATAATATTTATAACTTTACAAACTTTTTCAAATTAATAATTGAAGCCAAAGTTTTTATTACTAAATAACTGGTTTCACCTTCTGATGAGAAGGAATTTTCTTTGAAACATCTAGATTTAAAGAAAACTTATGAATGTATACTCTGCTTTGTTGCACTTGCAGAAAATATAAATTTGTAAAATATATAACTTTACATTTGCCTATTTTCGCTTACTTAACATAATATTGCATGTTAATGTGTTAATGACAGAATCTATTCTGTATAAAATCTAAGTCAGCATGTATTCAAATCAGACGATAATTAAAAATGTTATTTTAACAAAAGAATCTTGAGAATATGATTATGAAATGTACAAGAAACTGAAATCTAATACTAGGACTGTCTTAAAATGAATACATTACATTTTACAAATAATTTCCACAAATTATAGATTCCATTTCTATTGCAAGATTTCTAAAAAAGGCTTAACTTTTATAATTATTGTCTGATTTTGAAACTGTTATGGCTTAGATTTTGAACAGCAAATTACTTTTACATATACCATAGGTAAATGAGTGTTGGGACGGGATTACTTTCAGACTTTTACGTACTTTACTAAGATTGACTTATTACATTTTCATTTTTCTAATTTCTCAATTCAATCAGTTCACTCATTAAAATAAATATATAAATACAATTTTAATCTATATTATTTACAACTACATAACACTTCATACTGAAAATTTCAGGGTCATTCCATAAAAAATGTTCCCATTATTATCGATTAACACTTTCCGCTACCATATAAGATTCTACTTTGTGAGACGATTACGTGTAAACACCCTTAAAAACTTGTCTGAAAGAAGAAAAAAAATATTTTAGAGTATTATTTACAGAATTTTTTTTTTTTTTTAATTGGTAATTTCTGACTACAATTAAGGTTAAAAAATCTAGTACACCTAAGGAAAATGGTATTTCTCGAAAGAACCACTATTTTATAAGAGAACAACAAATGCATCAAATTTTTAATATTTTCTTGAATGCAAATTAACAAAAATCGCCAGTGTTGTTAACACTACAGCTGCTTACTGATACTATAATTATTAGCACTGATACAACGAAAATGGGAAACATATTTTTTCAGATATGGTAATTAAAAATTGCCACTCCTACTGCGAAAAGATAAAACATGCAATTATAATTTTAATACATAAAAAGGATCAAAGGATTGATTTACTTATCAGTTGGGGTATAAAATATATTCTTTAGAAAATGTTCAATACACGTTATGTTAAAGTGTTCTCTTAAACATAACAAAAAAAGAATTAGGTCAGTTTTTTTTTGTATCCCCACCATGATTAAGGGTTTCATCTCTCGGAATTGGTTTCTAAATTTCATTACAAAATTCCTCATAGAGGAGCGGTAGCAAACTTTTAAAAAGTCACAAAACTTGCAAAAATGACGTGTTAGCAGTGTTAATATTTTTTTATAACTTTACTTGCTTAAAAACACTTAAAATATAATATATAGATTATTATTTATTGGTCCAAGTAAAAGTATATTCATTTCTGAACAAAATGGTATTTCGAGGACTTGATGATTATTTTTGTAGAAGCCCCTTGAAATCTTATCCAAAGCGTTTTTATGATCCATGGGTATTGCTGCTATATCTCTATAAAATCACCATTCAACCAGGCATGGAGTATTGTTCTCACATCCAAGCTGGTCTCTTGGACAGGATACAAAAAAGAGTATAATTTAATAGGTCTCGCACTGTCTACCATGCTCCATCCCCTGTCCTATCACCGCAATGTTGCATCCTTGTGCTTATTTTACAAGTACTCCAATTGAATGTGCTCTGGCGAACGTACTGTACTCTACGTAAATACACTACACAGTCTACACTGTAGAGGATTCCAAATGCCAGAAAGCTTTCTACTCTAATAGTTTCTTTCTTCCAACTGTTAGCCTTTGGAATTCTCTTCCTGCTCCATGTTTTCGACAGTATCAACATGCAGAAATTTAAATGTAATGTGAACAAACATCTCGCTGCACAACTCCCCACTTACGATGCCCCTATAAATCTTGCCCCTAATTCAGTAGGCCCTTAAGTCTCAGTGATAATGTGCCTTGTTTAGGGGTAATAAAAAAAATAATAATTTAATTTTCCTAAATGCTGGAAATGAAGTCTCTTCAAATGTTTCCTTGTCAGGTTTTTTAAGCTGTCAAGGTTTGGGAAATATGTTTATAATGTGACCATCTAGAAGGAAGGAAGACATAAAATGTTTTGTTTATCAACAGTCTCTTTTAAATATCAAAGCCGAGCACACGGGCACATTACTTGAAACAGACTCATCGCTACAAAGTCTCCAATTCAGAATTGCCTGATGAGTGACAGCAGCCACTAATTGAAAACTGACTCTCAAACCAGAAGGTGGCCCAGGTATATAGGCCTTTGATGGCCACGTGTCATATGATCCAAAATTTGTTCATCTACATTTTGCATGTTTCTAAAAGTTTTACCCCCCCCCTTATGTTCAAAATAGTAGACTTGATGACCACTTTTGTTATATTTCAATTGAAATTACATAGTCAAAATGGAGTCATCAAATTTGAGAAATTAGTTTTTTTTAATCCAGAGCAACTTTGTCTCCATCAAAAGTTCAAAGTTATCACTAAGACAATCTGATTTTTATCTTAAAGGGATATTTTAACATGCAAAGTCTTAAATTTTCTATCAGTAATTAGTGAGGTCACAGACCCATAAAAATCGCCCATGACATACTTATCACACTGATCAGCAAAATAAAGGCATCAACCCCAAGAAAATAATATTCCAAGCTTTTGAAATAAAAGTTCCAGAACTATTTTAGACAATCTGATCTTTATCTAAAAGAAAAACCTTTTAGATTTTAAGATTCAAAATCTACTTCAACTTGTTTTTATCAATAACGGATACAATCTTTGTAATGTGCATACGCCGCACCTTTTTACTAAATGACTAATCAATACCAAAACATTACTCACAAAAATGGTCAATAAAACATGAAGCAAAATTTATGGAAACTTTCTCATATTTATATTACTTACTATTCACAATAGCTCCAATGATTTGAAAACATTGTGAGAGAGAGAACAAAAATTCTCAACGGAAAAATACAATTAAAGCAACTCAAATTACTGACATTTCTGGAGTGTTTAGTAGAATTTTAAGCTAAAAAGCTAAATTCATGATAAATTAATATAATTTTAATCTATATAGCAGGAATGTGGGTGGCCAAGGTAAAAAAAAAAAAACTGAAATTGAGATGAACTCCTCAAACTACTGGGACACGGTACATACCAATTTCTAAACCTGCTGAGCAACCTACCAATTTCCAGGTAGGGATGCTCCTCAATTCCCCCCCCCCCCCCGTGAAATTCAATGTAGAATGATCCCCTATTTCCAGACGATGCTAGCTTTCAGGCCAGTTAATCAAAAAATTGTTTTGTTATGGGAGATAAATTCTGTGCGGAATTCTTTTGGGGGCAAAGAGGTCATGTTGAAAAGTTAGTAAAAATTTTTTACTTATCCTACCATAAACCCTAGGTCCAAGTGGTAAGCCCTCTCCCCCTACTAAAAAAAAAAAATAAAAAATAAAACTTTTAACCCTATTACTAATCCTGAATCGAATTGCACGCCCACCCTCAAATAAATAACCTTATAAAACCACACAACAGTCTAGAAAACTAGATAAAAAAATGCACAGAAAGAGAAAAAATGCTAGAATGGCCCAGAAATCAATCATTTTACGTTAAATTCATATGCAAAACTGATCCCCACTCTAAATCCTTAAATAATTGTTTTTTATACTGAAAGTATTGACAGATGTTTTAACTTCATTTTTGCTTTTAAATTTATTAAATTCTGTTAAAATTAGCTTTTTATCTAAAAAGAATCTTCAAAGTTTATTTTAGTGTATGTAATAAAAGTTTAAAATGTTTAGTCAAAAAAAAAAAAAAAAAAAAAAACGTCCAGCAAGAGAACAACCTAAAATCGTATGTGAGAAGAGAGGGGGGAGACAGGAAGTATTTTTTGTATCAAAAGTCTTCTACTACTCCTCCCCATCATGAATTGTTTGAGATTTGGCAAAATTAACATTTCTAGAGAGAGAGAGGAAAGGAAGTAAGACAAGATGAGAGGAAGACTAAAAAACAGTAAAAGAGAAAAAAAAGAGAAAATGAGAAAGTGAAATAAAATCGAGTCCAGACAAATCAGACTTTTTTTATCTATTATATAAAGTAATCTCGATTTTTCCCCTGCAACTACAGTCTCAATAAGAAAACAACAAAACTCTTCCTAAAATCTTTTACACACACCACTTACAGCACTTCCTAGTGTGTTTCACAAAACTATGCATACAATTCTTCACCGTTCATAATTTATTATATTTATTCTGACTAAAATGCTCCTCTCAAATATGTACTCTCACAAAGAAGATAGCAAAGAATTTCACTCTCCTACGATTAAGTCCTCCCACATAACTCACAAACACCGGGTTATTTCCTTCATAGGTAGAATTAATAATAAGCTACCGTTTATTATTTCATTTTAAACTCATACTATTTCCTACATACTATGCAAGATTTTAAAAATAAATAAACGCTCCCTGATTTTCACTTACATTCTATCTGGCGTCCTGGATGTAATCGATGAATAACGTAATGGTTTCATTTCAGCAGTGCCGCCTGGCAATTCATAATAAATAGAATCATTCTTCAGAATGTTGGAATAAATTACCAAGCAATTTAAATTGCATCTAAAATGGTGTCTTAGCATGACGCCTAGGCTCATCGTAAGTAACTTTTTTTTAAAACTCAATTATTAACATCGTTTTGTTTTTTTGAAATAAACAAAAGACTAAAACTGATTACTAAGTTTCATCGACAGCTTTTTTTTTACAAAAACAAAATAGAAAAACTATTAAGTTGAAATGACCGTTTTTTTTAATAACTTTGTATTTCTTCAGTTTACAGACCATGCTAGTTCTTAGATAGGATTTTCAAGTTTAATTCAATGTTTATTAAATCGTTATGTGCAAGTACATAATAGTTAACAAAACCACCTCTCTATGTTAATGGGTTTCTAAATAATGACCTCATTATTTCAGCACTGTCCATAAACTGCAAAAGTACCAATAACTTTCAAGAACTTTTTTAATGAAATAAAATACGACAATTGCATACAAAGTCACTGACAGCCTTTTTTTATGACAATTTGTTTTTTTAACTAAAACAAAACAAAACAATCAACAATTTTTTTTTAATGGAAATTGCTCCAGACAAGGCATTAAGGAGCTAACAAGAACGAAACATGATTATTGCAAAGACACTTAGTCTTGAAAATACCAAGGCTAGATGTAGGATTTGTTTGTTTGTTTGTTTTACAGCATATCAACCTTTTCCAGATCATGTAATGCTGAATCAAGTAGTATTTTTTTAAAATACTTTGCAAAGTAAACAAAATTCTTTAAAAAAAAATTTTTTTTTTTTAAAGTATTTTGAAAACATTTGTTAAACGTTTTTCCTTTTTTAACGGCATATCATCCTTTCTCAGTTCATTTAATGCCAAATCAAGCTGGATTTATATGTCTCTAGGTAATTATATCTTTTTATATAGATCAACAGCTTTTAAGAAGTTCAGTATTGTCTACTTTATTTTTCTTAAACAGTTCCTTCATTGTACCTGCTAGTAGGAGGAAAACAGTCAGTAGAAAGAGACTTCCGCAAGCCTGCAGTTCTTGGAAAGAAGTTACTGAAATAGGAAGCTGTATTACAATGAGGTATCGAAACAGCGAATTGATGGAGACCACGAGTCAAACAAGCTGGAACAAAAGAAGCAGGGAATAGATCACATAATTCTGAAGAACACATGCCATAATAGTATTTATAAAAAAAACTGAGACTAGCAACATCACGTCTATGAGAGAGAGGAAGAAAGGGTAGGGCCAATAAAATTAAAAATAAGTTTCTGCACCTTTTCAACGACCCTTCAAATGGGACAGAGATTCACCAGCCCAAATATGACAACAGCATTCCATACATGGTCTGATTGTAGATTTGTAGAGATAGAGAATAGCCTCAGGTGTGAGAAAGTGTTTGGAGCAATAAAGAGAACCGACTTCACGAGAAGCAGAAACAGCAATGGATCTAATGTATGAACTCCAAGAAAGATTTGATGAGAGAGAAAGACCAATAAGTTTCAGAGTCGATTTCTTATCAAGAGCAGAGCCATCCATGAGAATCTCCGAAAAAAAAGGACATGCCTATGACTGAAAGACAAGCTGAGTCTTAACAGGATTAAACGAAACAAGCTATTTTGTACCCCCAATCTACAACTGAACCCAGGTCCACTTCTAGATCAGCTGCATATTTCAACTGATCCAAGGGAGATAGGCGAGAAGCAACACCAGAATAGAAAGTGGTATCATCGGCATAGATGTTAATTTTCTGAATGATATTCTCTAGAAGATCATTTATATAAAGAAACAGTGTTGGGCCTAGATTATATGAAATAGAAAATAAGTACTTAAAAGATAATCTCTTAACTTTTATTAAACTAAAAACAAACAGAAAAAAGTTTACCAGATTTTTACGGATGCTTTTTTTTTATTTTTTTTTTTTAAACTAAACTAAAAACAAAACTGATTACAAATACAAAATCAATTAATAGCTTTTAAGGACTCAACCCCCCCCCCCCCAAAAAAAACAAGTTACGAAGTCTTCAACTGTTTGCTTTTTAATTAAACAAAACAGATAATCACTTACTAACATTTAAGGACTATTTTTTTTACTAAAAACATCCAGATAATCGTTTACTAACTTTTAACGAACGTGTTTTTTTCAATACAAACCAAAAACATAACTGCTTACTAAATTTCAACAAATTTTTGAAAAGGCATAATCAAACAGAAGAATTCTGTTATGTTTAACAATGTTTACATAAATATATTTCGAATTGTGCGACTGGCTGAACAGTTATCTTCCACACTGATGATTCCATTAGAATGAAACGCATACGTACGTGAATAATTAAATATTTATTATTAAATAATTTATCTGTGTGGGTGCGTATGTATTTATGAAGGCTGATAGCAATGCAGAAAACCCGGAATGGTGAAAGAAAGTAAAAACAAAAACAAACAATCAAAGGCAGTATTTGGGTTACGAATCTTCACAAAATCTATTTTTTTTAAAAGATCTTTCACATATCAAATTAGTAAATATGAGACCTACTGCTAAATATTAATAAAAATATCCAGGATGGTGTAACATCCTAATAATTTCGAGAGAAATACTCTCTTAAAAAAAGAATACAAAAGTGGAACCGTCAAGAGGAGTGAAAAATTCAAGATGGCTACCCCTGTCTGAAGCAATATAAACACACACACACACATATATATATATATATATATATATATATATATATATGAGAGAGAGAGAGAGAGAGAGAGAGAGATAGAGAGAGAGATGGATTGGAGTCAAAATAAAAGACTTAAGTAGAGTATAAACCTTGAGGATAAGGTTCCTTTTATCTTTGAGGTTCCAGATGTGTGTAGCCAAAGATGTGAATTTAAAGTTGGCTACACACATTTAAAACCTCAAAAGACAACATTCGGTTTTACCTTAAATGACAGTTGATCAAAAAGATGAGGCATTATAAGTCCCTAGACAGGTACTGTGGAGTTTGTAGGGATGAAGCCTTATTTATCATTAAACACAAAAATCTGTTAAATAAAAAAGATGAGGTTTTATCCAATTGTATGCATAAAAACTGGTACAAATATAATCACTTAAAAGTACCTAACTAGTTACTTCCCCCTACGTTAGTCTTTTCTACACGGTAGATAGTGTTTCTCATGTATGGCCTTTTAGCTAAATAATTTCAATATACCCTTCCTTTGTTCTTCAAGACACCTGAATTTCTAGGTGTATATTGTTCTTGACTTCGTTACAGTTACCTTCGACTACATTAACTAACAATACTTGATAGCCCTACATTTTTGTAATCTGGTTAATTATTTTCTTTGACTTGAAAATTTAATACATTTTTTAAAATCTAACCCCCCTATTTTAAGACTATTCTACTGAATTTGTCCCTACTTTAGGTATTGTAATTTGATTGACTATACGATTAATTATTCTTAGGTTTTAATTGTGTTTGTACTGTTTTAATCTTACCCATTAAGATATGATAATGTGCCCCTTACTTACCAATTAATAAAAATTAATCTATATTGAATACCCCCAAAAATTAATCTTCAACATAAATTCCCACCCCTACTATTATTGTACTATTTATATTTTTAACTTTTACTATCAATTTCCATAGATCCTTAGACCTTTGTCATTCGATGCCATTGTTTATCTAACCATTATATGTTTATAATTTTTATTTTATGCTTTTGTTTCTAACACGGGATCGATCCTTGGACCTTTATTGTTCCTGATTTTCATAAACGACCTCTCTGATGACATTGTGTCTGAGATGGGTATATTTGTCGACAACACCACGTTCTACTCTCGTCATGTGGGCAAAACAGACGCGCACATATCTGAGGCAATGCACTCGACCAACCAGACAATCAGCTAAATCCCATCCATTCACTATGGAGGTTCCCAGATGCCAGAGTTTTCTACTCCAATAGCTTCTTTCCTCATGCTGCATTATTTTAATTCTATTTCCACCAATATTTTAATGTTATGTGACTAGTTCTATTAGCCTACATAGGTTATTCCTACATTACAGATATTCAAAAATTTCCTACTGGAGCATCTAGCATTTTTTATTAATCTGAAATTAATCTATTACTTTCCTTTAAATAATATCTTAGTATTCTTAATAAATATATCTCTTTTTCTTCATGATTAAAATAGTTTAACCCTTTTTTTTCTATATGTTTTGTTCATATTTACTTTGTTTTCGTTTCTAGCCCTTTGAGGTTTTTCTTTTAAAATTTTGATTAAAATTAATTTTTTGACATGAGTTACTTCCCTTGCATTTAAATTTTAGCCAGATTGCACATACTTTTGTTATTGTATTTACCTACCTTATTATAGACAGACACCAGTAGTGTTATAACAACTGTTTGATTTATTGGCTCTTCTGAATTCATTTCCATTCGGGTATAATGGAAAATTAAAGTTCCCTTCTTGGTTTAAAATACTGACTTGTTTTGACCAATGGTATGGTTTCATTTGAGAAACTTTGTAAAAGAACTACTTTTGGTTTGACATGGAAGAATTTGTATTCATAATTTGAGGACCCGGCTAAATAATAAGATTGATAGACTATTTAACTTACCCCCTTTTTGATAAGGAACTTTGAAGATAAGTTCCCACTATTGGTTTTTGACATGGTTATGTTTCTAAACCGTGTTCCTAGAATATAACGTATTTTGTGCCTTTGTTGTTTTTTATGTAACTTTTTTCATTATGTTTTGTTTATACATATATGTGCATGGACGTGTATATTTCTTTATATCTATATATGTATATTTAGAGCTTTGTCCATGTGTTTAAATGTATTTTATTTGTTTTATTATATTTTCTTTTTTGATTTATATACTTCTTATATTTTTATTATTATTAATATTTGTATACGAGTTTTTTCTATAACTGTTTTTAAAGGATAAATAATGTTGATGTTTTGTTGGACTTCTATTTGTGATGTTATAGAATCGGTGCTGAGGAAGAGACTTATTGGAATTAATAAAAAAAATATTCTTTCAGTTTAGAAGCAATCATATCTCAGAAGATTTTGATGTTCAGTTCATGGAACTGATATAAATCATGTTATAAATTAAAATTTATCTCTCTCTCTCGCTATACATATACATGTTAGATGATAATTCACATTGCAGTGTGCCACTTCTGCACTAATTTTTTATGTGCCCTTGCATCTATATGAAAGTTTTATGCATGAATCCCACTTCAGTTTGAAATAGCATTTTCATCACTAAATGCACAAATTACAGACATCTTAAAAATATCAATTGATCCGTGTGAATTTTCTTAACTAATGTAAAAATCTCTTAAGTATTGTTCCAATACGAGTTTCAGGAAGAGCCCTACAGTACTCAATTATTGTCAAATGACTTGTAATGGCGACTGAACTCATCGTGTTGGTCAAGACCAGAAATAAGTTTACTTTCAATCAAAATTTCTTTGATTATAAATACACTTAACTCTGTGATGACTTAATCCCATAGATCATACATAGTTTTATCAAAATAATTCAGCTAATAACACTATCAAACATACTGATCCACTTTCATAATTCAAGTCAAAATAGTGTTTTCCGAAAAGTGCTACTGAAAGTACCTAAATTTTTACAAAATGTTCTTTCTGTAACTCCATTCAGGTCATTAAAGTTTTAAATTGCAGCATATCTTCAGAATCTTGATTGTAATCAAGAACTTTTTATCTAAATATATATATGAAATGTATGTATGTACGTCAAACATAACTTCAGCACTTATGGACCAATTCTGATATTTGAAAGAAGGATTTTTATGTATTAGTACAGCTACTAATAGAAATACACTTTTCTATTAACCAATTTCTGAAATATTTTCACAGAAAATATGGTATAGTTTTGGCAACATCGTTGTGTTCCCATTGTGGTGTGCATCGTTGTTCATCATCAGTAACGCCGTTTTTATTTTTCAGGGTGATCAGAGAATTTGCTAAAGGTACCCATCCTGATGCTATTATTAAAAAAGTAGGTCATCATATCGACCCTGAAAAGATTTCCAAAGGACCCATCACCAAGGAAGAAACGATCAGATACCTAGGATTTCCAAGACTGTCACCGATAAGGATTTGAGGAATATTGCTAACAAGTCTATTTCCAGTGCAGCTAGTCATCCCGACGTACCAAAATCTACAAGAAATACCATTCCTGGAACCATAGCTCCTGTGAAAGTTCAACTGAAAATTCCCCCTCTCATGCTAAAACACAAAAGTTTGAGGATGGAACGGACAAGGAGATATTTTAAGATGGACATATATTCTTTTCACTCATGAAACCAAAGCGATCCTTGATGAATCTGACAACAATGGAGTGAAGTATTCATAACATGGGCAGGCATCATCGCGAATAAACTTGGTCCTATCAGATTACCCGAAAGAGTAAAAGTCATCTGTCTTCTATTGTAATATCCTGAAAGAATCTATTGTAAATCACATACCTTTTTCGCTATCATGGCACTTTGTTTTTATGCATCTCTCACGCGCACACACACACACTACCAATTCATTCTTAGCCAGTTTGGTCAGTGTTCCTTTAAAGTATTTTAAGGTCCGATCCCCTTATACTTATTAAAAGCTTTCAAAGATGATTCAGCATTATAAAACCATCCTGGGAAGAATATCCCAGCAATTAATAATAAAAAAATTAATACTCTAGTTTAGTAAAGCTCTGAATCATAATTATGAGCACTCAATATAGGGAAGTGCTTCAGCTAGAAAAATAAGAGTAGATCAATAAATTCATAGCCGATTATAATTAACTGATTTTTAACTTTGATTTTCAAGTGTTCAAATTTGACTTGTATTAGGTGCAGTAAGTTTCCAAACTTAAACCTAAGTAGGATCAAAATAAGCAGTAGCTCATTTATGATATGGCAATTTCATGTACTACACAAAATTAACGATGGATTACATGAGATTCGTGCTCTAGCACGACCTTCGTTAAGAAGTCCTGTTTGATCGAAAATGACATCATACACTTTGGTACTGGTGAGACATGCCGAAAAGTCAGACCGTTGATAATGAATGATAGCTTTCAAAAAAGTTTAGAAACTATAAAAATTGTTTAAGAATAAAGAACATGATCTAATTTATACTTAAACTGAACTTTATTCAGTATTCATAAAAAAATGATAATTTAATTCAAAGAGAATGTTTCTGCATTAATGTAAATAAACATTACAATTTTTCATGAATTTTAAAGACTAAAATTTGCTTATTATTTTGATTGCGAACAATCTGAAAACAATTTTCTTTAAATATTTATTAAAACAAAAACATGCAAAGTCAAGCAATGCCAATTAGAATTTTTATAAGTTATATCAACCTATTTGTTGTTTCGAAAATATTGTTGGTTGTTTTTAACTTTTTAAGCAGCATACAATCAAATACTGCAATTATGAATTGAGGGAACAGACAAATGAAGCAACCAATTCAAAGCAAACGATAATTTTAAAATGAAAACAAACGATAAGATACTTTAAAAGTTTATATTGAAGCGGTTAGCTCCTAAAATGCCGGCCAAATTTTATTGACAAGTTTTTTCTGATTAACTAAGTGGCGACAGGGTAAATTAATTCACTGTATTAATTTGTTGTCTGATTTCTTTTATTTTGAAAATATTAATTTGTTTTTCTATGGATTAAATTGTATTTTAAAGAAAATTTCTTCAGCAATATTCTATATTAGATACATCATTATTATAACGTTTAACTTGAAACATATTTCAATTTCATTTTTAATAAACATTGTTTGATTTTATTATTTGTTTCTTACAAAAAAACATACCCTCCCTTAACACTTTTAATTACCCTAAGTTCGAGTGGCAACATTTTTAATAAAGAGTTTGATTATATTATTTGTTAATTAATATTTTCTAAATAAAAATGAAAGAAAAAAAAAAAGACATCCGCAAATATAAAACAAATAAAAACGGTTGATTAATTTTCCGTCACCGCTTGGCAAATCAGACAAAACTAGTTGATAAAATTTGTTAGCTATTTAGAGAGATAACCTTTTCAATATAACCGTTTAAAATGAAAACAAATGATAAGTTAGTTTAAAATGAAAACAGGCAAAAAATTTAAAATAGAACAAATGAAATTCGAACAAATAATTTTAATACAAACAAACAAACTTATTTGTGCAGAAATAATTTTTTTTTTGAAATCAAACTTATAAAAAAAAATCTGTTGGAAATTTTCTTTTACTGCTTAATTCGTTTTAAAAATTATATTATATCATTTTTCTTACCACAAAAAATATTTAACAGAAAATTTAAAATGCTCCAGACTTACTATTTTTTTTTTTTTTTCAATACTGTGATCCTAATAACAAGAGTCAACATGAAAAAACATTAAAGAACCTCTATTAATCCCCTGAAAATAGCAGTTCATTTCAGGTATTTCGAAGTTTCATAGGTGACGGCTTGCACCAACCACTGTGATGTCACAGAAAAACGAGACTCAATGGAAAGGCCTTCTCTTTACAAAGGCCACGGCTCTAGACGGTTAACACATCGGTTGTAAATGCTTCTTTACTTATTTTCAATGAGTTGGGGTTTGTTTTTGTAATCTGAATTTTGGCAGATATTAGAAAGAGTTGGCTAGTACGAAAGTGTGTCCTTCTTTTGAAGAATTTTCTGCTTTCAGCTGGATATTTCTTTATCAAAAATACACTGACATCCACAAGCAGTAACAATGAAATGCATATCAAAATTATATTTCAGATGATGGTTGATAATTAGTACTATTTGGATGACTATTCTCATCTTGGTTATTATATTCACAATATTTAATCCATGGGATAGATTGTTCTCATTCCATCAACCATGACCGGATAAAAGTGTTCATTTATGTTATTTTTAGTTATTACTAGACCACCCGTGACCCGTTGGGTCAGTTTGTTATATTAGCTATGGAATTCATGTATGAGCGTGACACTTGTGGCATAAAGAAAATAGGTTTTTTTTACATAACAGAAGCATTTCTATGAAAGTATATTAAAATGAAAAAAGAATATAGATAGATTTCTATGAGTCGTTCTGTTTATTATAATTGTTTTTTTTTTTAATTACAGTTACTGAATTATAAGTGGTTGGTTAGGGCGATTTGAGAAAGGAAGGGGGTACAGCAGGCTTTCTCGCGTACGTAACGAAAACAGAGGGAGTAGGAGTGGTGAAATCTATGAGAGGGAAAGTGGGAGGTCGTTTCGTTCACCGACCGCTAGTATGGCTGATATTAATAATGAGTGTTGTTTTTTTGTTTGTTTGTTTTTGTTTTTTAAAAGGGAGGAGTTTTTTTTAAACTGCGACAGACTTTACGAAGTCCTCCCGTTGAATGTTTTTAGCCGTGAAGAAAACAAATAAACTATTTGATGAAATTAAATGAAATTGTTTAAAAATTTCCAGAATTAAAAATTTCATGCGTTCGTTAATCATAATAGAGAATAACAGAATTGGAATAACAGATTGAAGACGATGCTATTTACGCATGCGCAACCGGATGTTGAAAACCGGAAAGCTGAAAGCTGATTGCAAACATACAAGAACAATAGACTTTTAGTATTATATAGATTACCTGTAGTAAGGATTGAACTATCGACCTCCAGAAGACTGTCATTTAGAACAGATTGCTAACCACTACGCCAGGGTTCCTTGTAGACAATTCTAGTATCAATTTTGGAAGCCTTAAACATAATCTTGTATAGATGAGTAGTATTAGTACTTATTCGTTTAGAATTACTATTATTTTATTTACCATTATTTATATTGCAAATTTCTTACTGGTGCTCTAATCTACTATTTATAATTATTGGTTCCCATATTGTTTTCAATTCTATACTAGATCTACTCAGGAGGACATTGTTGCCCAACACATGCGCTGCTTCTTTGAAGTTCAACTAGAAAGTTCCTAAGTTCAAAAAGATGTATGTGAAGGTCGGAGATTACATTGGCTGAAACATTGTGAATATAACTAAAATAATACAAATATATCAAAACTCTCATAGATTTATGGAGAGTTTATATGAAAATTACAGTGTACAAACAACTATATTTTGATCATATTTTATTAAAATGGTGACATACTTTTTTCATTTCTTCCTAATTTACATACAGTTTTCTTGTTTACATTACAAACAATACTAATACTTCAATCAGCTGCTGCTTCATTCAGTGGAATATATACTTAACATTTTATAAGTCCAGAACCTCATTTCTGTAAGGAATTACAAGAAAACAAAAACAAACAGGGTTTTCTTTTTCATTTAAATGTTTACAAAGCTTTTACTTTTGTGCAGATTAGTGATAGGACGAATACGATTCCAAAATGTGTCCAGATTCCGATACAATTACCGATTCCGGTTCTTTTTAAAAATTTCTAAATATTTGATTAGAGATTTGTTGTTTATATTTTATTTTCGAATTACTTTAAACCCCTATGTATATTTTCTCAAACGTAAAAAAATACACAATAGGCATATATTACACGAGTAGATCTTTCTAAATATTTTTTCTCAAATGTTTTCCTTGTAATTGATTGACAATTGTGAGGCAACTAAAGATTTAATTCTCTTTTTTAAAACAAAGCTGATTTGCATTAGTTTGTCGTTGACAAAATGCTATTTGAATTTTTTCATAAACAATTGAAAATAGTCGACGATTCAGATGCAAAATAAGTGTAGGAAAAGAATAGTTAATAAAGCCCCCTCTACATGTTAAAAATGAATTTCTAAATAATGTTACTAGTTAGAAAACCATTCTTAACATGAGAAAAGCAGGGCGGGGATGTTTTGTTAACTATTCTGTACCCTTCCTCTATCAAAGAGTGGTCCTGTGTTTACCTAAATTATAAAGATTTGGTCAGTTATTGCTACTGTCAATATAATAGATGTAGTAGATTGATTTGTTTTACTGTAAAAAGAAAAACAAGATACAGATAATAATAGTAATAATAATAATAATAATAATAATAATGGCAAATTTGTAGATGAACACCCTCAGTTAAATCACCTCCCAAAAATGAGATTCTATTTATTTTTTATTTTTTATTTATTTATTTTTTTTAGGTGATTACATGTGAACACCTTGAAAAAATTGGCAGAGAGAAACATTTTAGAATTTAGAGTGAGAGATCAGTTTCGTATATAAATTTAATGTAAAATGATCATTTCCAGGCCATTTCAACTTTTTTAGGGATGTTCACTAAAAAAAGTTTACCACTAACCCTAAGTCTGACTTAAAAAAGTAGACCCCCACGCCCTGAAAAAAAATTAAATGCACAGAATTTATTTCCCAGAGAATAACAATTTTTGGTTAACTGCTCTAAAACGCTAGAATGTATTGGAAATGGGAGCTCATTTTATGTTAAATTTATGTGAAACTGATCTCCCAGTCTAAATTCTTAAATGTTTTTCTTTTTTTAAAGTTTTTCAGGGTGTTTACACATAATCGCCTAAAAAGGTTGAAGCTCATTTTTGTTTGGAGGGGTGATTTAGCTGAGGGTGTTAATCTGCAATAATAATATTTATAATTTCTTATTTAGTAAAAGAATCTATTTAATTTCAACAAAGATACATTAAAATATAAGTTTTAATATGAAACAAAAATTAATAAAAAAAACATGTTAGTAATTTTTTTTTTTTCATAAAACATTTTAAAATGTCTTTAAAATAGTTTTTTCCCCTCTTAGCTGATTTTTCTTTTGAGGTGTTTATTTAAGAATGCTTAGCTAACTGCCAAACCAAATTTATCAAAAATAAATTGTAATGAAATACATTAGTTTAAACAAATGAAAATTGGCTAGTCAGAACCAAAGTTTGATTTGTCAATCATCATTATATTCAGTTTAACATCTGTTTTACATCTTGACATGTGGTGTACGACTTTAAAATTGACTTAAAAACTAACCTATCTCTTGCCAGGTCTTTATTTATCTCTCTTTCTCTTAAATCCATTATCACTTCCATGTTTTCTTAAGCCTTTCTTTGTGAACTGACCCTGCTACCTCAACTGTTCTACATGTACTAACCAAAGAAATTTCATCCATTCTCTCAGTGTGGCAATACCATCAAAGTCTTCTATTCTGCGCACATCTCCCTATACTGTCCAGATTTAATCTTCCTCTGAGGTCATCAGATCTAAGCCTGTCTTTAAGACTCACATTACACATCCATCGTATCATTCCTCACCATGCAACGCATGTCCTCAACACTCATTAGCCTGTTTTCACTTTTACACTACATACACATGACTAATAGACTTTTCTCCTGGTCAACATTGATAACGCTCTGCTGGATAGTAATGACAGAAGTTCCCTGAACTTACTCCATTTACTCCAAACTCTTGCAATCACACTAGCACCTGCTCCATCCTGTGCTCCAGTGAACAACCTCAACAACTTCACCATCCACATATACTTTTTCTTGACATCTGAGTTCTCATCCATCTCCATTATTTTACACTTCTTGCACAAAAACTGATTATAATCTCTCAATCTACCAGTTGTACCAATCAGGCATTTTTGTATTGTACTTCTTGGCTTCCAATGCTTACAGGTAACACAAAAAATTAAATTGCACCAGACTCCATTTCCACAAATGAAAAGCAACCGACTCAATACAGAACCCTGATGTACTCCTACTTTAACATTAAAGCCGTTATTAATGTGCTATGAACATTACTGTACATTGCTTGAACAAACTTCACTAATCACTCATTCGCCCCTAGTTTACACAAACTCGACCAGAAAATACCTAGCACTTTCAAAAGCTTTCTCCCAGATCAGCAAAAGCAAAATAAATGTTCTTCTTACCAAGGTACTTCTCTTGTGTTTGTCTCAAGATAAATATAGCACCAGTGGTACTTTATTCAAGAATACAACTAAACTGCATTTCATATATGCTTACCCGAGTTTTTTGTTGCTTAATTATTCTCTCAATCACTTTCAGGGCTTGATCCATCAACTTTAAACCTTTATCTGGAGCTTCTCTTTACCCTTGTAAAAATTCCCAAGTGTACTACGTTCCCAGTTTTACTGGATAAGCTATTCTGATCTGTCAAGTCTGATCATCTCAATGCCGGTTTCATCTGCAGCCTTCAACATTTCTGCAATAACCCCCAAGGGTCCTCTAGCCTTACTCTTCTTTATCTTACAGCTTCCCGTACAATTTCTTTTAACTCTTACATCTGGACAAGATACTGTCTCAGCAACTTCTAGATTTTCTCTTAACTTAAATGCTATTTAGGTTCAACTTTTAAAATCCAGCCAGCATAATTTTATATATTAAATAATGCTGCATGGATTATGAGTCACATAAGCTATATGTATAACTTTGTTCAGATTTATGCTTCAGGTTATATAGTTTTATTTTTGTTTTTACTTTTCTTTATTCTTGTTACATCGGCTTAGGGGAAGGTAGGTATAAAGATGGTAATCTTCAATATATGCCTGCATACAGAAAAAGATCTACCAATCAGACCCCAGACTTGCTTGGAGTCTGGTTATTTATTGAAAAATTCAGAATTGTGAAAGACATTCACTGATAAGAAATATATCCTCCAATGAAATTATATTTCAGCAGAAAGTTTAGCATCTTTCAACTTTGGAAGAGGTAAAATGACCTGTCACCTCAAAACAGACAATCAGTTCAGATTACATTTCTGTCCACTGGCAGTTTGGTAGAAACAATAGCACATTGTTTTGGCTGTATACTGACCTCAAGGTCAGTTATCCTTTCATTTTCGCTATTCAAATGGTTTACTCTCTCCAATGTTAATAAAACGTAGCCATCTTTTCAATATTATAATCCCAATATTTAATTTTAAATAAAAAAAAGAATTAATGCATATTCCAATCTTCAAATCTTTATTCATTTATCAAAAGCCCAAAAAGGGAAAATATTAACTACTGCAACGATAGACACAGAACCACTTTTGTGTTTTAAGGTGCACACTTGAAATACTTTTTCAAAACAAACCGAGTATATAAACAATATTCGCTTGTTTGAAGAGAATAATTAGATACAATTCAAGCAATTTGCAACCTTTTACTTTGTTTAATCTCTCTTTCTCTCTATAGTTTATATATATATATATATATATATATATATATATAAAGTAAAATCAATCGAACCTTTGTTTGTGAGAAGCCCAACAATTGGCTAAGAGAATAACAAAGAATCTGATTGGTTAACTAGCTAGACTAAACACCACATGTATACATAAAAACACACAGCAACTCAAACTCCATGCATTTGAGCCTGACTATTCCCTATGGGGATGAAACACGTTAGCCTCTGTGTAGCTTAATTGCCATAAATATATTTTCATAACTTACTACCTAGCTCTACTCACGTATTAAGCACTGTTGAAGTAAATACTGAAAATTGATACATAAAAGATTATATCTCCTTATAACATTTTATGTGGATACATGAAATAATATATATATATAAAAGACAAGTTCGTTTTATATTCCAATAATCATGGTCTTAACTTCCAATTTTTATTTTTTCACATTTTCAAAAAAATAACATTCCTGTGCGATGTATTTTTACGACTCATTTCCCTTAAAGGTGAGCTTCTTTGTGGATTTTTCTGATGATCTTGAGGTGTAACTGAGCTGATATTGATATAATAATGTTGGTTGGCTCACCTCCAGGGAAATGAGTCGTAAATATACATTTCACAGGAATGTTATGTTTTTTTTTTAAATGTGAAAAAATAAAAATAAGAAAATAAAAACCATGGTTATTGGAATATAAAATGAACTTTTCTTATTTATATATGCTCTGTTGTTACTGGTTGACAATCATCGAGCTGAATCTTTTTTGAAAAGAACACTAATTAAAAGGTACTGATAGTATATGCTAATACATATATTGTCATAATCCATACACACAGAAACTTTACTAGTCTAATAGTTTTAATTTTTTTATCTGTAATTAAATAAAAAAATTAGTTGATGGCATGTTGGAAATATCTTACATTTAACAGCTAAAAACTACAGAAAAGTGCACATAAAAAATCATAAAAGAAATAATTTTTTTTAAATAAAAACACCATATTATTAAAAACCAACTCCTACAAACGAATTTCAATGAAAATTATCCAAACGTGCATAAACAATCTTCAAAGTCTTAAGCCCTCTCCCCAAAACAACAATTATCACAAACAAACAAACTCGGCAGTTTTATCTAAATTAGCGTGCATTAAAAAACAATTTCTTAAAAATAATAAAACATGATGCTATGTTATTAAAAGTATCAACCACAAACCAAGTTGGAATGGATTAATAGTAAATGAGAAAAAAATGAAATTGACAATAACACACACTACAAAAATTCACACGTTATTTTATCTGAATATTTGTGCAAACACTGGCAAAGTATAATTTATTTCCATCATTTTTGACAGAAGGTGTACACTAGTTTTCAGAAGTTTGAAAGCTACCACAAATTATTTTCTTCTAATATAGTGACATAGTTATGAAAACAAATGCTAATAAAAAAAAATATACCTGTAGTTTGTTCCTAAAAAGCAATACTAAACAACAAACGACGAAGAACACATGTTTGTGCATGACATTAATTTTGTCTGCGGAATAGGTCTGATAAAATACAGTTAAATAAATAAAAAAATAAATAATCATTATAAAATGCATAAGATTATTAAAACTAAATAAAATATAATAAGGAAAGGTTGTTTGCTTGAAGCATTGTGTGTAATACGTATATAGAGGAGTATTAGAAGGCTATCACAATGCCAGAAATGGAAATATGTCGGCGTTGAGAAGTAAGACAAAAACAAGTGATTTTAATTATGTTTTCAAAAACTTTTTTAATAATTTTTTCCCCCTATATAGCAAATCTTACTTGATTAGGCAAAACTTCAACACTGATCTAATCGGTGTGACCGTGTTCTATTTTTTGAGATTTTAAACACCTACCATTTGACAAAGAGGTTTTCCTGAAAATATATTATGGAACACGGTCACACAGATTAGATCAGTGTTGAAGTTTTGCCTAATCAAGTAAGATTTGCTATATAGGGAAAAAAAATTTTTTTTTAAGTTTTTGAAAACATAATTAAAATCACTTATTTTTGTCTTACTTCTCAACACCGACATATTTCCATTTCTTGCATTGTGATAGCCTTCTAATACTCCTCTATATAAATAAAATATATTTTTGTTTGTTAACAAAGGAGAAGAAAATTTTATTTTGATGTTATTTTAATGCTGTACAAAAAAAAGTTTGTTACTAAATATTTAAAGCTGGTGATTCGCGTAGCAAGAAGAGCATTATGACATTAATAATAGTCAAAAAAAAATAAAATAAAATAAAAAAATACAAATTA
Organism: Sepiola atlantica; assembly: GCA_963556195.1. Classification (NCBI taxonomy): domain Eukaryota; kingdom Metazoa; phylum Mollusca; class Cephalopoda; order Sepiida; family Sepiolidae; genus Sepiola; species Sepiola atlantica. The sequence goes on from OY744524.1 coordinate 132,161,467, forward strand.
AAAAAAAAAAATTTTTTTAAATAAAAATTTTTTAAAAAGCTTGATCTGATTAAATATAAAATGTTAAAAATCGGTTGGAAATAATGTTTTTTTAGACCACAAACCAATATTTGTGCTCTATCTTACAAACTAAACAGATTTTTTTGTTATCCATCTTTTGGTTAGAAAGCTATTCCCGTCAATGTTACAGAAGAAAATCTCACTCTACGTTATAATATACTAGCTGGACCCGGCGATGCACAAGAGAAATATAAAAGAATGAATTCAACATCCAATGGAACGCAAGTAGGTCACATCGGACAATTTTAATGTTTAGAATAATTGTCGGTTTGGAATTGTTGATGAGTGAAAGGAGGAAGATAGGAATGAAGAAAGGAAGGAGACGCGCTTGTAGGTGGTACTGATATTTCCCGAACACCTGCTCTATCTATGATAATGGGCACTTTTAAAATTAAAGAGGCCTACAGAGCCTTATTAAATCAAAATCCATCCCCCAGTATCTTTGTATAGAAATTCAATTTTTTTTGTGAAGAGAAAAAAAAAATGAGTATGCCTCCTGAGCACTAATGAAACACACAAATATAATTACGGTCTGCAAAGCACTAATAAACCATGTGTGTTCGAAGAGAAATGATATTCACAATAGTTAAAGTACTATCTATTACATTGATTTCTTTTCACGTTACTAAATAACATTGAAATTTTAAAAATCCGGCCCCTAGTCCTCCCTCCCCCCCCCTCCCTCATAGGCAAAAGTTTAACAATGTTTTAAAAAAAATTTTTAAAAAATTGTGTAGGATCGAATGCTAAACCTCTCGCTCCTGGATCTACGTTGATAACCACTGGACTATGAAAGAGTAGAAAATAACTTGAAAAATAGGTCAATAAAACGAAGCCTTAAGCTCATCAGAAGGCAACCAAATGTAGGGTTGACCAGTCACACGTTTTAGGTCATTTCTATACAAAGAGATCAATGGGTTTTTTTCCAATTTTGGGATATTATGCGTGTAAAAGGTGTAGGATTCTGATAATGTCAATCTTATGAGGTTTGTTGAGTATCTTGGCATATATTAACTTAATTCGGAAGTCGAGTCGCTGAAGAAATTGTAGCCGCCATGTTTAATAAGTAAACACTGCAAGGAAGTATGTTCGTTAATTGCATTCTTTAAAAACCGGAATGAGTATAAATGTATATATAATAGGTAGAAATAACGTAATCCGATATTCTCGAAAATCAGCGGAATTAGCGAGAGCATCCATTGAATGTGTGTGTAATGATTTGTATTATGTAGTAAATCAATAGCAGAGAAATACTAATGGACACTTTTTTGAAAAGTAGACGTTTATTACATCCCGTGTCGATGAGGAGAGTGTCAGTACTGAAGTGTTAGGGGGAAAAGTTTTTGCTACCATCTATATGGAGTATGTTTCGAGGAGAGTCGACTATGGTGGGCCAAAAGTAACATTTAATGTTAGCGGGAGAAAAATAATAACAAATTTACTAAAACACGCTTGAGTGAATAACTGTAATATAGTGGTGAGTTTAGTAGTCTGTGATGCATGTGGTTATTTTCCTATTCTTCAAAAAGGTACAGGGGAAAAATCGTCAACTTATATATATATATATATATACATACACATACAATGTTCAATTACAACATATTTTTATTCTCAACAAATAAAATATTTATTTTAAAATTTAATGAATGTTTGCTCATTAAATTTAAGTGAATAAAATTGTATAAAATTAAACCCTAATTTATTAGAGAATAAAAGGAGTTATTTTGTTTACCTTTATGTAGAACATAGTTCAGTTGGTAAAGACGATGACATTTTAAATAGTTTTCTTCTGAAATTAACTTATATTGACTTTCATGTTTAACTAAATTGTATTTAAAAAAAAAAAATTTCAGTCTACCATCAGCCACAGAACAGATTGTTAAAATATTGTTTCATCTAAGCATGTTAGTGATAAAACGATGTACACAGTTAAATTTAAGAAGCATATATAAAATAATTCACTTGGATTAAATATTTCACAAAATTATGATGCCACTATCAATTTATTATGTTGGTAATAAATAAAATCAAGGTATTTTCACATCTACCAAAAATTACTTGAAAGTTGTCTGGTTAATTTTTCCATACAAAGTTTTCCTTTAATGAGAAATAATAAAATCTGTCTAAGCTATAAATGCAAGTTTCTTTCTGTTGAACACTTATGATGGCTGACTATTGTTGTCTGCCCGCTTGACATAAATAAGATTTATTTATTATCTTGCCGTGTAACAGTTAGAATTGGCTTCATTGGTTAGAGCATTTGGAGTTGAGTTAAAGGTGACTCTTATTCCAGGATTAAAATCGTGCGACCAGTTTGAACAGTTATCTCTACACTGATATATATATATATATATATATATATATAGTCTAAAGATATATATATATATAGAATCAAATATGAAACTAAAAGTTAACTTTTAGTAGATAGAAGCTATAGTGAAATGGTTTAAGCTCAATATACGAGAGAGCAATTATAAAGATAGATAAAAGAGTGATAAACATGTACGAATGTCCAGATTTATTTCAAAACAATCGAAGTTTGAAATAAATCTGGACACTCGTACATGTTTACCACTCTTCTTTCATCTATCTTATATATATATATATATAATAAAGTTAAGCCAGTCTATTTCTTAAAGTTTATCGTAAATAGCTTTAAATCTGACAAATCAATACTAGATTCTAACTACTCAGTTGTTACTGGCAATTGTCGGTTTCTTAAAAATTGAAATCTCATTGATTATATACTATGTCCGGTTCAATATTACCTTTAGTGAGATACACTTCCAGATATACACGGTCAATTTTCATCTGTTCATTAGATAATGAAATTTCTGCTTTTCTTAGATACGAAAATTACAAATGACATCCAAAATCTGTTCTCTGCATAAGTAATAATTTTTTTTTATCTTATTTACATTACTAATTCATTTTACAGTGATTTCTGCATTCCTTGATCTAAATTTTATTTCTGGCTATAATTCAAACACTTATTCTAAACTAGAATGGTTATTTAAACCTTTTGAAACTTATTTATGCTACAACTGACAACATACATTTGTTGTCTTACTTTTTCACTCATGGTGATGGTAATAAAAAGTTGATTGTTACTGTTAGAATTAAATAATTAAATTCAAACACTTCTTCAGAACAGGCGTTAATTATTATTTTAGTAAGATTTGACATTCTTCGAATTAGATTAAAAGATATTTCCTAGATTAATAATCACACAGATCATTTTTTAATATTTTTTTTGTTCAGTATATTAAGAAATATTATTAGATCAGCAGTAGAGGTGGAATTATAGTTTTTTGTAATATTTAGATATCAAATAGTGAGTAAAATTATGCAATAAAAGAATTATTTTTTAAGACTTTTATACAAGAATTATGATTTTATTTATTTTTTCAAATTGAGGTTTTGCTTGGTTACAAAAATATTTTAAACACCTTTGGTATTAGAAATATTAGAAAAAAGCCAATCTAGCTGAGTATGTGTGTGTCCTGATAACACACCTGTATTATTTACAATCAAAAGTACACTATAAATATGTGAACAGACCAACACCCTCTGACTATTTATAAATGTATGCATACTATATGCATTCGTTTAACACTTTTAGACTGGTTGTAAACAAAGGCGCACGAATACATACATGTTCTATGTAAATGCAAAAACAACCTGTTGATCCTTCCTGGTGAAATCACGGTCGTTTTAAGTCAGAGTTTTATATACACGCATACATATCTACATACACAAAAAAGGTTCTATCTAAATTTTCAATATATATCCATTCACAAAATATTTCAAAGCAATCAAAACAATAATGCTATAGTGAAAACTGTAAAAGTAGAACTGATCCAACGGGTCTAGAAAAGTGCTAAATGTGTGGAATTATATGAGGCGATCAGTTTCACTGGTGCAATATTAATTGATTAAGTTCAATTAATTAAAAGAAATTTGGAGAAATCGGGATCAACATACTTTGGGGCAACGAATATTGCCAAAGTTTTATTAAACGAATGATTTAATTCAAAAGGTCATATTCATTGTGATTGAGTGACAGCCGGGAATGCCTCGATTTGGGTTATGAGTAAAGAAAGTTAAAATGGTCATTTTCAAAGCAACATTTTAACAGGTATTTCTCATATCTAAGCTAACAGCTGAAAGCTAAAGTACTTAAACTGAATTTACAAATTAATTGTTTGGATTGACATCATTTTACGGTCAGATTGACTATTGAAAACAAATTTGTTTAAGACTTAGTCTTGTGCTGGCAAATTAAAATGATCACGAGTGTTCCTGCTTGATAACCAAATTGTGTTAATGATTTGAATGGTTAAGGAGTGCACTAGCCATATCTGATAAATATACTTGTCAACAAATAGTAAGGTGTGCTATTCTTGAAATAAAACCAGGCCCACATATTTGTAGCTTGACTTTAGATTCACTTTTTTGGGTAAAAAAAAAAAGGCTTTCGTTGACAGACCACAATCATAAGAGAGTAGAAAAAGCTTGATCACAAAACTTGTAGCAAGTGAAAGTTTTCAATAAAGGAACCAACAGTCGGTCAGTCCAAGAGACAGACAAACAAAGCAAACCAATGGAAAACAGAAATAAAAAAAAAGGACTAAAAATTCTTCCAAATTCGACCACCTCTAAAGGATAAAAGCACAAAGTAAATTACAAAGTTCATTGTCTTTTCTCCTAATTAAGAGCTACAAAACTTTTTGTTTCTATTACTGCTACACACCAATAAATATTTGGTATTGTTCATGGCGAGTTTTTCTTGCTTTGTGATGCCGACAGAAGCGACTACTTACCCAAGTTCTCGACTAAGTTGAGTCAACACACAAAGATCTGCAGATCTTTTAAACACAGTGTCGGCATAGAATGGTTGACAGAGCAACGAGTTGGAACTTATGTGGTCCTTGCACATGGGATCACTTAAGCTCCCATTAGAGAGTCTTCAAATGATCGACATTTACTCTAATTGTGTATCCTTTACTTATGGTTTCAAGCACAAAATTGAAAATTAGAAAAAAAATGTTCACATTTATAAAGAGAAAAAAATAGATAATTATATAAAACCTTAACACAATCTACATGAATAGGCGAATCATTCCTACCAGATTTTACATTCCACGGTATAACAGCCTAAAACTATTTAAGAGTTACGTCTCTCCTACTAATATATATATATATATATATATATATATATATATTTTGTTTCAAATCCAGATACATAAATAAGCTGTTACTAAAAAAGAAATGTAAGCTTAGCTAAGCTATTTAAGTTCAAAGATAAGGAAATTACAGCTGTAGTATATGCATTTTTTTTTTTTTTTCTAAAATAAATGTATTAAGATTGTTCTTATTCCATCAGCCATGACCTGATAGAATAACAAAAATTAACACCAGCCATAAAACGCTTTGGATAAGCAGATTTCAAGGGGGTTCTACTAAAAGTCATATTTTAACAACCAAAGTCCTCAAAATACTACCATTTTCTTTGGAAATCACTATCCTTTCACATGCATTAATAAATAATAATCTACATGATATATTTAAAGAGTTTTGAGAAAATAAAGTGATAAAAATGTAAACCTCCACCCCTCTGTTCTTTTAAAAGTTCGTTATCACTTCTCTATGAGAAATTTTGTCATGAAATTTGGAAACCAATCAGGAAAAATATTAATCTCAATCATAATGGGGATACGAAATAAACTAGCCCTTTCCTTTATTTGTTGTCTTAAAAATAAGACTTCAACATGATGAGTATCAAACATTTTTTTTAAATATATTTTTCGTACCCCAACGAGTAAGTAAATCAGTCTTTTTATTCATTAAAATTATAATTGTATGTTGTTTTCTGTTTGTAGTAGCAATGTTTCACTACCCTATCCAACAAGAAATCGTTCATTTTTTCAGGGAAAGTCAACAATTTGACACTATTATCGCTGATAATGATATCAGCCAGCAGCAGCTGTTTATAAAAATCATTAGTTTTGTAAACATAGTTTACAGGCTTATTTTGAAAAAAAAAAAAAAAAAAAAAAAACTTTTTTGCTTAGAATTAAAGTTAATGTGGTTTGTGGTTCTTTTATAAAATAGTGGCTCATTCAAGAAATACTGGTTTTCAAATATACTCAACTTTCGAACTTTAATTCTAGTAATAAATGATTTTCTAGTCGCCAATTTAAAAAAACAAATAAGATTCTACTTCTTCTAGGCGATTACATGTAAACACAAAGAAATAAAATAAATAATTTAGAGTGGTGGGGGGATCAGTTTTGCATATACATTTAATGTAAAATGATCTCCCATTTCACGGCCATTCTTGCCTTTTAGAGCAGTTAGCACTCCAAATTTTTTTAATATTCTTTTCAAGCTGAAAAGTTAGTATAAAAAAATAATTACCCTACCACGAACTCTAGGTTTAAGTGGCAAGCCCACCTCCTAAAAATGCCTTCCCTTGAACATGTACCATTAACTCTAAATCTGAGTGACTACCCCCCCACCACCAAATAAAAAAACTCCCTTAACCCTACCACTAACCCTGTTCAAATGGCAACCCTCCCTCCAAAATAAAAACCTTAACCGTAAGTGGCAAGCCTTCACCCTACAAACCCCCTCTTAAACCACACAATCCTCTAAAAAAAAACTTTTTTTTTAAAAGACAAACAGGATTCATCTCCCATAGAAAAAAAAAATTGGTTAATGCTTTAAAACGCTAGAATGGCCCTGAAATGGGGGATTATTTTACATTAAATTCATATGTGAAACTCTAAAATAATTGTTTTTGTTTTGTTTTTCCTGCCAAGTTTTTCCGGGTATTCACACATAATTGCCTAAAAAAGGTAGAATCTCATATTTTGGGGAGGCAATTCAGCTTTCTGTAAATGCTCAGAGAGATTTAAAAATTTAGAGTTGTGTTACATAACGAGACTCGTGTGTGAATGGAAAAGTTTGAGTGACTCTTAAGGGTCAGAGGTGACCCCCAGATGGAAATCGATGAAACCATGTGACTTGCAGACAGATTTTCTGTCTCATAGCTGGCGAGACGTCAAGTAGGAAAGACGTGTCTGGAGTGCTGTCCCCAATGGCGGTGGAAGCGCACAATATAGCTAAGTGTAGTGGGACAAGCTATCTGTATCTTTCTCACGCATACAAAAGTAACCCGTCTCTCTGATGTTTTCCGTGACTGTTCTTCTCTTTGTAATAAACCCTTTTTTATAAACATCGGCATCCAAGTCGGTTTATAATGGTTTATACACGCATCGGTAAGTGAAAGCTATAAAAGTTGAATCATCATATAGTTAAAGAGGGTGAGAGAAATACATAGATAGTTAAGTGAGAGATGGGGGATTTGTTCAGTTAATTACAATTTACGGCTAATTAGAAGAATTAAAATGAAATTTTCTTTGCAAAAAAAACTCAATCCCAGAACTAAGCAATATTTTAACATGTATTTTGTATCATTAAAGTATATAGGAAAAAAGGCTTTTAGGAAACAAACATTGATTCACTCAGCTTTAGTATGGTAATTATATATATACTTATATATATATATATATAAGTTTAAAAATAAAATAAATATAACAGATGGAAACATTTAATGCTACTAAAACAAAGCTCCTTTCCTTTAACAAGAAACCTTTTCAACCACCAATTGCCATGGCTAATAACATTCTGTCTGAGAGTTCATCATTCAAACTCCTCGGCCTGACATTCACAGATAACATGAATTGGAACAAATTGGAAGACATTGCCAAGGCTGCTGCAAGGGAGGTGGGCTCCCTATAACGTGCTAAAAAACTTATCACACCTGCCAGTATCTTATATCTCTACAAAGTCACCAGTATTGTTGTCACATCTGGACTGATGTATCAGCCACTAATCTTAAGCAGGGTTAAAAAAAAAAGAGCCTCTAATCTAATAGGTCCAACGCTGTCTACCAACCTCCAACCCCTGTCTCATCGCCGCAATATTGCATTTCTGTGCTTGTTTTAAAAGTACTTTAATGCAATGTGCTCCAACGAACTTGCTGCACAGGTGCTCTCCCCTCGACCAACCCATCAGCAAAATCACACCTCTTCATTGTTGAGGTCCACAGATGCCGTAAGGTTTTCTACTCTAAAAGCTTATTTTCTCAAACTGATAGCCTTTGAAATTCCCTCTCTTCTCCCTCGACTGTACCAATATGCAGAAATTTAAATGTAATGTGAACAAACATATCGGTGCACAACTCCCTACGTTGGATACTCCTATAGGTATGGACCCCTAATTCACAGTAGCCCTTACGTCTCAGTGACAATCTGCCTTGTTTGGGATGAAAATAAGTAAAAAAAATAAAAAATAAAAGGAACTCATGATTTTAGTACAATAAAAAAATTAAAAAACAAAGGGCATTTCAAAGTTAGTAACATTATTTTGACAAGAGGAATTCTATAGACTGTATTTTAGCACTCTCTAGCAACTGTGAATAGAAATGTAATTGAACATTCGGTCAGTTAAATACCAAACCAAATGACATGTTACAAACTAGAATCATAAGACTTGTTGCTTTCCGCAATTTGTCACTGAATGATATGCAAGTTTGATCCATGTGGACTTCACAGAATTAAACATTGAGGTTGCATTGAGGTGTTATGATAAAGGTCTATTGGAGGATGGGGGGGGGGGGGTTCTAACCAATCTTTTCTTCGGTGTGGGAGCAAACTAAGAACGTTCCCAACATCCATTCACCTTGGAAAACAAGCATTTTCTACTACTCTCAATCTGAATCTTAAGTCTAGTTATATAAATATATGATAACGCCAAAAGTATCTACCTACAACTCTGCATAGATGCACAAATTATGAACGTTTAAAAAGCATTTCATTAATAAAAAAATAACTTAATGTCGACGGGTGTAATAGTAAATACTGATTTATGTGGCTACATTAATTGAATATGTTGGTTACATTATCTTGTATCAGATCATATAAATAAAGCAGTTATGAGAGTTTACATATAGATTTACTGGACATCAAATCTTTAATTTTGAGAACAATCTCTGTCTGCTTCAGGGCTTCAAAGAGATTTTTTTACCACTTTGCAAAGTTTCTCTTTTGGAGCATTGAAAGTAGTCAAGAATTTGAAAAAAAATTTTAAAGGCACCTTTTTAGCAGTAAGATTATTTTTCTTAGCATTCTGATTAAGAATTTACGCACCACCAAAAATGGGGGAAAAAAAAAAGGAAATTTCTTTCCAGATTGTTCATTCTAAATCTACAACACGTATCCACACAAACAGAAAAATAAAATACTGAGAATAACCTTTTAAATTTGTATTATTCAGACAACTATTCTCATTTTACTGGTTATATTTCACCTGATGTAACCTCTGACCTTCAGGTGCATCTTTTCGAACTCGGCAACCTAAACCCTTTATTGTATCCACAAGGGTAGATTGTTCTCAGTCCATCAACCCTAACCAGGTAGAAGTGTTAATTCATGCTAGTCTTAGATAGACCTATATCGTAATGGTTAAAGCATTGGTTAATCAGTTAAAAGTGATAGTCTTCTGGCGGTTGAAGGTTCAATCCTTGCTACCGGCGATAATAACTATGAATAAAAATTAACACTTCTATTCATCATGGCTGATAGAATGAGTACAATCTACCCCAATGAGGTAATAATAAATGATTCAGTTTGAAACTCCGAAATTTCCCCGAGTTTTGCCAAGTTCGAAAAGATGTATCTGAAGAAGGTCGACAATTACATGACTGAAACTTTGTGAACATAACGAAGATGAGAATAATAGTCGGAATAATACAAATTATCAATCCTCATCTAAAAAAAATGTCCTAATAAAAATACTGATTCAATGTGATTTATCAAATTTGATTGTGTTGACAAATATTGCAAAAGTTATCTTAATATTAGCTGACTGAAGATAACAAAAATATATGCTTTTAGTTCCTATTTATTTGCCTCCCCACGAGGGCAAAGTTAGACAAAAGATCAGCTTTCAATGTGGAGAAAATCCTGTTCCCCAAAGAGAAGCACTTTGGGCTAGGAACAAAAATAAGCCGGCACTCCCGCACGAATAACTGCACCGCATGCAATAACCACCACCACCCCTCTGAATGAGGAAAAGTAACGCCTGGGAGGATAGCAACCCCGACATCAAACGAATACCGTCTTATTCTTATGCGAACATCTCATGAATAAATACTTTGTTATTGCATTTAATTTATGACTAAAATTGATCACGCTGTTACGAGTAAGTAACGGTAAACTTACTGAAAATGATTGGGTTATTGTTTATTTACGAGAGAAAATAATAAAATGTGTTTCAAAGAGTTGATATTGGTGAGCTATCATCGGCTACAATAAAGTGACAACATTAACACATGTAGATCGCATGATTAGCATTGCAACCGACTGCCTGAAATTCATGTATCAATAAAATAAAAAAAAATTTAAAAAACAACTATCGCGTGCTTCTCGTATTAATGTAAGTGTAATAAACATTTGTGTTTATTTACTATTAATTCAATATTTATTAATAAAACATACGGGAGAAACTAAAATAAATCTTTTTAAAATCCTATTAAAAAATGTAAACACGACAATATTTTGAATTATTTTTCTCTCAGCCCCTCCACCCGTGTAACTAACTTAGCTAGTAACTAAATAGATTACATTTTCTAACTGATGTTTTAAATTGAAATAAGTTTAGAAAAAATTGACAAAAATTTTGAAAAGCACAGAGGAAAAAAATCGCAAGTTTAGGGTTATGGTTAATTTGTCCTGAGATAACGGTATATTCAATTCATTTGCATCTATTTTAAAAATTAAAAATAAAAATACTGATTAGGAATCAACGGCTGCCAACAATAATAAACATAAGATTGCGCAAGTGCTAAATATTACCGACTGCCATGTCTCTTCCATCACTCGATAATTATAAAATAGCTTCCTGTCACTTTAACATGCCAAGAAAGAAAACGAGCCATGAATAATAATAATAAAAAGAACAGAATCGGGAAATGTCAGTCACAGCAGTTGAAGCCAAAAAAAGAGGAAATCGAATGGGGAAAATGAGAGCATCGTTGGTTTGATAGACATGTGGTTTTTTACGTAAAAAAACCCCAAAAAAACAACACAATAATGATCACAAATAATAAAGAAATAAAAAGCAACAAAAAAAAGGGGGAAATGAGTGAGGATGAATGTTGGGATTTTTTGTCTTGTTTTTCGGAGAAACTGCCTTCGGGCAAAGACGACGGCGGCCTGTAAAGCGTCATGGCCACCATCTTTATGAAAGAGTGAAAGTGTGCTTGTGGGTTGTTTACATATCCGGTCTAGTTTTCAGGACTGCGACGACGAACCCTTTCTTTCTATAAACATGCATAAACACACAATAATACAAATGAGCATCGCTTCATTCTTACACACAGGAATAAATAAAGAACTAAAAAAAAAAAAAAAACTTTAAACGAAGCACCTGCACAAAAATACAAACCAATCACTTACTCTTTTTTGGTTTTCCTCAATGAAGAAACCACCGCTATTTTTAGTCCACGTTTCACTTATAATACTGAAATCTAATACTAAAAATACGAGGTAAATGTTGAAATCGACGGTCTTAACAGAATGCGATAAAAATGGTTTTATGTTATTGTTTTAATTATTAAATGATGAACCATTTCGAATTAAAATCTATTTCGGAGTATACATGTAATTTGAAGAGAAACACGTTTGAAATGTGTAAATATGCTAGAATAAACGAGATTTTAACAAAATGAAGTCTTACTAGAACCGGAAGTAGTGTATTTGGCTCATGACGCCATGTTTTCCTTTGTATCGCCCATGATGAAAATGTATTAAAACGTATTTTCCCCTATTACTACGTAATACTAACTTGATTTTCACTGAAAACGTTATTAATGGCATAATCTTATACACTAATTTTATTCGATTTTTTTTAGAAACCGTAGATCTCAACATTTTCTAAATATGATAAGTAATCCCAATTAAGATTCATTCCCATTTTAAAATTATTAAAGTGAAAAACAAGGTTTATAATTTATCTCATGATAATAAATTACATATTTTTGTTTAATCACTTAACGCCCATCAAATCAAAGCAGTTTAATCTTTTAATGTTACTTAAAAACACATCTTATGTATTTACGTCCCCAAGAGGGCAAAGTTAAACACAAGGTCGGGGTTTAATGTGGAGAAAATCCAACACTAAAAAAAAAATTTTAATTTAAAAATTTTTTAAAAAGGGACACTTTTGATTCGGAACAAAAAGAATTATTTTTTCTTTTTTAACTCAGTCTAGAAGAATTTCTGCTTCTGAAAAGATAGTTTAAGTTTACACACAGTAAGTACACTTTGATCATAGCAGAAAAATAATATGTAAACAAAAACAGAATAACTCCGAAATATTGGGTCGATTAATAGTCAATGAATCACATGTCATGAAGAGCTAAAAAGAAGAAAGAAGCGTTGAATGTTAAGTATTTATTTACCCGTACCAAGAATATGACACGAGGTCGGTTTAACGTAGAGACCCCCCCCCCCCCCCCAAAAAAAAAAGGTCGGTGAAAAATTTGCCATATCGAAACTATGAAAAGACGGAAATTTGAATGTTTTTCTTTTCAGTACTGATAGTAATCAGACCATAACTTGTCCCGAGATATTACCCTCCAAAATGATCTGAAGAATGCTTTTAATATTTCTAAATAAGATCGGGAAACGGAAAAGAAAGTAAAGATATTAAAAACACACACACAGAATTGGTTTCTTGTAAAATTGTGGTGGGGATGTCTCAAAGAAATTAAAAATTATAGATATTTTTTGAAAAATGATTTTAAAATAACATAAAAAAAAAAAAAAAAGAAAAGTGTTTTGATTTTTACCTTGAGGTCAACATAACTTTCCCTTGTGAACTCCGATGTATTTGTTAAAAATAAAAAAAACTGAAAGTGTTTAATTTTTTTTTTATCTAAATAAAACCATGAGTAATTTTTTTTCTTTAAGAGCAATCTAAATTGGGGTTTATACTTGAAAATCCTGTTTGTGTCGCCATTCCGTACTCGAATGAATGCAGCATGGCCTCCTTCTCTAGCTCACAATCCGTCGCACCTGTCGTCCACAGTCAGTGCAAAATCTTTCTTTTTTTTTTAAATTTACAATTTTAAACTGTTCTACTTTTCTAACTAACAAGATTAAGCATGGTCAGTTTAATATGGAGAAATCCAACTCCTCCCAAAAGGGGGCGCACTCTGAATTGATTTCAAAATTTGCTGTGATCGGGTCCCATCGGAATTTCGCGTGAAACGACCGGCAATAAACCAAAGGAGGAGGAGATCATGCATAGGAGGATTACTTCCTAAGAACGAACAAAGAAACCATACCCTCACTGTGCTATGCTGATTTCTTATAGAGAAAATATTAAAATCTATGTCACAAGATAAAATTTTAAAACATGTGGGTGGACCGCCTGTGTACGCGCACTTGCAATGCGTGCAGTAAACGGTACATTTACAAAAGAGAGAGAAAGAGAGAGAAAAGCCGAGCGTGTTGTAATAATTAGAAATCAAAATTTGGCGTTTTGAGAAAAGAACTAGTTTTCAATTTTAACAAAATTTATCTCTGCGTATACAGATAAGCCACAGTGGCTGCCACTATTAGCTAGATAAAATCAGATAACGAGCCGAAAGGCGACCACACAAAATGAAACTCGCGTTACTGAAAAGATTTACTGATTTATTTCAAATGCGTTTTTTCATTGCAAATTTTAGCTTTTTATCGTTTTATTTTATTATTATTATTATTATTTCAGTCAGAGGGACAGTTTATTTATTTTTGTAAATTGGCAATTTAAAAAATAACACTAAAAAACAAAAAATAAAAATGTACAACAAAAATCACAATGCAGCAATTTAAATAGATCATTAAGTATTATTTTAATTTCTGTTTTTCGTTTAAGGAACTCTAGTTTCATTTTGTGTGGTCGCCTTTCGACTGTTGCAACTTGTTACCGGATTTTACCGAGCCAATATTGGCAGCCATGGAGGCTGATCTAAAAACAAAAAATTCTAACAAAAACATTGCGAAACTAAAAACACGATTTTCGTCACAGAATAAAAAACATACAGAAAGAACATTGAACAAGTCATAAAAATGGAATATTAAAGAAAATGCGGGGAACATGCAGAACGCGATATACTTATATACCTTATAACATCTACATAAAATAACGAATGTAAAAAAAAATGTACTATTGTGTAAAGCTAACCAACTATTTCAAGTAATCGTACACAACAAAATGTGTATATAAATGTCTTTATCAACAAAAAAGACTTTAATCTGTAGACACACAAGAGACATGCACATGTCGACTACTAGACCATTTTTTTTTTCAGTCGACACGGAAATCAATTTTGTCTCCAAGACAGCACCCCTCTCATCCTGTCGTCTTCCAGGAAGCGAGAGATGAAGGAATGGTAAACCAGAAAACTTATTGATGAACCTGAACCAACACGCACACACGACGAGGGTTACATTATTGGCAAATATACAGCAGCAGAATAAAAAATATGTGACCACTTCTCGTGTGTCTGTATGTGTGTGCATTTGCTTCTACGGGATTTACACTTTTTTATTATTATTAATTGAATAATTATTATAATTAAAAAAATGTGATAGAGCATAATAAAACGAAACTTTTTTAAAATTTGCTGAAAATAACGTGATCACAAAATTTATTCCACTAGAATGCATTTCACTTTATTCGTAAACAAGTCAGACATTTTAATCTTTTGTTGATAGCTGAAAAAAAAATTACTTCCTGGCGCTTCGAAATTTTAAACTGTCAAATAGAAAGTAATTTCTGGCTTTAAAATTACGAGCAAATCCTTATTTAATTTTATAAATAGAAATTTAAAACAACATTACACTATCAAAATCATTCAGTTTTATAACAATTTGGTTCAATAATTCAATGACCAAATGATATCGTAATAATTAGTATTGTAAAAATAATTTAGGTAAAGAAAAAAAAAAGATTCCCGGGCAACGCTGGGTAGGTACACCTAGTAAGTAAATAAGTATGAGTACCCCCCCCCCATTCTATTACCTACTATGAACCCATGGTTGATGATATAACAATTCACCAAGAATGTTCGAGAGAAACTTGAAAGCCACTTCCGTCTTTTAACAACAAAATCATTCGTTTTGGATATTTTTAACATATTATTGTTCTCACTAACCCTAATATGGCCCTCCACTCACATGATAAATTAATTCATTAATTTATTGTTTCAATAGTTTTAAAATAGTTTCATTATTTAGGAAACAAAAATTGGGGGGGGGGGGTAGGCTTCATTTTATTAAGTTGGAAATAAAATCAATAATGAAAGTAAAAGTGAACAATAAGAAAAGACATTTTCTCATTTTCTAAGTTTTTATGAATAAATATTGTTAAAATGTATATATTTTTTTAATTAAAGACTTTTTTCTTCAAATTAGACATTTATGTTTATGTTTAATTTAATTTGAAATTTAAAAAATATATAAATAAAATTGTGTTTGTTCGTCATGTTTTAATTAATATAATTAAAATTAATATGAACGTTCATTTTTGTTAGATTTATTTTAATTTTAAAAAAAGTACATTACCAAGAATATTGATATCACTGGTAAAAAGAAATTATT
Source organism: Sepiola atlantica (assembly GCA_963556195.1). NCBI lineage: Eukaryota > Metazoa > Mollusca > Cephalopoda > Sepiida > Sepiolidae > Sepiola > Sepiola atlantica. Next base: position 132,177,246 of record OY744524.1, read on the forward strand.
TCAATAAAAATATTTTTAAATAAATATTTTTAAATAAACAATTCGTTTCTATAGAAATATTTGAAAACATTTTATTTTTTAGAAAAAAATATGTATTACAACCAATTTTATGTAATTTGCATTTTAATAATCAGAAAAGTTTTTCATTTGAAATTTAAAAATTTCTAATCATCGCCTCAAAAAAATAACCATTTAATTTGCATCTAAAACAATTGAAATTAATAAATTGTAAAAACAAAATGGAAAAAGACAGAATTAGGTGAAAAACATGAGTCATCAGAAAACTTTCTAAACCATGCTTACATTTTATTTACTTTTTAAAAAATGTTATATTAATAAAATTATGATAACTTCATGTGCATGTTTTTTTCTCGCGACTAAGTGAATTACACACGAATTTTTAAATTTATTTACTATCAATCGACTATTTATTGAAATAAAAATGTATTTAATAGTTGAAAGAAAAAATGAATTACCCTTTTTTTCTTTACTGTGTCACGGGGCCACTCGAGGAAAAGGGTTAAAGAGATCGACAATTGGACTATAATCGTCTTCACGAAGGGATCGAAAACAAATGGGCAGAAGATTCTTATCCAAGGGTACGTCTCAACAAGTATTTGTTTACATTAGACTTGAAGACGACCATGTTGTAGTCAGTTGAGAAGCAGACCCGTGGTACCGTGTTCCATAGATGAGATGTTCTACGAAATAAACTTTGTTCATGGAAGTTTCGTTTGATTTTCGGTAAAGAGAGAGAGAAAGGAAAGTACTTTGCTCTGGTTGTAGCTAGACGAGTTCCTGCTGTGAATGTTTTATAGAGGGGTTACCAGGGATTTGAGCCCAATCGAGCACCTACCATGAATATCACGACACAGTAGAAAGAGACTAGCAACATCTCTTGTGTGTGAAAGAGGCTGTAGCAACGAGAAGAGATCATCCGTCACTAGATTGCGAAATCGATGTTGTACCCTGTCAAGGCAATAAATAGTGGGTATGTACTATCTCCCACAAAGTAAAATGTGACAAGGTCGGAAAGTGCTCCGAGCGGCGGCACCTCAGATATAACAGTAATAATACTCCATGTTAGGGCGTATCCAGATCTTATACACTATATATTATACAGATAGAGGATTGTGTCAGGAGTGAGGTACCTTCTGGAATGGTAGAATGATCCAAACATTTTTCCAGCAAGCTTAGCGCCAGATTTGATATAAGTCTTCCATTTCAGGTCTGGGTGAAAGTCAATCCTCGAGGCTTATCAAAAAGAGGGCTTCCTCGAAGAGAAAGCCATTCATTTCGACTGAAAGTGAGGACCCGAGTCTTACTGATGAAAAGATAGAAGCTTTGTTTATCCCTCAGAAGATTGTTTTTGTTGAGGTGGTTGACAACTACTTCGTGACGTTTCGAAATTTGAAAGGAACTTAGAAGCATTTAAACTATCGAATAGAAAGTCATTTCTGGACTTAAGATTCTTAGCAAATTCTTATGTATAAAAAGATTGAAAGTTTGGGAAATTATTCACACCGAATATTTTTTAAATAGAGATTAAAACAACATTGCCAGAAAATAATAGTTATAGTTTTATAACAATTTGGTTCAATTAAGAATTTAATGACCAACGCTACCGGAATAATGAAGTTAACTTTTTTAAAAAAACTATTTGAGAAAAAAAAATAATTTGGTAAAAAAAAAAAAAATTCTTTAAAAATGAAACAAAAATGAAAGTAAAACGATTTCCATGAAACGCCGAATATGTTCTGCTCGTTTAAACTAAAATATAGATTTTTTTTGTTTTTAAAATGGCTGACACTTTTTTCTAGTGACACCTGTCATGAGGAAGACGACACATTTTTTTGTAAATGAGAAAACATGCCTTTGTTTCTTATATTTATATCAGAGAAGGACATTTAGCTTTATTTTAAATCGGTTAATTTTTAAAGTTTACTGAATCGTAATGTTTGTTAAACTATCCAAAATTGTCATTTCTGTCACTGACGTACATAGAAACTAAATTTGTAAAAAATAAAAGATGATTTTTGAGCATTCTAAACTAAAACAAGCTATCAACAACATTTTCATTAATTATTGCCAAGTGACATGTCTGTGTGATGTTTGTGTGTTCCCTATAAAAAGTAAGGTTAGAGAATCTACATAAAATATAAAAGTGTATTATTATGCTAAATTTACCGGGGAAGATGATGGAAGCATTCACGAATCTATAAGTGCACCCTAAGAGGGCATCACCCCTTAAAACTTAAAATATATCTTATTTTATTAAATTTAAATCATATCTATACATTTTTCTGGGAGAGACAATGGAAGTGGATCCAAATTGTCAAGTGCCCTCCTAACCTAAGGAAGCTATTTAAAATGTAACAAAGTAAAAAAATATTCATAAAGACTTAATTTAATATCGATTCTTTTTACAAAGTTTTAAATCTGGATCTATCTTCTTTCCCTATAAGTTAGTGTTGAGGGTTACTTAAGAGTTCTTTTTTTCCTCCTATTTTTAAAATATTTTTTTATCATATCAAATTTAGCAAAGAAAAAAAAAACTAAATTCCCGTAAAAAAGAATCGATATCAATGTTGTTTTTACTTTGCTACGAGACATCTTGAATTGCAATGTAATTTTAAAACTATGAATCGAATAATCGTATTTAAAATGACGTCTTTTGAAAAGGGAATTTGAGATACTGAAAACATACAACCGAAAATGTTTTAAATGTTAAGTTTAAAATATATATTATGATTTCAATAACAATTTTTTTTTTGATTAATAATAATGTCATAATTTAAGAGCGTTAAAAATTGCTTAAAAAAATATATATATATAATTTATAACAACATATTCGATAGATTGTGTACGCGATGACAATGACATGCTAAATTACTTACATATGCAGTTGCATAAAAACAGGTGCGTGCGTGTGTATTTATAAAAATAAATTACATTGTTGCGTTTTTATAAAAAGAAAAAACAGTTATTTCATGGGCATTTATAGTTCAGATTAAACGGGAAACGGCTTTCAAATTAACTATGTCATCATAAAGGCATGTTGACATTGTTATTAGTCATTGAATCAGTGTATAACACGTGGATTATTATATCATCAACAACACAATAATAAGGACGTAGTAGTTCGATGGCGGAAGGCAGGGGGGGGGTATAAGTTTCGTAAATTTATTAGCCCCACCTAAAACTGGTTGCCCTCCTCTCCTAAAGGAAATTGGTAATTCTGTCTGAGTGCGAGTGTCTAGCTAAAATTCAGAAATTACACAAGATACAAACCTGTTACATCATCGTTTTCAGTGTTATCCCGACCTGATTATGGTGAAAAAAAGCGTACAAGTCTATATTCACGAGCAACGACAACTCAATTTAGTAACGATGTACGCATGCGCATGGGTTTAGTCGACTTTCTAAAAGTTTAAATATATTAAGATTGAGAAGTTAAAATATGTATTAGTACTTATAAGGAACGGATTTCAATAGTTTGGCGGAGAATCCCGAGCCAGTCCCTGAAATGGCTGAAGCCATTTACGCAAAAAAAATGTAAACATGCAGACGACACTAAGCGTGCAAAGGGGGTAGATTAGGGTATAAAATAAAACGAAAAGAAAGGTGGCTTTCAAATCGTAAATTGGTTTAGCCATTTCCGGGACTAACTCGAGAGTATCGTCAAAGTACTGAAATCCTCTGGATATCCAATACAAATACTGATTTTCTTTTCGTATTATTACCTGGGCTAAAAAATATATATATATAAATATATATAATATATATATATTTTACTGATAAAGATGAAAACAAATGTCTTTTATTAACCCAAATACATAAACCTATATACATAAATGAATTATCGCCGTTGGTCGTGAATTAGACTTTTACCTTTGAGTCAATAAAGTACCGAATTAGTTCGTGAGGGGGGGGAGGTAAAATTACTTTTGTTTTTCATTCTTATTGGTTGTTGTTCCAAAAACAACACTGAAATTAGGCTAAACAAAAGTCAATCAGATTTGTTTTCTTTCTATTCTATAGAACCAGTTTCCAAAGAAAAAAAGAGACGGGGGGGGGGAGAAGTTTGAAAAGAAATATGCGACACATTTTGTAACTATTTCCTTTTTATATCTCACCCCTCCCCGCCCTGCTAAGCAAATCTCCATGATTATATACGGCTTCTTTTGGGGGAATTATTTTTGTTCTTGTCCATGTTTTTCTTTTAACCCAACAAAAAGAGAAAAGACTAAAATAGGATGATATAAACAAATACTTGTAAAAGATGTTTATATTTGAGCAATTGATTTTATTGTACACTAGCAGGAATATCCGGCGTTGTCCGGGAATGAATTAAAAAAAAAACTGTATCCTCTTGCACCGAACACCCACGTTATTGTATTTAACATTATATTTAATATCGGTATTCAATTTTGATAACAATACAAGTAGTGTTACCAAAATGTAACCGTTATCCCAACCCAACGAAATCGTCTTTGGTACTTCTGCAGTTTACGGACCCTTCTATTTTTTTTAAAATAGGATTTTCAAGTTAAATTCAATTGTTACAGTATCTTATGTTTATAAAATTGTTAGGTGAAAGTACAGAATAAGTTCATAAAGCCACTTCTCCCCATGTTAAGAATGGGTTCTAATAACTTTATTTCAGCACGGTCCGTAAACTTTGTAACATTCTGGTCAATTGTAACGAAATTAAATTCAGAAGAAACAGAAATGCATTCTGGTGAACTTTTGAGATATTTTTAATAGGATTTTTACAGCTTCGTTTCATTTTAGGCTATTGCATTTTTGGTTTTAATAAATAGTCGATTAATAGTCCATAAACGCGCATGCGCGTGAAGTTATTCTCTCATAACTTTACTATAGATGAAGGTAATTGGACCGCAAGTTCAATTTACAACTACCACAGGTGACCTGCTAAGTTTTATCTTAGCATTCGTTTTGTTCGAATTAGTTTTAGGTGAAAACACTGAGGAAGATGAGGAAATATAAGAATAGCATTTTTTTTTTAACATGAAAGTAAAGATTACTTGAAATAAATGTTTCAAATTAAATGCGGTCAATGAAAAAAAACATGTTAACATGTGCACAAAACACAAGAGATGAATGAGATTAAAAGATAATTATTCTCTCATGGTACCAACTTATATTGCTGCCCCCCCCCCCACTTTTTAAATATGAATTCTGATAGTGTTAATTTCGTTTTATTTTACACTATTGGATTTTTGATTTACATAAATGATCGATAATTAGTTTAATAATTAATAGTAAAAAAGAAAATAATGTTTAAGTCACGTAGTGACGAGAAGCACATAAAGTGGTCACAATTTTATAAGGTGTATATAATCTGTAACGTAGGATGCGTTTTATTTTTAATTTTTACATAAAATGAATTGAATAACGTAAATTTAAAAGATAAATATTTAGCAAAAATTGTTTAAATCTTAAATAAACCTAAAAAATTTATGCACGAACAATTGTTTGTAATTCCTATTTTAGTCACGTAAATTATTTAGAATGAAATGGATTTTGGTATGGTTTTGGGTTTACTCAAACAACATTCTTAAACATCAAAATTTACTTAGCAAAATACATAAATTTAGATTTCTTTTCATAATCTTTTTTTGATTGTATAAGTAGGCATTTTTAGTAGTTGCATTTAAAAAATGTTTTGTTTTGTTTCTGCTACGAATATAAATCACATGGAATTTAGTATAACCATACATTGGTGTATATTTTATGAAATTTAAATTAATTCCATAAATAAATATTCTACATTCACTTTTTAGTTTTCAACACGCGGAAGGCAAAAAGCCAAGTAAGAGACAAACAAAGATGACAACCATTTTTACTGCTACAATTACGAAAATAGGTTTAAGTTTTTTTATTAAAACGTCTATAAGCTTGTTTATAAAATTAATAGATTTGGACTATAATATTCATTTTGAATGTTAAAAATGTTTAATACGACCAACGATTTTAACTAAGGGCACATATTTCTTTCTTTTTACCTGGGTCTTAAATGAAAGAAAACATTAAAATTACCAAGTGGACACGAATTGGGGGAACGTTTTATTACATAGTACAGATGCGAAAATGATCCCCGACTTTTCTATTACTTGAAATCTAATTACATGTATTACGTAGGAAATAGTTGTATGGTTTCGGCGTGGAAAATAAACGGATTCTGAAAACAATTTTTAAGATTAAAATAATATCTAGAATTTTACTTTCCCTAATTATATTAGATTATTATTAATTATTATTAAAGTATTATTAACGGGTCAATCGTATCGTAAAGAGTTAAGTTAAAATATATGTAGAAACGAAGCCATTAGACATTAAAAAATATAATTAAGAAAAGGAATAGATTTTTAGATTTCGTTTGGTTTAATTATTTTCAATGCGACGAGAAATGCAAGTGCGCGTCATGAGTTTCTTTTAACTATAAAAAAAGAGAATCACATATTAGGAAGAGACTAAAAAATGTATACATTTTCATATACACACACACACACACTAACATATATAATAGTTAGGGAGGGTTACTTTATTTATATTCTTTTTAGTTTACTTTCTAATATCAGAGTGGAGTTATGATATTAATCAGGGTCTACAGACTATACAAAAACAAAGTTTTCGTTTGTTTTAATACGGATTTTTCCTCGGATGTTTTTTTCTTGGGGGGGGGGGGGGGCAAGAGTTAGAAATAGCCAGAGAGAGGGAACGGAGTAAAAATGTAAGGCAAAGACAGAGAGGGAAGAGAGGCAAAAACATGGAAATGAAGGGGAGGTAATGATTCTTTTTTTTTTTTTTTTTGTGATAAAAGTAAAAAATAAAATAAAAACAGAGGCCAAAATCAGATGGAAAAATAAGGAGAATCCACAAATTCTATCCGTCGGACAACTTCCGATCGTCGTCCGAGATATTTTCTGACACACTTACCTCTATTTTAAAGGGTGTAGTACCATTAATCGCGTAGTTTTGTACCACTTCACCTCGTCGTCATCGTCGCCCATAATATTATTGACAAGTCCTTCCCGCCGCCGAGCGATTTCGCTATGCGCATGCCCATTTTTTGGATAATTAGGAAACTTCTTTTTTTTCTTCTTCTTCGAGTTTCCTGTGACTCCCCCCTCACTGCCTTTCTTTGTTTCTTTCTTTTTGTCTCAGGAGACGTAAAGAGAGTCAGGGCCAATTAAGGAGAATAAAGAAAGAGAGAGAGAGAGAGAGAGAGAGAGAGAGTAACGAACAGGGGCAGGGCACATGCAACGAACGCTAACGAAATCAGCCAGGTGCCTTATCCGTGACTGGTTTCAAGGAAAACTAATCCAATTTTTTACTACACACACGCACATATATATATATTGTTTATGTAAACATTAATATTTCCCTCCTCCGTAGCTTTTGCTGATTGTGTAGCGGCTAGAATCTCTGACGGTCGAGTTTCGGTCTCAGCTTGAAGCACTTGCCTATCTATCTGGCTGTCACAATTATACAGTATTCTTTTCTTTTCAGTTTGTTTGTGTTTTTTTTTTTTACTTTTGAAAATAGAATTAACGTTAAAGTGTAGTCACTAAAAATAAGCCCCAAAGAAAAAAATATTGTAAAAGCGGCAAATATTAAATTCAAGGGCAACGTTAGACACAAGGTCGGTTTTTAATGTGGGGAAAATCCATTTTCCCAAAAAGAGCCACTCCGCATTTGGTCAAAACTTACAACTGCTGTAGTCTAGAAAGTTTTCTCCTTCACTGACCGAGGACAGAAAAGATTAAGTATAATATCAGAACAGATGCTACACTTAAACGTTAATTCTATTTTGAAAAGTACAAAAAAATTATCGTAAAGTCAACAAATATTCAGAGTGTTAGAATCGAGGGTCGTGTTCCCCCGATTATAGACGTGTTCAGTAAATCAAGCAATGTTGCATGCAAAAGACAGAGTAATAATTAATAAACAAAAATGAAGTAGTTCAAATAAGGTTTATTGAACGTGTGTGTACGTGGAATGATGAAGTGTGTGATGTATGCATGTGTGTCGATGGAAAAACAGTTCTTGAAAAAGGTATGAGAAGAAATGAATCCGGCGTAGGAAAAGTCTTTGAAAGCCGCACACAAAGAAAACGAGTTGAGAACTCTTACCGTTGTTTGCCCACGTGTTGACGGAAGAAACGTGTGTTGGTAGTTGTTTTGCTGAGACCAGTTCAAGAGAAAAGCGTGAGACGAAGCGCTAGTGTATTAGCGTCGTTCTGCCGAGGCCAATCGACCTGAAGAGAAAAGTGAGACGGAACGCTAGTGTCAGCGTACTTCTGTCGAGGCTGGTGAAGAAGAGAGAGATGGATTTTCCGTTTGCAACGGTTTTTATAGTCAGAAGGGCAGATAACTCTGGTGTCGCCTTACAGCGCCACCTGTCGGTGAAAAAGCGACACCTACCGGCAAACCGGTGTAATTATGTTTTGAAAGGAGGAGGTAACTGCTACAAGGACTCCCCCCCAGATTGAAAAATATTGAAAATATTATTCAATATGTACAGTTGTAGATGAGAAGCATTCTTTGTGGGTATGTCTGTTTTGCTGTTGAAGATTAGAAAAAGTAGTGTGCACGCTACTTATTTCTGTTTTTCTATCTGTATTGAATGATTGATCGCAAGTGCGTCTGCGGAATTGAGTGTTTGTAACGCATGTTGATCTCCGTGTTGTTTGCATGCAACTGGGTCTGCATCAAGTTTGAGCGCAAGTGAGTCTGCGGTCGAAAAATGCTGAGTGCAAGCGAATTTGCACTTGTTGGTGGCGTTGTTCATGTTGATTAGTCTGCGTGATGCAGAGCTGATGAACGAACGTTGAATTGTCAGTGTTGTCCGGGATTGTTTGGTGCTTGGGTCTGCGCGGTTGTTGATGAGTGAGCACAAGTGAATCTGTGCGGTATTGATGGGTGAGCACAAGTGAGTCTGTGCAATTGTTGATGAATGAGCACAAGTGAGTCTGTGCAATTGTTGATGTTGTTCATGTTAATTAGTCCGTGTTGTGGAGCTGATGAACAAACATCTTGTTGTTGAGATTGGTGGTACACTATGGTCAAAATCAGATGCACAAATGTCTGCAAGTGAGTTAGCAGGTCCAGGTACAATTGGGTCTGTACTGGTGTTGGTGCGTCGTTCGAGTTGATGTGTCCCCCAGTTGATCAATGAACATCCAGTTGTTGAGTATTTAGTCGTGCTTGTGCAGTTGTACTCATTTTGAACTGGTGTGATTTCTTCCATAGTGTCGTCAGTGATGTCCGGAAATGTTTGGTGCTTGATGAATATCCGGGAAAAATGTGGTTGTTCAAGTTGTGTTGAAGATTGTTGGTAGGCCTTGAAGGGTGATGTTGTTCGTGTTTGTCTGTTTTGTAGTTTTCTTTTCCTTTATATATATATTTCCACCACATGGGTAGAAAGGAAAAAGAAAAGAAAAAAAAGTGGAGTCATAATTTGTTTCACATGAGGAATGACGTTTTTGTTCTCGTTTGTTTGAATGTTAGTTTCCAAGTAGAGAAAGAATGGCGGCTTCTCTTTCCTTTGTTGCTGAAAAGAAAGAAAAAAAAATTCGTATTTTCTTTTTCTTTTTGTTGTTTGAATTTTAATTTCCACGTCGTCCGAGAGATAAAAATGGCGTTTTTTTTTTTGTTTTTTTTTTTTAATTTTTTTTTTTTATCAACACGTGGTCGTGAAAAAAAAAAATGGCGGCTTCCTTTGTTGTCGAAAAGAAAGAAAAAAAAAATTCGTATTTTCTTTTTCTTTTTTGTTGTTTGAATTTTAATTTCCACGTGGTCCGAGAGATAAAAATGGCTTTTTTGGGGTTTTTTAAAAAAAATTGTTATCAACACGTGGTCATGGCAAAGAGTGGCGGCATTTTTTTGAATTTTTTTTTTTTTTTTATCAACACGTGGTCACGAAAAAGATGGGCAGTGTGAGCGTTTGTTTTCTTTTGTTTTCTTTTTATCTCCACGTGTCCAAAACAAAGGAAGTGGCGTCTTGTAAGGTCCTTTTGTTCGTCGAAAAAAGAAAAAAAAAGGATTGGCAAAAGTTTGTCTTTTTCTTTGTATATAATTTTCCGACACGTGGGTAGAGGAAGAGAAAAAGAAAGAATGAAATTGTAATTTGTTTTATACTCGGAGAGAGCCGAGAAATGTTTGTTTTTCTTTGTTTGGGTATTTCCGCATGGCCAGGAAAAATGGAGACGGTGGCTTCTTTTTTTTTTTTGTTTGTTTGTATATTTCTACCACGTGGGTAGAAAAAAAAAGGAAAAATATGGGTGCGTAATTCGTTTCACCACGGAAGAATAGACGAGAAATGATATTTTTTTTTGTTCTAGTACGAAATTAATTACTCTGCCCCATACAACAAAGCTTGCACGTCGGGTCACCAATTGTTACGGGACCGAGTGGTGTTCCGCCGATTATAGACGTGTTCAGTAAATCAAGCAATGTTGCATGCAAAAGACAGAGTAATAATTAATAAACAAAAATGAAGTAGTTCAAATAAGGTTTATTGAACGTGTGTGTACGTGGAATGATGAAGTGTGTGATGTATGCATGTGTGTCGATGGAAAAACAGTTCTTGAAAAAGGTATGAGAAGAAATGAATCCGGCGTAGGAAAAGTCTTTGAAAGCCGCACACAAAGAAAACGAGTTGAGAACTCTTACCGTTGTTTGTCCACGTGTTGACGGAAGAAACGTGTGTTGGTAGTTGTTTTGCTGAGACCAGTTCAAGAGAAAAGCGTGAGACGAAGCGCTAGTGTATTAGCGTCGTTCTGCCGAGGCCAATCGACCTGAAGAGAAAAGTGAGACGGAACGCTAGTGTCAGCGTATTTCTGTCGAGGCTGGTGAAGAAGAGAGAGATGGATTTTCCGTTTGCAACGGTTTTTATAGTCAGAAGGGCAGATAACTCTGGTGTCGCCTTACAGCGCCACCTGTCGGTGAAAAAGCGACACCTACCGGCAAACCGGTGTAGTTATGTTTTGAAAGGAGGAGGTAACTGCTACAAGAGCAGACGTAAAAATAAACACCGATTTTTACTTTTTTAATATTCAAAGCAGACGATTTTTCTTTAATTTCAAATGGTTGCCATTGATTAATTACTTTGAGTTATGTGAGACAAATCTTTGATCGTTATTCGTGGCGGGTAAAAAACTGCCAGTGGATGACTATACATATAGGTGTATATCCAGGCAGGAAGAACAGATATATAAAAACAGGAACAAAACCGAAGCAAGTCAGCGAACCTTGACAAATAATGGGTTCAATATCCTACTGATAGTTCTATTATTATTATTATGATCTATGATTATGATGATGATAACAACAACTAATTTCAGAAGAACAAAAATGATGCCAGAAAGGAAAAAGAGGGATGCACGACCTGTTTGTTATACATAGATCAAAATATCCTGAAGGAGGTAAAAAAAAAAACAGGAAAAAGAACATAGTCATGGCATGGATTGACTACAAGAAAGCCTATGACAGAATCCCTCAAGCATGGATAATTGAATGCTTAAGAATGTATCAGATATCCGACAAAATTATTAATATTATTAAGAAAGCAATGGGAACATGGAGACTGGAACTGACAGCTGGAGGACAACACCTGACTGAGATAAGAATACAGAGAGGCATCTTCCAAGGAGACTCCCTATTACTACAACTGTTTATCATAGCCATTATGCCACTCAACTACATACTTAGGAAATGTGATGCCGGATACAAGTTTACACACACAGAACAAAGAATAAACCACCTCATGTACATGGACGACCTGAAGCTATTTGCAAAAAGGAACTGGAAAAGAATATTCAGTCAAGACATACAAATGAAATTCGGAATGGAAAAGTGTGCACTGCTAGAGATGAAAAGGTGGAAAACTGATGACATCAGAGGGCATGGAACTGCCAAACCAAGAGGAGATGAGGGTGCTTGGTGAACATGATACCTACAGATATTTGTGAGTTTTGGAAGCAGATACAATCAAATCTACAGAAATGAAAGAGAGGATTGGAAAAGAATACCTGAGAAGAACAAGGAAACTCTTAGAAACAAAACCATATACTAAAAATCTAGTTAAAGGAATAAACATCTCGGCAGTATCACTAATAAGATACTCTGGACCATCAATAGCCTGGACCAAAAAAGAACTTAAGCATCTTGACCCGAAGACGAGGAAGCTAATGACAATGCACAATGCATTACACCCGAAAGATGATACTGACTGACTCTACGTGAAAAGGAACACAGGGGAAGAGAACTAGGTAAGTATATAAGACTGTATGGAAGACAAAAAATGACCTGGAAAAATACATAACTCAGAACACAGAAAGACTGATCACCACAACAAGAGACACCGTCAAAATAAACAATACAGGAAACAGCAAAAACAGAAACAAAAAGACAAGAAAACAAAAGTGGGAAGAGAAACAGTTACATGGACGATTCATAAGAATTACAAGAGAAGAGAATCACGAAAACACCTGCACATGGCTACGAAAAGGACACTTGAACAGAGAAATGGAATCGCTACTGACAGCTGTACAAAACAAACTACATTATAGCGAAAATAGACAAAACCTAGGAAAACAGTAAATGTAGACTCTGTGGACAAAAAGATGAAACGGTAAACCACATAATAAGTGAATGCAGCAAACTAACTCAAAAAGTATACAAGAACAGACATGACTACATGGGGAAATCAATACATTGGGAACTATACAAACGACTTCATTTTGAACATGCAGACACATAGTACAGACACAAACCAGAGACAATACTGGAAAACGAAAACCACAAAATCCTTTGGGACATGGAGATGCAAACAAATAAATACATCCAAGTAAGGAGACCGGACGGCATAATAATTAACAAGAAGGAAAGAAACTGCCAAATTGTAGATTTTGCCATCCCAGCAGACCATAGGGTAAAGATAAAAGAGATGGAAAATCGAAACAAATAATTGGAACTAGCCAGATTACTGAAAGGAATATGGAACATGAAGAAAGTCAATATACTACCAATAATTGTAGAAGCACTCGGTACAGTCCCGAAAAACCTGTAAAAAAGACTAGGAAATATTGAAATTAAGGGGAAGAGTGAAACTGTACAACGGACGGCAATGAGGAAAATAGCTGAAATCTTAAGGAAAATCCTGTAATGCAGGAACCAACCAACAAAAACTACAAACACTAACCAGCTACATGAAAACTGCAATGGAAGTAAAACAGAAGGACAGAAGGAATACCACATGAACCCAAGGGAACTGAAACTGCAAGAAATCTTATAAACTTCACCCCCACCCCCCTAAAAAAAGGCATCAGCCTCGGCTGATACCACACAAAATAATAGTGAAGGGTCAAGGAGGATGGTAGGAACGAGGAGGGAGAGCACAAACCAGACCTCAATTGGATGAACGCGAAGAGTACTAGGACTTTGGGGAGGCTTATTGCCACCCAAATTCCAGTGAAGACCAATGGTCGTTACCAGCAAGAAATCAATGGTAAGCGGCTGCTGCGATAACGTTAAGTCATTTGCAAAGGTTATCGAAAGAGGTGGAGAGAACTGGAAATCTGGAGAGACTTGTTGTCACCATGGGAACACCCCCGGTTATTAAGTGAATAATCTCTGACGATGACCTGTGTGAGAACTGTTAGTAAGTAAAAATAATAATAATAAAATGCAATTATTATCAATAATAATAATAATAATAATAATAAAATGCAATTATTAATGTTATTATTAATAATGATGATAATAAAATACAATTATTATTATTAATAATAATAATGATATAATAATAATAAAATGCAACTATTATTATTATTATTATTATTATTATTATTATTATTATTATTATTAATAATAATAATAAATGCAATTATTATTAATAATAATGATAATAATAAAAGGCAATCATTATTATTATTATTATTAATCATTTATTATTTATCATTATTATTAATAATAATTGCATTTTATTATTAATAATAATAATAATAATAATTTCATTTAAATATTATAAATTATACTAATATTGCATTTTATTATTATTATTATTATTAATAATTGCATCTTATTTTTATAATTATTATTAATAATAATAATTGCATTTTTTAATTATTTATGATTATTATTATTATTAATAATAATAATCGCATATTATTATTATTATTAATAATAATAATAATTGCATTTTATTATTATTAATAATAATAATAAAAATAAAAATAATAATAATTGCATTTTATTATTATTATTATTATTATTAATTTAGAATTTATTTTTTACTCATATATCCTCCCCACTTTAGAAACAAGGCACATTGCCATTGAGACGTATAGGAGCTACTGTGAATTAGGGACCATCCTTACAGGGACAGTCTAAGTAGGGTGTTGAGCAGCAAGATGTCTGTTCACATTACATTCAAATTTCTGCATGTTAGTACAGTCAGGTAAGCAGGAAGCGGGGAGGGAACTCCAAAGTCTAGCAGTCCGAGGAAAGAAACTATTAAAGTAGAAGGTTTTGCGGCATCTGGGGACCTCTACAGTAAGGTGAGATTTTGCTGCATGTCGGGTTAGTCGGAGCTGCTTATTAGGGGGATTTATGCCGAGAGTACATCAGTGCCACACGTTTGTTGGAGCACATCCCATTAAAGTACTTGTAAAACAAGCACAGGTATGCAACATTATGGCGATGGGACAGTAATAAGTTTTCTATATTTCCGCTCCAATTGTGCTTGAATCTAACATAGTAATTAGTAGAGCTAATATATATTTGTGTGCTTGTTTGGCTACCATGGACAAGTCAAGGTTTAGGTCTGTGCGACCTCCCCAGAGATACAATATTTACTATTTGGAGAGAGTTGGAGTCGGGTTTTATTTTGGTAGATGATATGGGGGGCAGAATTTTGGATTTGTGTGACCTAAGAAATGTTTGATTAAATCTTTTTTTTAAGTTTCAGTAACCCCGGTAGTCTTGTTGGAAGAAGCAGCTACAGTGGATGTTGTTATTACGTACCGACTCCTGATTGGACAACATCTCCAATTAGCAGTTTTTTCAGTCAATCAGAGAAGCGAAAATATTCAGTGCCGAAAACTTGTGCATACTATAAAAACCAAACACACAGCTGTCTTTGTCTTTTCCGGTATTTTTCTTCAACGGAGAGCACACCTGTGTACGTCACAATCTAGTCTGGGCCCAAAGGGCCTCTCAACAATAGTACACATATGACGAGAGACATTCACGAACTACTGTACGGTCAGCGAAGCACACACGCTGCTCAATGAACGCACATGTACACAAGTTTATAGATGCATACACTCTCACGAACAACAAAGGCATGCTATTTACAAACACATAAACGCACATGACGCCAGTCGAAATGAACACACATACATTCTCTCACTAAAAAAACAGGCACGCTAATATACACACACATCATCATGCCTATCTCATTTACACATACGTAAACGCATGTGATGCCAGGCGAAACAAACATCAGTACTCAATTTCTCCTTACACACCAACCAACTCTTCTTTCACCAGAACGTTCTTGGAACTCTCTGAACTTGCATATTCTACTTTTTCTCTTTATATTTCATTGTTTTGAATTGTCATTAAAAATTAATTATTTTGTATGGATATTGTATTGTATGGATTGGCTTTGTCATTTTTTTCTTGTGATAATGTTTTATCTTCTATGTGAACATGCGCTGTATGCCTTCACTGCACAGGCCGTAAATATTCACTCATTGTGCCGGTCCAAAGTCGTTGTTCGATTCCGACACCGGTCGCAGTGTCAATCTAGTCTCAGTCAGTGCTGCAACAGAAGAATTCTCTCTCCAAATAAAATCGCAAAACTCCAGTTTAAAACAATTAACAAAGTTTTATTCTTTTGGAGGTTACAATGATGCTCGTTTTCCTTTACTGAATAACAAATTTACCAACCCAACGCAAACAGACCATCTGTTTCCGAGGGCCACCAAAAACAAACCGCTTATCAGACCTCAGAAAACAAAACTGACTCTCAAACGTCCAGAGGACCAATTCCCTGACTGACCTCCCCGGCCCATCTTCTGGAATACATGTACTTTCAACCGGAAATCCTAGACATCCGGTCTTTTTCTCAGTCATTCCACCGCCCAGAAACTGACCAATTGAAAACATGGCCAGCCTTATCTATGAACACACAGAAATCTATTGTCCAGGGCAGCAGTTAAATCTGGAAGTCCCTGAATGAATCATAACCACAGCACGGACATTATTTTTTCAGAGTCCTCATCTCTCAGTGTGAATCCCCATTTAAGGAAACACTTACTTTTTTTTCAAGGGGAAATCAAAGTGTGGATGACCAAATACAAAATCAGAAACATTTCTATTTCTTTTGTAGCCCGCACTTCTCTTGGCCCGACATCTCTCACTTGTAGCAAGCCTGTTATTCGCATGCACTGGAAACACGCAACACATTAAACATGCCGCCTAGTGCATGTTTGCACCTACAGTCTCATTTAATTAGTACCTTTGTTAATCATTTTCTATCTGTATAGGGTTATACATCCTCAAAACTCTCCAAAATAGTAAATATTATATCAGTTCAATGGTAGATTGGCTCTCACGAAGTCGCACAGACTGAACTGAAACCATGACTTGTCGATGTAAACCAAACAACCTATATATATATATATATATATATATATATATATGATAATTTTATTTACACAGACATGTACAAAATCTGCGACACTGGCATGTCGATGTTATCGATCAACAGTTACTATAAACTGAGATCTCATCAGGCAGATGAACCATGAGATTCTCTCCAAATATGATCTGAGGTTAAGATCGGATTCTAACTCTGCCTGATGAGATCTCAGTTTATAGTAACTGTTGATCGATAACATCGACATGCCAGTGTCGCAGATTTTGTACATGTCTGTGTAAATAAAATTATCATATATAAAGCTCTATTCTGATATTGAGCACTTTTTATAAACCCGGTTAAAATTCTCTGGATTACCACCCTGTGGATATTTTTCACCTGGATTATTACCATTATTATATATATATATATATATATATATATTATATATATATACATATAGTAAGCTATGAAAATATATTTAAGGCGATTAAGCTACACAGAGGCTCCCGTGTTTCATCCCCGGGGGAAATTTTCAGGCTAAATGTAGCTTAATTGCCATAAATATATTTTCATAGCTTACTACCTAGCTCTACTTACGTATCAAGCACTATTGAAGTAAATACTCAAAATTGATACATAAAAAATTATATCTCGTTATAAAATTTCATGTGGATACATGAAATACTAATATATATATATATATATATATATATATATATATATATATATATTGCACACATACATATGTTAATGTAGAAGCAGATTTTATAAATATCAAACCACTTTTTTCTGTTAGTTTTAGTTAAATTTTCTCCCAGCTTAGAAAAATATCTACTTAATTAAGTTTTTCCCCAACTTAGAAAGATATCTCCCTCCCCGTTTCTGTAAGTATGAAAAGAATAACCCCCCCCCCCCCCTTTTACTATCCTTCTTTCCTCTCCTCGAATCCGGCAAAGCAAGGTGCTAATGTCATGACGGCAGGCAGTGCCTTTTGCCATAGAGGTGTGAACTCACATTCTCCAAATCAGTTTTCATACTTCCAAAGACAGGTCCAAACCATTTTGAATGCCTAAATGTCTAGACTTGAAAGTGAAACGCGGTTCTGCTTGAGTGGAAGTACTTCCAGTGAGAAATATACAAACGTTAGCATTTTGAACATGCAAATAAATGATACAGACACAAATCTGAGACAGTATTGAAAAATGAAAAGCACAAAATCCTATGGGGTATGGAGGTACAAATAAACAAACTCATCCAAAACAAAGAGACTGGTCGTAATAGTCATCAACGAGAAAGAGAAACACCTGCAAAATCGTGGATTTAACCATCCCAGCAATTCACAGAGTGAAGATCAACGACGTAGAAAAATGAAGCAAATACATCAAACTTGCCAGAGTACTGAAAGGAATATGGAACATGAAAGAAATCATTATAATACTAATAATAGTAGGAGCACTAGGAACTGTCAAAAAAAAAAAACTTAGAAAAAAGACGAGGAGAAATTAGAATCAAAGGGAAGATTGAAACTATAAATTAAACAACAATGATGAAAACAGCAAAAATCCTCGAATGCAAAAAATAACCCATATAACCAACGAATACAAACCTGTCACAGATAATTTGAAATAGAAAAGAACAAAGCAAATAGTAAGAACATCACAGAAGCCAAAGGAAACTGAAACTGCCCAAAATCCCATAAACTGACATTCCACCCAGCGGTCGTGAATAGTCAAGGAGGATAGAAAGAGAGAGGAGGGAGAGCACCAACCAAATCGACGGGAAGGGTGCAGAGCATACTGGAACCTCGAGAAGGCTTGTTGACACTCAAATTCCAGCTACAAGTAAAGTCCTTGCTAGCAATAAATCAATGATAAACGGCTGCTGCAATAATGCCAAATGATTTGCAACGGAAGAGACAGAGAGTGCTGGAAATCTGGAGAGACTTGTTCTGACTCAGACTCCGGGGAGTAGCACTTGTTATTGTCAGTGAGCAATCACTGATAATGACTTGTGTGAAAACTCGTAAATAATAATAATAATAAAATAATAATAATAAGTATAATAATGATTACAATAGTGTGTTACTGTTGCATCGTTCCTTTCTTTCTTTCTTCCTCGAGGCCGTGTTGATTCTTTCTTTGTCGCTTTTTCTAATTTTCTCTTTGACAGCTTCTTCTTGTCGTCTTGTTCCCTCGCGTTCCATGCCGTCTCTGTTCGTATAACATCGTTGAGTTATAGTAAGAAGAATAGATAGCAGACAGAGTTTTTTGTTTGTTTTTATTTTTATTTTTACTTTATATCACTCCAACAAGACATTGCCACTGAGACGTAACTGGCTACTGTGGATTAGGGGCCAGATTTATAGGGGGCATCTTAAGTGAGGAGTTGTAAAGCAAGATGTTTTTTCACATTATATTTAAATTTCTGCATGTTGGTACAGTCAGGGGAAAAAGGAGTAGGGAGGGAATTCCAAGACTTAGCAGTTTGAGGAAAGAAGCTATTAGAGTAGAAAGCCCTCCGACATCTGGAGACCTCCGCAGTGAATGGATGGGATTTAGCTGATTGTCAAGTTGGTCGAGTGTATGTTGAGGAGGGACTAGGGCAGCAAGTTCATCAAGCACAGGGATGCGACGATGAGACAGGAGCTGAAACTTGGTGGATAGTGAGGGACTTATTAGATTAAAGACTCTTTTTTGGACCCTGTCTAAGAGGGAGAGACAAAAGGATTGTGCACTAGCTCAGATGTGACAACAATACTCCATGCATGGGCAAATGGTGGCCTTGTAGAGATATAGGATACTGGCAGGTGTGAGAAGTTTTCTAGCACGATAGAGGGAGACCACTTTCCTTGCAGCAGCCAACCCATGGCAGTATCTTCTATATATTTGTTCAAATTCATGTTACCTGTGAATGTTAGGCCAAGGAGTTTGAATGTTGGCAGGGCATTTGTTGTAGAGTTTGGAGAGGACAGGGGCCAACTCAGCAAAGCATTTCTTTATTACTATTGCTGGGATAAGATCAGGCCCACATGCTTTGGAGGTGTCAAGGTTTTTTATGATATTCCAGACATGGGAAGGGGTGATGATTAGGTCATCAAGTGTGGCTTCAGTCCGCAATGGGAAATTTGGGAAGTAGTGGTTTGTGGAGTCCAAGGTGGAATTCAAGGCGAACTGCTGGCAAGTAGTTCAGCCTTATCAGTTGCCGTGCAAACGACATCATTGTGGTTGGATAGCAGGGGATTTGTTGATTGCCCATTATTCACCCCAGTATTATAGATTTTCCAGAAATTGCGTGTTCCTAATTTCTGTGATTTAATGCGTTTTCTGGTCATTTCGGTATAGCTTCTCTTAGCTGCAGCTATTACAATCTCGCAACGATTTCTTGATGCTATAAATTTGTCTATTTTTACTTGACTTATGATGGTTGAATTGTCGGATTGCTTGCTGCTTCTGAACAATAGCAGCTGCACAATTTGAGGTGAACCATTGTGGAGAGTGAGGCTTGATATAGAATTTCTGTGTGGGGACATGTGCTTCAATGCCTACTTTGACCCATTCGGTTCCATCATTTGCGCTCTGATCAGCAGAAGGAGAAAAAGTTTTACTCTATGGGGCGTCTCTGATGGATTCCCAATCACTTCGTTTGATGTATTTTGTCGCTTTGAGTAATGGCTAATCGGCTTTGGGTCAAGACTTTAGGGTGATATCAATCATTACCACAAGGTGATCTGCATTCTTGAGATCAACACTGTGGTCAAGAAGTGAGGCTTGCTATGCTTCACAATCTGAGAGGCGGTTTGAGAAAGTGACAGTCTGTGAGAGGGAGTGTGCAATGAAGAAACTATATATGCAGTTACCAGCTGTGTCTCAAAAATCCAAGTCAATCACGGTGGTGGACATTAAAATCCCCAAATATATGTGTTTGGGTGCTCAGATCAAGTGAGCATGTTGCATCTATGCTATCAGACACAAAGTTGAGCAGGGTACAGTCCTGGTTAGAAGGAGGCCGGTAGATAAAATATAAGCAACTAACCATGTATTGTAAGGTCAATCTAAAGCACATGTAGGTTTGATCATCTATGTTCTCTAGTCAAGAAGAGGGTGTTCTGAATATAAACTCTGAGTCCATGCATATGTTTGTCAAAGTCTATACGGTAGAGTGGGAGGTATCCAGTCATGTCAAAACGATGTGAGGAGATTGAGGAGTGTAGTTTGGTTTCACTTAGTGCTAGGATATCCGGGGAGATTACTAGGAGAAAGGATTCTACATCATCAATGTTGGTTCTAAGTCTCAAGGAAGGAGGCGAATGTGTTCTGTGCTCCCTGTTTCCTTGACTATACTAACATGCAGAAGTTTAAATGTAATGTGAACAAACATCTTGCTACACAACGCCCCACTTAAAATGCCCCTATGGATATGGCTCCAAATTTACAGTATCCCATTACATCTCAGTGGCAATGCGTCTTGTTTAGGGTGAATTAAAATTTTAAAAAATAATTTAAAAAATGATGTTTTCAGTAAAATAGAAGATACCTTTGTTGTCTTTTGCAGAAATTCGTTAATTTGTATAGCGGCCATATTTCAACAATTCTCTATGCATGTGTGAGCTCACAAACCTTCAACACACTTGATGGTTTCCAGACCTGGTAAGTATTATTACTTTTAGTGCATAAACTTGCATGAAGCTCTTGCATCTCTTCATAAAGATTCACCTCTGAATATTATTGAACATTTTTCGACAAAATAGTTTCCGACTGATACAAGACACAATCTTGTAAATTTCTTGTGTATTTTTATGCACAATAATGCATCCACACATTCTTCCAGTTTCACCTGAGAATTCTTTAAAAAAAATACTGGAAATAAGATAATGGAATGAGTCTCTCCCAGCCCATATCTATTAAAAGTCTTTTAAATCTAATCGAGGTTGACCCAAAGACTCCCTATACATTGGCTAGTATCCCTGGCTTGTTCCATTCACTCTTGATCCTCTATAATGCTGAGTGTTTAGCAAAGAGGCATCAAGTACCCTGTTTTGAATCTTTCATATGAATTGACCCAAGATTAAACCCCAGTCTCCCGGCCCATTAGTGAACATTCTAAGCATTATGCCAAATGGACAAAAACTTCTACCCACACAAACACACAAAGGTAAAGTTAGACACAAGATCGGTTTTTATCTGTTGTGAGTACAGGCTGTGCTTTATATTTTATGTATAATAATCTGTGTCTTAGAATTGTTGTCCCGGGTGTTGCGTAAGAATTGTTCATAAGAAATGCTGTATGCTGATCATTTAGTGCTTGCCAGTGAAACAATTGAAGGTCTACTTACTAAGTTAAAGACTTGGAAGAATGCAATGGAAAGTAAAAAAGTCTGAGTGAATTTTACCAAGACGAAAGTCATGATCAATGGATGAAGTGTTGGAAAGCCCCAGAAATAGGAAAGTTACCCTGCTTAGTTTGTGGAAAGGGAGTTGAGAGCAACTCAATTTTTGTGGTAGTTGTAAGCATTGGGTACAAGAAGTGCAGTGGAATTACAGGTTGATTGAGAGATGATAAGACAGTGGAGACGGGCGAGAACGTAGATGTGGAGAAATTATATTTGGTGATACTATTAGAGCATAGGGAGGAGCTGGTGCTATTGTCATTGCAAGAGTTAGGAGTGAATGGAGTAAGTTCAGGGAATTTCTGACATTACTAACCAGCAAAGCATTACTGCTGTCGACCAAGGGAAGAGTCTATCAGGCATGTGTGCACAGTGAGATGATGTATAGAAGTGAAATCTGAACAGTGAAGGTTGAAGATATGTGTTGCATGAAGAGAAATGATATAAGAATGATATGATGGATGTGTACTGTGAGTCTTAAAGGCAAGCTGTAATCTGATGACCTCAGAAGAAAATTAAATTTGGACAGTATAGAGAGATGTGTGCAGAACAGGAGAATTTGTTGGTTTGGTCACATTGAAAGAATGGATGAGAGTTCTTGGGTTAGTAGATGTAGAACAGTTTAGGTAGCAGGGTCACTTCGCAGGGGAATACCAAGCAAAACATGGGGGAAGTGATAAGGATGGATTTGAATGAAAGAATGATAAATACCTGATCAGAGATAGGTTAATTTGGAAGTCCATTTTTCAAAGCCATTCAACACATACCAACATATAAAATAGACATTAAATCGATGATGATGATGATGATGATGATGGTGATTGAATGTTATATTTGCGTTTTTGTATTTGTCAACTGTAATAAATTGTACTTGGCATTGCTTTATGTATCTTAGTACTTTTAATATTTCTGATGGAAGCTCTATGCAGTACAGAATTGTTAGGGACAAAAATAAAAATGTCACCATTCTAGAAGTATTTCTAATCCTTTGACCAAGGACAGAACAGATCCTAGCCCGAAGAACAGGTAAAACATTATATCATAAAAATTAACTTATACCATAGAGTTGGGGAGCAATTCAAAAGGCAGAAGTAAGAGAGAATGGTGAAGGTAATTGGGTAGAAAGGACAATATATAAAGATGTAAATATTCGAGACAAACTTGATCATTTTTATATTCTTTCATTTCAGAACCGTTTGAAGTATTTAATAGCAGTAAAGTGCAATGGATAGCTGTTTATGTGTACTATTTGTGGGTGTAAGAGCTGGAGACCATGGACGACGAGAAAGCACTAGAATATTGGAAGGGAGTGACTTGCATCATGGTGATTCATTCCGGATTAAAAAATTGGAAAATCTCAGTTGCATCTCAGTGCTCCTTGAATATCTTCAAGGTCATGAGATATGAGTTGGAAAATTGTGACATAAATGTAAAAGCAATGGTCAGTAGGAAGAATCATAGTAGGTATTTTGACTGCCTCCACACTACAAAATTCATTGACAAGCTGCAAAAAAAGTGCAGCAATATCCAGGTAAGGCAATGCAAACCTTGGCGAGAGAGATAGGCATCGAAGTGGTTACAATGAAGAAAGCGTCTAATGAGGATATTTGCTACTCTTTGTACAAGAGTCGCAAGGGCCAACTACTCACTGACAAGGTCAATAAGAACTGCCTTAAAAAGGCCAAGAAACTCGTTAACGAGGTCAAACACCCAGTCAAGAAGGGGATGCTTTGATTCTTCTCCAGACAAGTTACACAATACACAGAACAACAGGTGTTTAGTCTGCAGTCTGCACAAAGTCTCACACATCATGAAGACCAAGATACCTCAGAGTGTGATGGTCTTTGGATGTGTTTTCAGCAAAGGCTGCATCATGCTGCTCCACATCTTCTAAAAGGAACTCCTTATCAATTCAGATCACTATATTGAGTTGTTTTCCATTGTTGTCAAGCGCTGGTTGGAAAGGATGGCTGTGGAATGGCCATATGTGTGGCAGTAGGACTCAGTTCCATGTCACGCCTCCAGGAAAAGCCAGAAATGATTGTCTAAGAACTTCCACCACTTCACCAGTCCCAAACTCTGGATTCTGGACTTGCCTGATTACAAACCCAAGGATTATTATATGTGAGGCACAGTTGATCATACCGCCCTCAACACCAAGGACGAGCTTATGGCCAAGATCAAACTGGTGTTCATCCATCTCTCGCCACCATGAAGGTCGTATACTTCAGATTCAGATCCCACTTGGGGGCTGTGATGGAAGCTCAGGGCACCTTCATCAAGTGAGCTGTATTCGACAGAAGATTCTCTCAGAGATGCACTTTGAATTTTGAGAATACAACAATTACTGGTCAAAATATGTTTTCTTTTTCCTTTCCCAAAACTGTTAAATTTGTCACAAACATCCTGTAATTAAAGCTGTTATGTGTGTTTATCTATTTTATAAGATATATTTGTGTGGATCCAAAATTTCTATTTTCATTTGAATGTTTGACCAATATTTTTAATCTTGCATAACAACGACTATGACTTATCTATATATAAAGTAAATTCAGATTTCTATTTGGTTAACTGAAATAGCTTTAATAAGAAAAGGTAAATAAAAAATATCTTTCATCAGTGATTTCAGCCAATTATTGGTCCATGTTTTAAAAAACAAAATTTTTACTTTTAATCGCTTCTGTAAACTTTAATATTTAGTCCTGATCAATATTTTTCTTCTTTTTTTTTGTAATATTAGCTGCCATCATTGAATTAAAGTTAGAGAATCAATACTTTAAAAAGTAAATTAAAATTTTATTTCAGGGCAAAAATTAACATTTAAGAGCAAAAGTCAATTTCAGCTAAACTTTGAGCAGAAAGAAAAAGGTTTTTGTGTTTGAAGGAAATCTTTGCTTAAATATTTCAATAATTTTGTTTTATATAAATTTAACAAAACATATAAAAGAAACGAAACAAATATGTGATAACACAACTACAAAAAATATATATATTTTTTTTTAAACAACATTTTAATTTTATCGAAATTGTGCCAATGTATAAAACAAAACAAACGGTGCAGTTAAAAAACAAAAAACAAAAAAAAAAAAACAATAAAAAGCTAAACAAAAATGAAAGTAATGACCCCTGGGCAACGTCGGGTAGGTACAACTAGTTTTTAATAAATCTTAATTAAAAAAAATAGACGGTCAAGATTTATATAAAAAGAATACTATATACATGTCTAGAATGTGGGTTGAATTGATTGAAGAATTTGAAAATTAGTTAAAAAATACTATTATCAAAATCAATTGAACTGCAGTGCATATACATAAACAATATATTTGTACTAGTTTAATGAACAATTATAAATTCCTCTAATAATTATTTATCTACCTCCCACAGCAGTAAGATGTGACACAAGGTCGGGAAAGTGGGATTTGATAAACCAGCGCCCGAGAAGGTGAGCACTCTGGCATTTAAAAATTGCTTGGGCAGCCACGTCGGCATTCCCCGGTAGGGGCGCCTCAGGCAGTAAGCAATAAACTTACTCCTCTCCAAAGAGGAGAGGCAAAGCCTGGGAGGATGGACCTCCTAGAACTGCACAGGACAAACCCATAGAACGGTGTAAATCAAGCCCCTGAGGCCAAGACAATACCGGTCTATGGGGTGCAGTACCCATCGGAACAGATACTACACTTTGATCTTGGCCAAAAGAGGCCGAGAAAATTATAAATTCCTCTAATAGTTTAAACGCACACAATAACATGAAAATCAATTTAAAATTAGAACCGAGCCAAATAAAGACAGCTGGCCTTACAGACAGAAAGATCTCAATATCCTTTTAGATAGAGCTTTATAAAAATAATAACTGTGATTTATCTTACTATTTTACTGCAGTTTCATGAATCTCCAAATCATGAAATGCATTAATCAGAAGATTAATGCATTTCTAATTATAAGATGATCCATGAAACTGCAATATCACGTTGCCTGCTTTCTTAGGCACAAATAGAACTTAATTTCCCTTCTTTACACAGTAATTTCCCGTAGCCGTGGTGTTAGAGTACTAGTTTGCAGAGTCTAGGCTGATTCTGTAACTGGGTCCGCACCCTCCTACCATATGAAATTATCACTTCCAACATAGCAAAAAGCTTGAAACGCCGGCGTCTGTAGGTAAAAATAATTTAATATTTATTTAATAGATATTAGTATATATATATATTAGTATTTCATGTATCCACATAAAATTTTATAAGGAGATATAATTTTTTATGTATCAATTTTCAGTATTTACTTCAACAGTGTTCGATACGTAAGTAGAACTAGATAATAAGCTATGAAAATATATTTATGGCAATTAAGCTATGCAGAGAACAAAGAATCTGATTGGTTAACTAGTTAGCCATGTATTTAAAAACACCCGAGGATGAAACGCGGGATCCTCTGTGTAGCTTAATTGCCATAAATATATTTTCATAGCTTACTATATATATATATATATATATATATATATATATATATATATATATATATAAATGACTTCCATTTGTACTTTTTATAAAAGTATATATGCAATTATTAATTTATTAGTAGAACCCTGTAGAAATTTCACCGTTACCTACCTACCGTTTTCTTTTTCTCCCTACCATAAAATATCTAAATAAATAAAATTATCGTTTTAACATTTTAATTTATTTATTTATCGTAACTATTGAAGTCTTTTTTTTTTAGTCTCGTTCTTACAATAAAAATAATTGTAAGCTAAATATCCTTTAAATAATTAAAATAAATGTCACATTTAAGTCGATGATGATGACAGAATTCTATTTGTGTCGTCTTATTCGATTTTGGAGCAACTAATTTTGAAATGGATAAAATATTAATTTATGGCAGTCAGTGATACCGGATAATCATTGATTCTCTTCTTGCATTTCATCTTTGGCGATTGGACGATCTCAATTTTTCAAATGGGTGTTGAAGGCCATAAAATCTGTAGAAACGAATGTAGATGGTGCGAAAAATGTTCATAATCTCAGATATTGAATATTTGACAGCAGGCTGAATTTTTTCTTGGAAAAAATAAACTTTTTTTTCTTACATTTATAGATTGTAAAGATCAATTGTCATTAATATTACCTACTTAAACAGATCATTAATTATTTATATTCACACACACATGTATACATTTAAACGCATATGCACAATCACGCAATACAAAACATGGCTTTTTCTAAACTGTCAATAATTAGGGGAAGAGTAGGAGTGAGGTCAGAATCGAAGCAAATTGTTATCTTGAAAACTCCAAAATATTTGACAAGTGTTTTATTAATTAGGACTTTTGTGAAATTTTATTTTATTTTAATAAAGTATTAATTTTTAATATTGTAAGAATATCAGGATGAAGACATCTGTTTGGTAGAGTTAGCCGTATCTGGACGAAGTATCTGACTGGAATTGAATTTTGAATAAGAAAAGGGTCACCATCTTCCGAGTATAACGTCAACATCTCCACTAAAGTATAGATCAACTTTATTCAAATGGAACACTAGAATATAAAGAGAGTTGTTCGGCAGGCTGACTTCTGCCGAAAACAGAATGTGGTATTCTGGAGTTCCATCTCGTCTTGTCGCTTCTGGCGAAAGACGAAAACAGGTTATGACGTCTTGTCGTCACAACATCTTGTCGAGAACTGATTCATCTTTTGGCGCTAGATGCTCTGGGCAGAAATTAAAGTTAAATCTGCACAGAAGTGTTTTCGTGGTACTACTCCAGATAATGCGCCTAATTTCCGTGACTGCTCGGCCGCAGCAATCGGGCAGGTCGCGGAAGCGCCCGAGAGCTGCCGAGTCGAAAACGAGGCTGTAAACAAAACTGGAAAAAAAACCAATGTTGAACGTGTTCTCCAGCCGCTTGTCTGGGTCTTCGGGGGATACGACCCCGCAGAGAAGGGTTACGTTTCCTGGTGACAGTGCCTAACAGGAATGCCGAAACCCTAAACCTTCCAATAATCAAACAGTACGTCGTACCTGGGATCACGGTAGTATCCGATTGCTGGAGGGCCTATAACAGGTTAGGAGAGGAGGGGTATCAGCACCTTACGGTGAACCACAGCGAGAACTTCGTGGACCCAATAACGGGTGCTTGCACCAACCACGTCGAGAGGATGTGGAAGGAAGCGAAACAGAGAAACAAGAAGGAGTGCGGGCCGACGAGCAGGGCACTCGTAGACGGCTATCTGCGCGAATTTATGTGGTGTCAGAGATTTCGAAACGACCCCTTCGACGCCATATTAACGCAGATAGCAGAAATCTACCCCGTCGACCATCCTCTTCCTCCTTCCACAGCCTCGACGACCCCCCCCTCCTCTTCTGCCTGTCTTTCGTTCAGCCCCCAAAAAACAAGCGCCAGCAACAGTAGCAGTAAACCCTGAACCTCTACGGGGAAAGGTACATAAATTCCCCCCCCCCCCAAAAAAAAAATATATAACAAAAAAACTTGCCTAATTGTAAAAAAAACTAAAAAAATGGTTCATTTTGCCCACTAAAACAATAAAAAAAAGTTTATAGTTCTTCAGCTATGGTTTGTTCATTTCTTTCAGTTTTTTATAAAAATATATGCATTTTTTCTTTCTGTATTCATTGTCTTATATTGTCGTCTGCCAACCTTCCATTTTCACGATTTTCGGTTTTGTTTTTACAGCCTCGTTTTTGTCTCGACAGCCTCGTTTTCGACTTGGCAGCTCTCGGGCGCTTCCGTGACCTGCCCGATCGCTGCGGCCGAGCAGTCACGGAAATTAGGCGCATTCTCTGGAATAGTACCGTTTTCTTGCCTATGGTTTTACATAAGTGTTGTGGGTTTGGAAAGAAGTGAAACAAAGTATATTGAATAATGTATAAATACCGCATATAAATAAAGTGGTTGAACGTCTGCCCGACCTCCAGTATTACTGGGGTAGTTCTAACACCAAGAGGCATGTGCTCCCAGTATTTATAGTGAAGTGGAAAACTTCATGTCGTCTGTAAAGGTAGGTACCATAACAATAAGTCTTGACATCAAGCTGCACCACAACTCAACATAACACAAGATATTGTGCATACATACAATCAAAATAGATGTCATGCAACTACTACACTACCCCCTGCTTAGGCTTTTAGCCGATAAAAACAAGAGATACTTTATTAGCTGTAACAGCACATGAAAAAACATTTACATTAACATACCAAGTGCAACAATAGAGTAAATAACTGATAAGTGTGATCAAAAATGTCTTTGTTTTGCTGCAAAGTGAAAAATGTTCTTTGGCTGAAAAGAGGAAAATGTTCTTTTATTAAAATAAGATGTGGCTAAATCTTCAGCAGTATTGAAGGTTCCGAGTGGGACTCGTATGCGTCTATGCACATGGAAGAATAGTCAGTTTTGCGATGAGATTCAGGAACAAAGGGGTGAGGTGAATTCAAAGTAGTCTTGCGGAAGCTGTCCATCAGCTGTAAGGATGGGGATGTAGTTATTTGCAGGTAACAAATTCTGGAGTTGACAGATTAAAAATATCCACTTATAGTTAGTGCAAACCTAATTGACAAAGTTAATTGTCCTCAGATAGAGAAATCGTAGGAAAGTGGGAAGACCAGACAGAGTGTCTAGAGCAACGTTCTGTGAACCGGATATATTGCGTATATCGCTGGAAAACTAGGAAATGAAGTTCAAATACCTAGCTTCCCGAGGGGACTATTTGTATGGCTTAGCAGATTGGATTCGTATCAATGGCAAATTCCCAACCTTCCAAAAATTTTTAATAGCTAAGTAAATAGCCAAGAGTTCACGTCCAAAAATACTATAATGACTTTCTGTAGATGTCAATCGATGAGAAAATTAGGACAATGGTTGAATTTGATGATGATGGTTGAATTTGATGATGATGTTGCTGTAAAACTGCAGAACTAGATGCATTCACGACAAAAAAAATCAGCATCAGGAATGGTATGTCAGAGTAAAGATGTATCTGCAAGCTTCAGTCATCAAGGGTTCATCTTTCTTCTTCCTATTCTTCAAAAGATCAGTTAAAGAAGCAAGTCTATTCGCACAGTGTGGGATGAACCGTCTGTAGTAGTTTAATAGTCTGAGAAAGTGTCGTAACTGACTAAGTGAAGTTGGGGGACATAGATCAAGCAGAGCTTTAACCTTTTCACGAAGGGGTGAAATACCCTTCAAGCTTATGATAGGACCTAGAAATACAAGACTTGTGGCACCAAAGGTGCATTTAACAGGGTTTATCCTGACATGGTAACAAACGTTCAAAAAGAATATGGAGATGTTTTAAATGTTCCTTCGATGAGAAGCTAGCTATTAGGATGTTGTCTATATAGTTGTATACAAAGTCTAAGTCACGAACTACGTTGTTCATAAAACGTTGAAAAGTGCTAGCTGCATTATGTAAGCGGAATTACATAGTTAAAAATTCAAATGCTCTGAAAGGAATATCTGCAGGATTAAACGGATTTGGTGCTAAGCCTTCGCAAGATTTAATTTTGAAATATTTTTACAACCGTGCAAAGATGAAGGAAATCTTGAATATGGGGGACAGTAGTTGAGTTCAGCTGACGGAAATCTTCAGTATGACGCTAATTCCTAGAACGCTTCAGAGCCATATGCAAAGGGTATGCCCAAGGACTAGATGAGGGACAAATAATACCTAGCTGGAGCATGTGATTAAATGTATGCCTCCAGGGAGAAGCGTCGAGGGCATGATAAAACAGGGGCAGCAGTAGTTTCAATGAAATGCAGTGTAGAATGAGCAGGTTTGTTTATTTCAAAATTTAAATTTGTTAGATCTGGATGATAAGGGTCTTTAGTGGAAGCTACAAAAAATACAGGACCAGTAAACAGCTCAGAAGCTTTTCTATCAGATAATGATAGGTTATTACTGGAATCTATCAGCTGGCATGTCCACTATCAAGTTAAAATGGTGTCAGAAATCGGCATCTAGGATAAAAACGGGAACATATTATAAAGATCCATGTGAAATCTCTGCATAGTTGCAAGTCCAAAGATCGTACAACTTGACCAAACATGGGTATTGGAGAATGGTTTACGGCCTGAAGTACAACCGTTGAAATAAGAGGTTTCTCTTTGAAAAATTTTAGAGGCCAAATGCTACATGCATGCACCAGTGTCGACCAATAAGTGATACTGAGAAACGAAATCCTTTACGTAGAATGCATGACTGATGGGGAGATTATGGGGAGGAAGTGTCATGCTCACTTCTCCCTTCTGTTTCCCTGCACCAGCGGGCCCAATCGCAAATTTGTGGAAATCAGTATTATAATGTGCCGGAGATGACGATCAACGATGGTGTTGATGCATAGGTGACTTAGTTCTAGATAACCTCAATGTCTCTATCTCCCTTGTCAGTTGCTTGATAGCCTTTTGTATGGATGTATAAGCAGGGTCAGGGGGGTGATTTAGCAGATACAGATGAAATTTCTGCACAATGTGTGACAGTATTGAGCGGCCCTGCGAAAGTCGGAGCCTAGAATACTGCGCTAGTGTGAATTAGCCGTGAGCCTACAAGTGTCAAATACCATATCGTGTTTCTAGTATGAATAAAGTGAGAATTAGGTTGGTAACCTAATTCGCTTTCTCAGACGAAATAAACTTTTTTCTCTCAAAGGGCATTATCCAAATTAAGTCTTATTGTTTCGGTTATAGAATAGAGAACGAATTAGGTGACAGTAAAATAAACTTTCTTCTCTCAAGTGTCAATTTCAATCTAGGTCATATCGTTTTTCCTCTCAAATGGCATTATCCAAATCTTATTGTTTCGGTTATAGGTACAGAGAGAATTAGGTGACAGTAAAATGAACCTTCTCCCCTCAAATGCAATATCAATGTAAAATAATATTTCTTTTACCCTATTGTTTTCGCTTATGGGTAACCTTTATCCCTCACTCAAGTTGACTGAGAACCATAGGCTGAGCATGCTTTATTGTTCTCGTCGAATGAATCCCATTGAACTATGGCAAGAAATTTGCCGCCCCTTCCCCGTGAGGTCGGCGCATTCCCAATAAAAGAGAAAACGTCTTATGTAGTGAGTTAGAGATTAGATACGAGAAGATACGAGAGATGAGTAGATGAGTAGATTGGGCGAGGAACAGCCAGTTAGTTACATTACACAGAGTGTTAGTTAGCGTGAATCGGATGTAAGAACTCATCTCTGCCCCCATCCAGCGAAGATATCACGTCTGTCTGTTTACGTGCATTCTCACCCAAGCTTAGAACAGCATTTCACTGACGGAAGAATAAATCGCCCAGAATTACCAAGTCTGTCGATCTAACCAAAAAAAATCCCAGAGTGAACTTTAATATTATCTAGCTGACTTGCCTTGTAACCAAACAAGTGTAATTTATTCTCTTAAATTGTTTAAAATAATTATACTTCTAAGAAAACTGCACAGACCCAGTCGTTACGGACTTCATTTCTTTATTCTGTTCTGCATTAAATGAGCCTTCACTTCACAGAGATACCGAGTTGCTGACCCCTCTCCTCCGACGTTAACCCACTGATCAAACACAACATGGGAGTGCAGTGATTTTGGGAACGGCCTCTTCGACAACTATGGCTTTCTTCAGAGCAGCGACTTTTAAACCAGCAGTATCACATGACTAACCGGCCCAGGAGCGGCCAGACTGGTGACGTCATGAGTGTGGAAGAGAAAAGGGCTTCACGTGCTGGAATTCACCACTGGAGCAGTCCTCCTTGTATAGCCTATTACGTTGTCTACCAAGGATGCAAGCTGTTCAACCATACCCATATCCACGATGGGGGTTAGTATGCCCTGGATGGTAAATTGTAGTCAGGATAGAAATAATTGTCTCAATAAACCGTGATCTGCTTGGGTGCCCTCAGTCAACTCATGCATTTAGCGAAGGAGCTGGCTGGGCAATTGGTCTCCGAGTAGTTCATCGTATATGATGTTTGAAAGCGACGTTCAAGAGAAAGAGATGTGTGACGAAGGACCTTACTCTTCACGCTATCATAAGGCTTGATAAGATCTTTCACAGTAGCCGTTAAAGATGCCGGAAACGTGCTAAGTAATAAGTTTAGCTGCTTCGAAGTGTGCCACAATTTACGCAAACCACACACGGAGATCACCGGAAAAGGCTGTGATTCAATTACTGCTCATAGTCAGTATGAATAAATACGATTCCAAATATGCAATCGGCAAAAAGAAAGGATACCTGAAGTAGGCGAAGAGCTTGCCAAACGAACAAATTTGAAGTGAAAACGAAATATCAAAAGGTACAGATACGTCTTAAGCGGGAAAGAGTTAAGGAACGAAATCTAGGAAATAATTGTAAAATATTATCTATTGACTTCCTTTAAGCAACACACCTAATAGAAATTCAAATCATCGCTTTGGCAAGATGGGGAGAGCTTGAATGAACGGAAACAACATGTAACGCTATCAATGGCAAAAAACAGCGTTGTGAGATATTCAACCGAAAAGTTGTGTGATTAACATATTATGTGTGAAGGTTAAAATCAGAATTTATATTTTTTGTCTTTTTTTTAATTTTCATCTATTTTTGTAAAGTGAAAAAATAAATGATTCACTAATTAAGGAAGTAGAAAAATATTTATTCTGACATCGCTGCACTTGGGTGTCAGAAAGTTCAAAGCGGCCATGTTTGTGTCGCCATTGCACGGGAATTCACACACCACGTGACGGTCACATTAATAACTGGTGGGCAGCTATCTTATTTTTGTATAATATTTTTTATGATTATAAGTAATTCTGAATTTAATCCCGAACTTAAAGCATCGTAGTTTGTATTCTATTAAGAACCAGTTACGATTTTCTCTATTTCAAAAAATTTTTATATAGTAGATTTAAAAGGATAAGGATCTCTGACAAAAATAAACAGCTATGCGACAAATAACGTGCCAAAAAATATAAACCCAATAAGAAAATGTACCTATTCACATTATAGCAGCTATTGTCGGAATTTTCGTGTCGTTAACGAAAAACCGCTCTAAACGATGGTTATGTTATCTAGGACAATTATCATAAAAGAATTATAACAAGAGATAAGGAATGGAGGAATACAAGATGTTCGTAAAAGTTAAAATAAAGTTTTATTTACAAAAAAAGGTAGCCTGGACTGCTTTTTTTTCCAAAGCTGGAATAAATAAATTATTCCTGGATAACATACAAAAAAAAATAAAACTCAAAAAAATACACATCAGTACTTCTGGACATTAAAGTTAGATACAACAAAAATTGACACAATCTAAGTTAAGGAATAAATCCTTTTAAAACATGAACTTACTATAAAGTCCGTATTCTTACAAATCAATCAGAAGTCTCTTTTTTTTCTTTTCACCAAAGTTACAATCAAAAGAAATAAAATTAACAAACCGTGCCGAAGTCCAACATAATTTCCACGATAAAATTAACTCTTTTTTTTATTTTATCAAACGTCTGTCAGAAAGTTCTTTTCTTCTTCTTTTTCTTCAATATTTTCTTTTAGCAAATCCAACGCAATATGTATGGCACAAGAACAGTACACATTTCAAATAAACATAATACTCACTATTTTCCATCGTTCGTCTTGAAAGGCAATCACGCGCGAATGTACTGATTCAACTGGCACAGTTGAATATCTCAAATCGATCTGTGTTGCGAAGACGATTAGTCTCTATGATTCTTAATCTCTGATTAGAATCTTCTCGACAGCAAAGTATTTCAATTCTCGGGAGCTAAGCTCTTCAACATAGGCAACTTCGTCCCCGGAGCTATCTCGTTCAACTTCTTCATTCCAAATCTTGAACGGCAATCACGCGCGAATATACGGATAAAACTGGCACAGTCATATCCTCGAATCGATCTGTGTTGCAAAGTATTTCAGTTCTCGGGAGCCAATCTCTTCAACATAGGCAATTTCTTGCATGGAGTTCATCTTGTCTCGCTCACATTCTCCATCTCCTTATTTCAAGTATCTGGCTTGAAACAACTTCCCAAGGACAATTCTTGACCGAGGGGAAAATATTTCATAAACAACATGCAATTCAGCCAAGAGATATCATATCTCTTAAATTTCTTCAAGTAGAAATTCTTGCAAATTTAACGTCCCCCTCGTGGACGGAGAAACAGTTCGCAGGTCTTTCCTGCCCAACGTTCAAATCTGTTCTGACTAAATTTCGCGCCGATATCTCCAGACACGACAATGCATCATTGCTAAAAATAGAAATCACGTGACACAACATGGCCTTCACGGCATAACACCCACGCAATATCCATATGACCTTCGACCTGCACGTAGGGCCCCCCCGACCTCTCAACAAAGGGAAGTAACCGTTGACTTACTTAGAAAAACTTCTAGAAATTTCCACACTATTCAGAATGATTTCTAGGTAAATCCACAATAATATTCATACAAAATATCTTTGATTGTACCGAAACGTTGTTTTTCATTTTTTTTTTTTAAATGAGCCTCTTTAAACTCCCGATTAGGACAAAAAAGTTAAAATCTGCATGGTTCCTTTTTATTTTATTATTGTTTTTTGTTCGTTTTTTAAATATCTGTGGACGTACAAATTTTGTTTTAAAATGTTGGAATAGAAGTTGGGATCACATCAAAAAGTTTGGCATGTTTTCTGGGGTGGGGGGTGTAAAAAGGTTGCATGTTTAGATCACGTTGGGGTCACCAGTTTAATTTTGTAAGATGATGTGTTTGGAAAAATGTCAGGATGAAGACAGCTATTTGGTAGAGTTGGCCGTGTCTGGAATTGAATATTGAATAAGAAAAGGGTGCCCATCTTCCAAGGACAACACCAAAATCTC
Organism: Sepiola atlantica; assembly: GCA_963556195.1. Lineage (NCBI taxonomy): Eukaryota > Metazoa > Mollusca > Cephalopoda > Sepiida > Sepiolidae > Sepiola > Sepiola atlantica. The sequence continues at coordinate 132,213,132 of OY744524.1, forward strand.
CACTAAAGTAAAAATGAACTTTATTCAAAGGGAACACTAGAATATAAAGAGAGTTGTTCGGCAAGCCGGCTTTTGTTGAAAACAAAATGTTGTATTCTGGAGTTTCATCTCGTCTTGTCGCTTCTAGCGAATGGCGAGAAAAGGTTATTTTATTTAAGAAAAAATATACATTCATTTTTAAAAAACAAAAACAATAATTATAAAGTTCATCAGTTGTCTTAGGCATGACGCCCGAATCGTTTTGTGGAGTAAGGGAGCTGATGGTCATCTAATTTTGGCAAAAACTTTTGGGCTTATCCTACGCTAGACACTCTCACCAAAATACCACATTCACTCTGTGGCTTAATCTTACTTAGATGATCCCAAATTTGTTTTAAAAAGATTTTATCTACAAAAAATTCATCATGGGACAACATTTACAAATATTAAAAAACAAAAGAAAAAATGTAGGTTAGTAGGGGCCCTTCCAACCCCCTGCTAAGTGTTAGGACACCTACTGTTTTCTGGGTGCTCCGAAAACAAGCAGGTTAATCTCTAGATGGAAGTCGGGGCTAAGTGAAATGTCAAAATTAAAAAAGATCTGGGTGGAATATGGGAATCGATGGTGTTCTCGAAGACATAATACAACAGTTTAGAGGTGACCGGAGCAAAATAAATGTGGGGAGTGGGCATCTTTGGAGAATCTCTAGTACACAATAAAACAAAACAGGGCCAGGACTCATTTACTCAACTAGCTAAGGGTGTTTTAAATTTGAGGAGTGAGATCCGCAGAATCCAGGGAGCACAAACTCGTACCCTGTTCCTCAACGGATGCACAAACTAGTGTTGTGCACCCACCTCCTATCAAACTCCATGCGATGTTATCCCCTCTAATAGCATCTGATCTTCACTTTAAGTTGATGTTTAAAGTAGACCAGATCCTGATCGGAAATGATCCAACCCCATGGATTTTGTCAAGGCGTGAAACCCACGTCACCATTCTCGCTATGGCTAGGATGGCTAGAAAAAACATTGTGGATGACCAATGCTTCATTTAGGACCATCGGGTGCTCGGCATCAATTAGAGCCATTACCTCACTGACATACTCCCAGAGTCGCCGAAGTTTGCTGCAAGTGAAAAATGCATGCTCGGCCGTTTCTCTTTCATTACCCTCGCAGTGCGGGCAGTAAGGATCTGTTCTCATTTCATCGCTGATCAGTTTTTCATAAAGGGGCAGCATGTTATGGACCCATTGCCAGGTCAGAGAGTACCTAGAGTTGTTGAGATAACTCTAGCCTAGCACCCAATTTCATTGAGAGCGCATCTCTACCTTCGACCATCCTAGCCGCTCCTCAAGCGGATCCAAAGTCTCTTCCTGGCTCGTACAAGGGCCTTGTTCCCCGACAGTGCTTTAAGTTCGGTATTTGGTGTAGAACTTTTGTTCCCCCCTCGGTCTATGATGGGATTCAACTAGGGGGGTCGGGTATGAGGTTGGGAAAGGCTCTCTGAACCGTAGGAATCCAAGGAACATCCTCTGTCAAAGAGCGACCCAGAAGAGTCATTCTTTCGGCATGTCTATGACTTTCCAGATTCGGCATTCCTAAGCCTCCCTCGCATGGACGTTGAGTACAGACCTGTTTATGGACATACAGTTTCCTTCTTCCAAAGAAACATTTTCGCCTCTGCATTTGAAGCTCGCATTCACAAATATCCGGGACTTAGAACCAACATTAACGACGTAGAAACTTTTCTCCTGACAAACTTCACTAAGTGAAACAAACCTTCAATCCTCAATCTCCTCTCACCACTTTAACATGACTGATTAACCTTACACTCTACCGTAAGGACTCTGATAAACATATGTACGCGCTAGGAGTTTATGTTCGGAACACCCTCCCCTTGACTAGAGAACATAGGTTAGAATCAGATGCCCAAGCCTACATGTGCTTTAGATTGACCTTACATCACAGAGTTAGTTACTTATATTTCTCATAATGTTCTCCTTCGACCCAGGACTGTACCCTGCTTGACTCTGTCTCTGAAAGCTTAGATAAAGCACTCTCATTCGACTTGAATGCCCAAATACATGTATTTGGGGATTTTAATGCACACCACTGTGACTGGTTGGGATTCTCCAGCATTACTGATGCAGCTGGGAACTCTACGTTTAATTTCTCCTCAGCTCACAACCTCTCACGGACTGTCACTTTTCCGACCTGCCTTCCTGATCATGCAGACCAGCAAGCCTCACTTCTCAAGGCTTGTGTGGCAAATGCCCATAGCCCGCTCAGAAACTCTGATCTCGTTGTGGTAATGATACTTATCACCTTAAAAACTCGTCCAAAAGCTGAAGAGCCATTGCTCAAAACAACGAGAAACTATGAGCAAGCTGATTTTGAATTCCTCAGGGATCACATCAGTGAGACCTCATGGGGTGAAACCTTCTCAGTCCCTGCTGATCAGTGTGCAAATGAGCTAACCGAATGGGTCAAAGCAGGCATTGATGCTTATGTCCCCACGCAAAAATTCTTCAGCAAACCCCACTCTCCTCAATGGTTCACCTAAGAATGTGCAGCTGCTATTGCTGAGAGGCAGAATGCATTCCGTAAATTCGGCCGCCATATGTCAACTGTGAATAGACGAAAATTTATAGAGGCAAGAAATGATTGCAAAGTAGTGATAGATGAAACAAAGAGGAGGTATACAGAGATAATCAAAAAACGCATTCAGTCACAGAAACAAGATACTCGTGATTCCTGGAAAATCTACAAGTGTGATGAACAATGGACAATCGACAATGCCCCCGCTATCAAATCACAACGATGTTGTTTGCACAGCAACTGATAAGGCTGAACTACTTGCCCAGCATTTCGCCTTAAACTCCACTTTGGATTCAGAAAACCACCTCCTCCCTAAATTCCCATTGTGGACTGAAGCCACACTTGATAACCTGGTCATAACCCCATCTCAGGTCAGAGACATCATAAAAAATCTTGACACATCCAAAGCCTGTGGGCCTGATCTTATACCAGTAAAAGTAATAAAAAAATGCTCTGCTGAGCTGGACCCTGTCCTCTCCAAACTATACAACAAATGCCTTGCTGAATCTTGTTTCCCTGATAGCTGGAAAATTGCCTATGTGGTACCAGTCTTCAAGAATTCTGGAGAGAGAACTGATCCTCAGAACTACAGCCCAATCAGTCTACTCCAGATTTTTGCTAAAATCTTTGAATCCTTAATCAATCTAGCGATAGTCCGGCACCTAGTTAATGCTAAACTTCTTTCTGATCATCAATATTTAGACAAGCACGATCTACAGTGGATATCCTAACGGTCATCTCTGAACGCATATATCATACACTATACAAGGCAGGTGAAGCTAGGGTGGTAGCGCTTGATATATCCAAAGCCTTTGATAAGGTCTGGCATGAAGGACTTCTCCTACAACTGCACTCATATGGTATTACTGGACAAATATTTAATATAATTAAATCCTTCCTAACAAAAAAAAAAGATCCAGGTTGTCCTCGGTGGCCGTTCATCTAAGCAACATGACATAAATGCTGGTGTACTCCAGGGATCCATCCTTGGACCTCTACTGTTCCTGATTTTCATAAATGACCTCCCTGATTTCATTAAGACTGAGATAGGAACATTTGCTGACAACACCACGCTCTACTCTCGTCATGTGGGCAAAACCGACGTGCACATATCTGAGACAATGGCTGAATCCTCAGAAAATGACCTCCAGTCTGTAGTGGATTGAGGTAAAAAATGGATGGTAACTTTTAATGCCGCAAAGAAAAAGCTACTTTCCTTCAATAACTACAAGAAACCTATTCAAACACCGATTGTCATGGCAAATAACACCCTACCTGAGAGTTCATCATTCAAACTCCTTGGCCTAACTTTCACAGATAACATGAATTGGAATAAATACATTGAAGACATTGCCAGGGCTGCTGCAAACTTCTCACACCTGACATTATCCTACATCCCTACAAAGCCACCATCTGCCCATGCATGGAATATTGTTGCCACATCTGGGCTGGGGCATCATCCACTAGTCTCTCCCTCTTAGACAAGGTCCAAAAATAGTTGCCAACTTAATAGTTCCCTCACTATTCACTAAGCTCCAGCCCCTGTCACATCGCTGCAATGTTGCATCCTTGTGCCTGTTTTACAAGTACTTCAATGGATTGTTCTCTGATGAACTTGCTGCTCTGATGACCCCACGATGTAAATTCACTAGACCAACCCGACAATCTGCCAAATCCCATCCATTCACTGTAGAAGTCTCCAGATGCCAAAGAGCTTTCTACTCCAAAAGCTTTTTTCCTTGTGCTGCTTGACTCTGGAACTCCCTCCTTGCTCCCTGTTTTCCTGACGGTACTGACATGCAGAAATTTAAAACTAATGTAAACAGACATCTCGCTGCACAGCTCCCAATTTAGGTTGACCCCCCAAAAAAAACTTTCACTCTTTTTATCAGTAGCCCCTTATGTCTACAGTGGTGGCCTGCCTTGTTTGAGGTGAACTATGTTAAAAAAAAATTTTTTTTAAAAGAAACGCGTGAAAACCAAAAAGCGGTCTGCAGGCATGGGTAGTACAGCCAGTCGGTAAAGGATGAGAAGAAAGACATGTTGCAAAGACATGTTACATACGCCTAAGCTCTATCCTTTAAGGAAAGTTCCTTCGAATCAAAATCGTGACCAACAATTCAACCTTTGACTGTATTTCCAACCAATTCTTTTCCAGCTGAAGGCCCGGTCTGGACCAAATATCAAGGATCCGAACTAAGCCATCTGACTAGCTGAAAATCTCTGGACGTACAGCTTCGCCATTACAGATAGTTGGACTTGCTCTGGTTGATTACCGCCCCTGTAACTCCTTTGGACTTAGCGAGTGCCTTAACCATCGTTTGAACGTCAGTGCGGCTCAACATGAAAATGGTGACATCAGAGGGAATGTGGAAACCCTGGTACAGCGATTCTGCATTGAACTAAATTTGCTCCAAGTGAAAGGCAGGAGTGACAGCGGACAACCCTGACGCACCGACTGAGAAAGCACGCACGATTACGAAAGCTTACCATTGACTTGCATCACTACCGTTGCCAGACAACAAAGAATGGAGACCCACTTTTTCTTCAGCAATGTGATCACTCCCTTTGTTACCTATCTAGGGATGGATCCCTGAGCAAACCAATGGTTGAACACATCCTTCAGAAAGAGAACCAACTCTCTTTAACCTATCTCTATGAGGATGAGAACAGGTTATGACATCTTATCGGGAACTGAATCATCTTTTGGCACTAAACTCTCTGGGTGGAAACTGAAGTTCAGTCTGTACAGAAGTGTTTTCTTGCCTTACATAAGTCTTGGCATTACCATGCATGCGCCAAGTTGAACTACAACTCAACATAATGTAAACATGCAGTAGGCTGCATGTTTTAGTGATGCATGCGAATGGCAGACGTTGCAGATAATAGATGCTCGGCAACAGGAAACAGTGGGGGGGTGAGGGGCACAGAGAAAATTGAAAATATCTCTGAGTTTATATTGGGCCACCTGGAATATTATTTCTCTTTGAAAAAAAATAAGTGCCTCATTAAGCGGGGAGTCATGTTGAGACCGACCCATTTGAGAAAAGCAATGTTCCTAGATGGGCTCCATGATAAACATCTTTGAGTGGACTGTCTTGCAGTTATCTCTAGTGGATATCTCTAGCAGTCAGCTTTTGGGTGGTCGAATGGTGACCACTGAGAAATACTAGAATCCAAGATTTCTGGTTAGGAGGAAAAGATTCCAGGAGATGGGAAAAGGGATAGGGGAGACCTGGCCCTCTGGGTATGACACGGGTAGTTTGGTTTTCGCAGGGTTGGCAGTCAGTTGGAGTTGGACGTTCGAGGTGGAAGTTGGTTTTCAGTAATCCTTCAGAATAGAGGGTCTGTTGTGTCAGGTTGGACTTATGTTTTCTATTTTGCTGAGATAAAAGATCTCATTTTGCAAGTCTGCTATTCAACCTAAGAAAACGAGCACCATTTGTAATCTCCAAAAAATGAATGTTTTCCATGCTGATCGCAAGAAAAATCCCAAATGATTTAAACTGTCTGATGCGTATGTACGTATTTAGGCAAAAGTCGAGTATTATAGTTTATTTTTTGCTGATAAAACAAAGAGAAAAAGTATTTGACAAAGAAAAAACGAAAATGAAATTGAAATAAAACTGTAATTCCCGGAAAAATATGTTGGTTAAATTAAAACAATGACAACTTTTTTTGAAGAAGAAGCATGTCGGTTCATTAAGAAATTACTTGTTTTTGCTGAAAGAAATTGAAATGTAAAACAAATAAGTTGATTCACTTCAGAGTTTGTTTTTTTTGACAATATTTATTTGTATCAAAAATAAAATGTGGCACAAAAGTGAAAAGTATGGAAACGCTGATCATTTCTATTTCATCTTAACTTAACGTAGCTTGTTTCATTGGCGATTGCAATTTATTGAACAAAACAAGACAGTCACACTGATCTTCCACATGCCATTCACCAAAACAAAATGTCACACTATGAATTAATTAAAATAAATATAAAAAAATATGCAGGGGAGAGTTTGAAAAATAATTAAAATCTTATATACAATGGTAATATTGATATTTATACAGTAAAAAAAGAAGTAGTTTAGTATAAGAACTCCCACCCCCAAATACAAACACACACACAATCTATGTGTCGTATAGCCTCCCAACACAATTTTCTGTCCAGATTTTTAGTTTATCATCAAAGTTAAGTTCGATTTCTCTAGCATCTTCCAAATGTCTTTAGAATTCTGCTTCTTTTTTATCACTGTCTTTTGGGCACCTGGGAAATTCGTGGATTCTGCCACTGAGTTCACTTTGAATATTTAATCCAGTATTTCTTGCCAGTTCATAATTTGCAAATGTCTTTTCTTCTTAAAAAGAGGTTTAAGTGTTTACGTCTTTCTTTGTTTGAAGAGGGGCTTTTTAGTCTTTTAGAGGAAAAAGTGGGGGTGAAATTTGCGATTTCCATTGGGGAGGATTGTAAAACAGTAGGGGTTAGAGGTGCCGAAGGTTGTAGCATTATGTTTTTCTGGGATGATTGAGTGGACGTTACATAGTGGCTCCTGTTTGATTTTGTTACTAAGCTCAAAAGAGTCAATTCATACTCCCTTGTGGGTGGGGCTGACATGACTAGAGGAGTATCAATTTTTGTTACGGGTTGCTTTTTTTTTGCCACCAAAGTCCATATCCTTCCAAGCTTAGTGAGGGACTTGGAAGAATCTGCAGAAATGGAGGGAAACTCTTGATGAGTAATGGGGAGGGGAAAAACTGGAAAAAACTATAAGTGCTTTTGGCTCCAGATGATCCTTCACCTAACCCCACCCAATGTTTTCAGATTGTTTAATAAAGTTTTTTTTTTATTCTCTTTCCCAGGACAGAATATGGACAGGTCTTTTTCTTGCAATAATCACTGTGAGTTTGTCCTCACCTACTTCCAGGTAATATGATAAATCGGCGAAAACCGTTTATTTAAGAAGACCTCAAAGCTCCATATTTCCATAGATTGTTACAGTCCACACCTGTAATGTCTCTATATTTGAGCAAAAAGACATCAATATGTTTTCCTTGTACATGGCTTGGTACCTTGACGACTGAAATTGATGTCTGTCATGGTCACATATATTTAATTTTGTGATAATTAAATCAGGGATAATTATTTCCATTCTGGCTAATTTTATACACTCAGAGGCGAACAGGGTATTCCACATATTGTATCCTCGGACACAAGTGATTCTTTGCAGTCTTGCGCCGGTCATGGCAAATAATTTAGTTACATGTTCCTTAGAGGATCTAATTAATTTCCCCGTCTTCCTATGAATGACGAATAGCATCAATCATCTTTTCATTATTTCTTCCACTTGGGAGGTCGATGTTTACACTTTTGTCAGTGAAACAAATTCTTAATGTTAATATTGACAACCAGTGGTTTTGTCCATCTTTTTGCACTGGGATTTATTTCTGCCAGGCGGGAACTGAAATGCTTAACGCGTATTTTAATGAAATTTAAACAAAGGTAAATTCAATAAAAATGTACATAGTCAAACAATTTGAGAACATTGCAATCATTTTAAAACCCTCAATGAACTCTGCACTATAACATTACTTATTTTCTGAGCTGTTAATTTCAATCGTGTATGTCTGTTTAAAACTCAGAAACTACTAAGATATACCAAAATAAAATATATATTCTGCTTCAGTATTACTTTGGGCAAGTTATGGTAAAAACAAAATACTGTAATATTCATCCATTTGACGTCACCAAGGACCAAATTAATGAGGAGAAGGGGGGGAATGTTTTTTTTTGTTTGTTTTTGTTTTCATTCAAGAAAAAGTTAATTTATTTCACCATTACCGGAAAATGTTCAGAAAAAACATCTGAGAAAGTAGGAAAATGATATCAGAAAATGGGCAACATTGCATAACTTTCTTTTTTAATTTCTTGCTTTCTCTTTTCCTTTCTTTCATACTAAATAAGTTGCCAATGGAGAGTGAGAGAGAGAGATTCAGCATAAGAAGTTTTAAATGAAAGAAATTGTTCCTATTTACTTACCTACCCACGTGGGCACAGTCAAACACAAAGTTGATTTTTAATGGGAGGTCAAATCCAGCTCCTTAAAAAGTGGCACTCTGGATGGGAACAAAAATATGTGCATAGTTTCGTCAACATTTCCACATGAATTAAGGCACCTCAGGCTATAAATACACCCTTACCCCTTCAGAAAGTAGGAAGTAATGCCGAATATTGTCCACATTTGGCTTCTGCATGAGGGTAAAATTAGACAAAAAGGCGATTTTCAATATAGGCAAAATCCAGCTCTCCTCAAAAAGCAATTTGGATAAGAATAAAAATACCTTTGCTGTCTAGTTGACACTCCTTCACAGGGAGGAAAATCCAGCTCCCCAAAAAGGTCAATCTGGATAAGAATAAAAATACCTTTGTTGTCTTGTTGACACTCCTTCACAGTGAGGAAAATCCAGCTCCCCAAAAAGGTCAATCTGGATAAGAATCAAAATACCTTTGTTGTCTTGTTGACACTCCTTCACAGGGAGGAAAATCCAGCTCCCCAAAAAGGTCAATCTGGATAAGAATAAAAATATTTACATAGTCCAGTCATTTTTCTCAAAATGCAAGGTGTATTCAAAAAGCATCACACACGAGGAAATACAAACCAATAACAAAAATATTTAAAAAGTAACGTGACTGAGGATGTACTAACGAAACCAAATCAATGGAATGCTAATTTTTTTTTCTTCAAAATAACAGATATGTTATAAAGTAACAAGACTGATAACCAAGGACAATGAATGAAACTTTCACTTTTTCAAAATACGAGGTGTATTCAAAAAGTAACAAGACTGAGGATCTATTAACCAAGAGCAATGAATGAAACTTTCACTTTTTCAAAATACGAGGTGTATTCAAAAAGTAACAAGACTGAGGATCTATTAACCAAGAGCAATGAATGAAACTTTCACTTTTTCAAAATACGAGGTGTATTCAAAAATTTTTCGTTAGTACATCCTCAGTCACGTTACTTTTTAAATATTTTTGTTATTGGTTTGTATTTCCTCGTGTGTGATGCTTTTTGAATACACCTTGCATTTTGAGAAAAATGACTGGACTATGTAAATATCTATTAACCAAGAGCAATTAATTAGAGAGTTGACACTGTTGCAATTCAGTAGGTTTAAGATGTTGGAATTTTTTTCTCATGCACTTGAATTAATGTTTTATTTAAGGTAGATATATAACACACTTTTTAAAATGTTAATATCAACCCGGCATCTAGTAATATACTGACAAAAAGTAAACAAAATACCAGGAGATGCTGAGGAGCGTAGTGAAGTTCTGGATGGACAAGATTGCCATAGGATGCCCCTATGTCTTCCAGCAGGACTCCACTGCATACAAGGCCAAGATGACTCTTGTCTAGAGTGGCGAACACCTCCACGATGGCAGTCTTCAGACAGTTGACACAAATTCAGTGACCAGTTGTAAGGAATATTGTTAAGCAACCACAATGATCCTCACCACTGGTCGCCAGACTTATGTCGACTCTCTGAAGACTGCCATCGTGGAGGTATTTGCAACTATAGACAAGGACATGGTCGCCACCGGCAGCGGTTACATTGAAAAATAATATAGTATGTGACTCTAACTGTTGCAAAACAAACTGTCGGGTTTCTGCATTTGGTACAAATGATCTTCTAATTTTCATGATTGTTCTAAAAGAAGTCATGAACCGTGGAGTATTTTCGTAATTTCGCAGTTGTTAGCAAAATCCGAATTAGGTGGTAACAAAAGGGTTTAATAACACAGTTTAAAAGAAAACATGACAAGGGGAAAAGAAAAATAAAAGGTTCGATTGAGTTAAAATAGAGTTTTATTAACATTAAAATGGGGCTGGCTGCTTTTAATTCCCAAAGCTGGGTTAATTACATTGACCCTTAGTAACCAAGATAAAATTTTAAAAAACTTAAGACATGAAAAATCACATATGGGTAAGTTCGTTGACACAACGAACTGGAAACAAATATTCCTTTTTTTGTTGTTCATATAATAAAGACCAAAGAAGTCTTCTTTCTTTTTTGTTCATATAGTAACATATAATAAAGACTAAAGAAGTCATTCCTTTTTTTTTGTTCATACAAAAACATATAATAAAGACTAAAGAAGTCGTTCATATCAATTTAAAAAAGGGGTATCAAAGGGCATAAAACAATAAAAATAAAACTCAAAACATACAGAACCGTAGCAGTTGTTGCAGAATCGTCTCTGGCTTAGTTTGGAATAGTTTTTTTCTTTTCTATTGAAGTGTCCGTTTTAAAAGTCCCTCTTTGTCTTTCTTTCGACATTTTTCATTCCAAGAGGCTCCAAGCCTTGAAATTACTTCATAAATGAAATTCTCCTGAAACATCCAAACACCCTTTCGTCATAAGGCGTTCCCTTCCAAGGGGCTCCAAGCCTTGAAATTATATTCCTTTAAAATTAGGGTAACTCAGATACCCTGAAATTCCACAATAAAACGTTCCTACTCAAAGAACGAGGAGAAATCATTCAAATATTTTACATCCATTTTCAAAAACAGACGGAGTACTTTTAAAAGAGAACCGTTCTCCACAAAATCCAAGCTGGTACTGATTAAAAAAACCGCCAATAAGCACCGGTGCTACACCGGTATGACGTCACCTCTAGACTTCATCATAGCGATGCTGCTGCTGTAAAGAAAGAAAAGGCAGGAAAACAATACGCCACCAGACAGACAACCTTGACATACATTCTTATAGTGGCAATATGTTGACCTCCCCACCCTCATGCCCAAAATAGAAATAAATTTCCGAAAGTATCTGTGTCCCCAGAATATATAGATATATGATAATAAAAGAAGAAAAAAACACTCATATATTATTCTTCCATTTATAGTTCCTCCAAAACATGACTAAAGTTAGTTGCAAGTTCCAGAAATAAAGGAAAAATAGATGAATGTCTTTTGGACAATTATTATGCAGTTTACAGCCTGACGATTTTTTAAAAAGTAATTATATTTTATTTCTTCTGATTAGTCGTGACTAGTAATTAACTGAACAAGATGCCCATCTTTCACTGAACTATCTATATCAGTGGTTTTCAACCAGAGGAGGAATTTTCACTCTGAGGGGAATTTCAGGGGGGGGGGGGGGAATTGGCACCACAGATTAATAGACCCATACTGGATCCAGGGCCACAAAAAAATCAAAGTGTGCATCGCCCATCGCTATTGAAAGGTCATGTTGAATTTTCTCTCAGCTAGCATTTGCATTAAATGCTATCAGGTTAGTATTATTGTTGGTATGAATGCACATTTTGAGCCAGACATTTTTTGAAAGGGGGTGGGGTGGATATCATTCTGATACATGATGAAAGGGTTCACGGGCTAAAAAAAAAAGGTTTAAAACTATTGATCTAGGTATTTATCTCGCCCTCTCTTACTATTTGTCGATTCAACCATTCTCTAATCGTTAGGTAATTTGCTTAACATTTTGGAAACAATGATCAACACATTAAATAGAGATACAATTTAGCCATGAAAGTGAATTTACAAAACTCACAACGTTTCCACCGATGTAACCTCCGGTTTTCTTCAAGTGCATCTTGTCGAACTTAAGAATCTGTCAGGAATTTAAAACTGAACCCTTTATTTAATTCACGGGGGTAGATTGTTCTCGTTTCGTCAGCCATGTAGAAGTCTTAAGACATGTTTAAGTCACTTAGAATCGATTATTACTTAGCAAATTATCTATTTTGCTATGAGTCTCTGTGGACCCTGAAATTCTTGCTTACATGATCTATCCAAGTATTGTTGGATGCGGGTTCTGTCACCTGTCAGTGATATACCTTTCTGAGTTTGACAAGACGCATCTGAAGAAGATTGGATGTTCCATAAGCTGGAGCGTTCTAAGAATAACATCCAAGGTGAGAACAGTATCCCAAATAATACAAATTATCAATCCTCATCTAAAAAATTCTGAGACATTCGCTCCCTTAGCATTACATATAAAGGAATAAAAAAATTATACCTATAAATATTGAGATAGGGGCACAACATATATTATATAATAGTACTAAAAGTTCTGTGCTAGTAATAAAACTGATATATTTACTGCATATATTTTCTTCGAAAATCGTAATTGAAAATGAAAATGACAACTCCTGGGAATAAATGTTCATTAATATAAACTGATATTACAATGCGAGCCAGTAAAAGATGGAAGCACAATTTAAATTTTTTTTTTAAATAAATTAATAAAATTTCTGGAAATAACTTGTTTTCCTCATTAGTGAATATTGAATATTTGAACTTATTTGAGAAAATTACTTTTGTTTATTAAAGAAAGAATACACTTTTATCTCTCTCTCTCCAGTTTTCATATATATATATATATATATATATATATATATATATAAGCAGAATACTCGTCCCATGACGGTTATAAGCATATAAGCAATAGATATAGCATTAGTTTTAAATTTTAATGTTTTTTCTTTCTTTGAGGGTTATGGTACGGTTTCGGTGTCTAGTTTTTATATACAGTACTTAAAGAATGTTTTTACATCACATATACATATACACAACGCCCCTAATGTAAAAAGACTAAAAATTCTTAAAGCACTGTCCATAAAAACTAAACACCCTTCAATCAACAATATCAAATACGAGTCTAGCCATAATATAAGAAGAGGTTCTCAAACAATTGTCGGATACTCAAACTATGTTTATTTTATATATATATATATATATATATATATATATATATATATATATACACACACACGCACTAGTGTACACCCTCCGTCAAAAATTACAGAAAAAAATTATGCTCCACCAGTGTTTGCACTCATATTAATAAAAAAAAAAATCACAGAATTACTTAAGTGTTATGACCCTGGGGCCGAAATAAAGACACGGAAACACGGGGTTACAGGAACAAAGATATATTATTGAAGAAAAAGAATATATCTACAAGAAGTGGTATTCTGGACTGCCAGTATAGAACTGGGGTGGAAGTAGACTGTGAGTTGAAATGCTTCTCGCATTTTATTATGGATGGACGAGTCCATTTGTTCTGCGTACAGGTATGGCACCATAACATTAAGCAATTTAATTTTTCATATATACCTAATTATTATCATTTGTAATGACCTAAAGAAAGATAAAACATCTTCCATTGACTTTTTATTTAGAGTGGATAATTTCTTTCTGACAGTGGGGTTGTCTGACTTGCTATTTGCTTTCTTGCTCTTCCTTTCACCATGTGAAATGGTTTCATATGGAGGCTACAATATATATATATATGTCTATATATACAGTGACGCAGAAGCAGGTTTTATAAATATATCAGATCTTTTTTTATTTCTGTTAGACTTTTCCCTAACCCAAAAAGAAATGTTCACTTATTTTTTGTTGTCAAAGATTGGATCTCTACTTCAATTTCTAAGCATTTTAAAATGCTCATTTCTTCTCTTTTTCACCCCCCTACTCTCCCTCGGTTCAAAGTGCTAATGACAAAAACTGGAAGTAAAGATGTTAATATGGTGGAAAATCTTCAGGTTTTCAAAATATCTTTTCACACCTCCGCGTGAGTGTTTTTGGTGGGGGGGGGGGGGGAATAGTCAGAATATAGAATTCTACAGAAATTTATCAGCTTAAGTACCGAATAATCTACAGTTTGAAAGTGAAACATTGTTTCACTTGAACAAATCACTTCCTCAAAAATGACCTGCTTATTTTCTTATTGTAAACCCACATGTGGAACGTCCAGTGTCACGTGGCCACATACGTCATAAAACCATCAGCAGCACAGATTACTATCCTCATCTATTCAGAACTTAGCAAATGAGTCTTCAATTTTCATTCCACCACTGCTGAGTGAAGTTTTGCTGCAAGGTTACCCCCGTAACTTTTCAAAATTTAACTTTCCATCCATCTCCCCAACACGCTATACATTGTCTAAAGTCCAGAGCTGCAGCCAGTCTTTGACAAGAACACCAAATACTCGTTTTGCAATTCATCTGAAAAATCTGATTGCTATCAAAAGAAAACATTCAACCTTTTACTTAAAAACCAAGTTCACCTGGAAAATCCCATGACTATAATATATATATATATATATATATATATATAAACAAGTAAAGATAAGAATTAAGATTGTAAAAATACAATATCTATTACAGTATTCAGTTGCTCAAAACAAGGTGTTTCAAATAAAAAAATTTTTTCCTTAAGCCATGGCTTTTCAAATAATAAAATCTTACTGTCTGTTGTGGACCTGGGTAAAGCTGAATAAATGACACAGGAACACATGGTTTAAATGAACAAAGGTATACATCATATAACAGAAAGAAAGAGATACAAGGAGATGTTGCTCTCAACCGCCATTGCTGGTTTGCCTGGGAAGAAGAGAACAAGTGTCACGTGCTTCCCGTATTTATAAGGTGGACGAGTCCATTAGTTCTCTGTAGGTAGGTACAGCACCATAACACCCCCCTTCCAAGCCTTACCTCCTCAGGAGTCTTAATAACGTTTCCTTTTCGGATCTATCTCTAGGTAGTCCGGAGCCATTCGTTTTCTTTTTGGTTGTCGTTTACGTGTGACTACCTGGGGTGCTGGTAAGTTGAAGGTGTCATATATCACGTCCATCACGTCTTCTCCTTGTGGGGCGCTGTCAGTGTCATCTGACAGTCTTTTTCTGATCTGATTTAGATGTCTCTTATGCGAGAACCGTGGTCCTTTTATGATATAGACCATCGATCCGATCCTCTTTTCAATTGTACCGGGTTCCCAGAACGATGCATTGTTTTTGAACATCTTAAAATATACCCTATCTCCTGGGTTGTATTTTTTCTTCGGTACCGTAGAGATTCGGTCATAATTATTATGTTTAGGTAATAATTTATCAAACACGGACTTCACATTCCGCGCAAACATCATCTCTGCGGGGGATAATGATGATGCTATGTTCATGTTTTTTGTAATTCTATATACCTGTAAGAATTGTTGTAAAGCCTTCTCCTTAGGAGTATCACCGGCCTTTTTTAATGCTCTTTTTAATGTGTCTACGAAGCGTTCCGCCTGGCCGTTTGACCTAGGATGATACGGGGGCGTCGTTATATGTCTGATTTGAAACGTCGCGCAGAACTCCTCAAAATCTGATGACGTGAACTGCGTCCCATTATCACTCACCAAACAATCCACTACCCCAAAACGGGCAAATAGTTCATGTAGGAATCTTATCGTAACCTCTGACGTGGGACTCTTGCAACGTAGTACCTCGGGCCACTTTGAAAAACTGTCGACTACGATTAAGTAGTAAAATCCTTCCAATGGTCCCGCGAAATCCACGTGAATTCTTTCCCACGGACGGTCGGTCTTTGGCCATGGGCTATGCTTTATATGCAGTGCTTTTGCCGCTAAGGCACAGCCTTTACAAAGTTTTACTGCTTTTTCAATGTCATTGTCCATACCTGGCCAGTACACAAAACTCCTCATTAACCCCTTCATCCTGGTTATCCCTGGATGGCCAACATGAAATTCTTTCAGAATTTGCTTTCGTAGTTTTTCTGGGATGACCACCCTTTCGTTATGCATGAGTACGTCATCACAGAGTAAGAAACTCTTTGCCGCATGTAAATCCTTATCTACCAATTTCATTTTTGTTCTGGTGATAAATTCATCCTCTTGAGCTTCTTTTTTTATCTCGTATAGTGTCACCGGGAGCTCTCTCACTGCGTTGCACAAAATCTCTTTAAAATCTCCTTCTGTTTGAAGAGACGCAATCACTGTGTCTTCTAGAGTCTCTCTCTGTTTTGGCACTAATCTCGACAATCCATCTGCATGATAGATTTTATTTGAATGCAAATGTTGCATTTTAAAGTTGTAGTTTAATAAGATAGTTCCCCATCTTTGTAGTCTATTAGCTGTATATACAGGTAGGCCTTTTTTAGATCCATAAATTGTAATTAGCGGCTTATGGTCTGTCTGTAAGGTAAATTGTCTACCATGTATGTATCGGTGAAACTTCGTTACTGCAAATATTATTGCTAGGGCTTCTTTCTCGATTTGAGAATACTGTTTTTCCGCTGGGAGCAAGGTCCTTGATGCATGTGCAATGGGTTTATGGGTTCCATCAGGCATTTTGTGTAGGATACATGCTCCTAAACCATATGAACTAGTGTCGCTAGCTACGATTATGTCCAATTCTGGGTTGTAATGTGTTAGAAATAACTCTGACGTAAGTCTTTCTATGATTTTATTAAATGCATCCTGACATTCAGGTGTCCATACCCAGGCTTTACCTTTTTTTAATAGCTCATTTAATGGAGCACGCAAATTATGCATTTCTGGGATAAAAGCCTGGTAGTAATTTGCTAGGCCCAGAAAACTCTGTAATGTCATGACGTTTTCTGGCGCCGGCATGTTTTTTATTGCGGTAGCCCTTTCTGGGTCTGGTCTTCTGCCGTCCTTGTCGATCACATGACCCAGATATTTTATTTCCTCCCGGAAAAAATCACATTTTTCTTCTTTTACTTTGAACCCATAATCTTGGATTCTCGCAAACACTTGATTTACATGTTTTTGGTGTTGTTCGATATCTTTGCTGTTGATCAAGATGTCATCGAGATACGCTATTGCGAAATCGAGTCCGCCCAGCATTGTGTCCATTACTTGTTGGAAAATGGCCGGCGCGACCTTAACTCCGAACGCTAATCTTTCGAATTTATATAAACCACGATGTGTGTTTATACATAACAGCTTAGAACAATCTTTATCCACCGGTATTTGTAGGTATGCCTCACTTAGGTCTATTTTTGAAAAAAATCTTCCTCCATTTAAGCTTGTAAACACTTCTTCCGGGGTATGGAGTGAGTAGTAATAGTCCGCGAGGGCAGTATTCAGTCCTGTTGAAAAATCTGCACATACACGAATCTCATTAGATTTTTTCTTTACATAAACCGTGGGTGCTGCCCACTGGCTGTGTTGTACTTTTGATAAAATACCCATCTTTACCAGTCGGTCTAATTCAGCGTTTATTTTTTCAATCGAGGCAAAGGGTACTTTCCTTTCTTTCCTAAATACCGGCAGTACATTTTCTTTTAGACGGAATTTTGCAGTCATTTTAGTGCAGCATCCAAGACCGCCAGAAAAAACCTCTGGAAACGATTTTTTTAATTCTCGTTGTAGTTTTTCCGATTCTGTTGCGTGACTATTTATTTTTTTACAAAATGTATTTATCGGCAACTTCCATAAATCAAATGCCTGCAAAAAATCTGAACCAAAAAGATTATTCGAATCCTTCAGTACCAGTAGTTTGAGTTTTTTAGTATTTCCCATTAGGGACACATTTGTGATTAATTCTCCTTCAAATGTAATTCTTTCACCAGTAACTGTGCTTGCCAGCCTGTTTGTTCTTGATAGAGTAGGTTTATTTAATCTCCTCCATGTATGTAAATTTATAATGGAAACGTCTGAACCAGAATCCAATTGCAATTTTATATTTTTATCCAGGATTTTCACCTGTACATATTTTCTTATGTTCATGCCAGTTTCCTTCTTTGTCTTAGTGGCTTGAATCCGCATTTTATTTCCTCTGCCCGTTCTGCAGTGTGAACATGTCCAACTTTTTTGCATTTCATACAGGTTTTAAAACGGAATGGGCACTCATTGTACCAATGTGGATTACCACAGCGTGAACAAGGGCTTGGTGGCAATTTATTTATTTTTTTACTGGTTTGGTTTGTCTTTGTTACATCAAAATTATTATTTCTTATTTTTCTATAAGGTTGAACTTTTGTTTTTTGATGTACCTTTTTAATATGCGCAATGCCGGACAATTCAATGTCTTTTGAGTCCTGTTTTACATTTTTGGGGTAACTGCGCGATATTGTTTGTATCAGAAATTCCAATCTTTCATCATACTCCTTTTTGTGTAATAAAATATTTTGGTTCTGTTGTAATAAAAGCTTTTGAAATCTTTCCTCAGTTTGTTGTTGCTGGGAGATTTGGAATTTCATTAGTTCGGCGATTATAGACTTAATATTTTCCATATTCAACCATTTAGTTTCTGATTTTATTTAGAAAATTAATATTTTCTCATTATCTTATGATTTTATAAGAGTTCTTTTCTTTAAATTAGCGTTTGCTAGGCGCCGTTTTAATTATGAAAAGATTATGAAACTTTTCCTTTTCTCTATATACACGTATATTCACTTATTTTTTTATTTTTTTTTATTTTGAAAATTAATATCTTCTCGTTATTTAATGAATTTATAAGAAGTTCTTTTCTTTAAATTAGCGTTTGCAAGACGCCCTTTTAGTTATGAAAAGATTATGTAATGTTCTTTTCTTATACACGTTTTTAATTTTAACGAAGAGAAAAAAAAATCTGTTTCACAATTAATTCTTTCTGCATTTTAAAATATTTCAGTACAAGTCGGAAAAGAGAGAGAGAAAATAAAACTGACCTTTTTTTTATCATGTGTCTTTTTTTTTATGGAGTAACGCACGTGTGTTCATTTCATGTTTTTGTTTCTAATCTGTTTTTAAAATGAAGCACGTGGTGGCGGTTTCATTTTTTTTTGTGTGTGTTCGTCAAATAAACTCGCTGTGACGTTCGTCTAAAAAAAAAACAATACTCGCTTAATCTTGGTGTTCGATATTTCTTTTGTTTTGTTTTTTTAGTTTTCCAACCCAGAGAAAAAACGCGCATTCAATTTCAGTTGTTTTTGTTATTTTTTATTTTTTTTTTAACTAGTTTTCCCAAACTAGAGGAACGCGCACCCAATTTCAAGCTGTTTTTTTTTTTTTCGATAAGCAGTTTTAAAACTTAGAACACAACAGGTCTATTTCAGTTTTCTTTTTCTTAAAAGAAAACAATTTTCTCGCACTTAAGAATTCAACGTGTTTTTTTTTTTTTTCAGTTGAGTTCTCTTTTCTTCTCTCGACCGTACGGCAAAAACCTTTGTTTTGTTTTTTTTTGTTTTTTTTTTGCGTGCGGTTTCCTGCATTACTGTGTGAGTGCATTTTCACGTGGTATTTTCAATTTTTTGACCCAAGAGTTCGAATTGCCTCGTCGCCATTTGTTGTGGACCTGGGTAAAGCTGAATAAATGACACAGGAATACATGGTTTAAATGAACAAAGGTATACATCATATAACAGAAAGAAAGAGATACAAGGAGATGTTGCTCTCAACCGCCATTGCTGGTTTGCCTGGGAAGAAGAGAACAAGTGTCACGTGCTTCCCGTATTTATAAGGTGGACGAGTCCATTAGTTCTCTGTAGGTAGGTACAGCACCATAACACTGTCAGAGGAATAGAAACAGATAAGCTGATAGAGAACTTTTCGATTTCTGTCGCAACACTAGTTTTACTAGCTCATTACCTGGATTGAAACTACTTTGAATTCAACTCCATAAAAACTATATCTGGAAAGCCCATAGAAGTCCCTCAAATAGTTTTTAATACACAACTTACATCCTAAACTATTACATTGCAACCTTTTCCAACTGGATTACTAGAGCTTTTTAATGGTTTGGCCTCTCCAAAAATTCAACAGATTTTACCATTTTTGATGCCAATCTTTTCTGGATTTACCATTTTTGAACCTGCTGTTACAATTTTCATGACGCCTGTAACAGCGAAATTTTTCCTATATTTTCAACTTTTTTTCTTTGCATTGGACATTTTTTATATTTATTTTTATCTTATATTATCTTTATATATTTTCAAATTATGACTTTTTGTAATTCCCCTACCAACTTTTATGTTTGTATTCCTTAGACGATAAGATTTAGTTCTTTGAAAAACCATGGTTTAAGGAAGGAAAAATAATGACGTAATAGATATTGTATTTTTACAATCTTTATTCTCATCGTTTGTCTATATAATTTCTCTATTTCGTATATCGAGCATCAATTTTTTCAAGATAGGTTCTACTTTAAAGATATACATTATATCTTTATTTTCCTGTTTTTTATTCCTTATATAAAATTTTATAAATAAAAAAAAATAAAAAATACAAAAATACAAAAAACATTTCAAATAGCCACCCTCCCCAAGACTTTTCCAAAGTTATACTTAATTGTTTGTGTACAACATAACCCCCCCGGATATATTGCACATACTACAACCACAACTATATCACCCTTACAAATCCCAATACAACCTAACCCCATCCACCAACGATAAAACATTCATCAGTAGATACCCCATCTCTTTTTAACTTTTCTGACATGGTAAATACATGAATCCTCCTAGTTTATTAAGTAGTAATAATAAAGAAATACTCTGTTGAACTGGCCCCTGTCCTCTCCAAACTATATAACAAATGCCTTGCTGAATCTTGCTTCTCTGATAGCTGGAAAATTGCCTCTGCGGTAACAGTCTTCAAAGATTCTGGAGATAGAACTGATCCCTAAAACTACCGCCCAATCAGTCTACTCTCGATCTTTGCTAAAATCTTTGAATCCTTAATTAATCTAGCAATAGTCCGGCACCTAGTTAATGCTAAACTTCTTTCTAATCACCAGTACTGATTCAGACAAGCACGATCTACAGTAGATATCCTAACGATCATCTCTGAATGCATATATCATACACTGGACAAGGCAGGTGAAGCTAGGGCAGTAGCGCTTGATATATCAAAAGCCTTTGACAAGGTTGGGCATAAAGGACTTCTCCTAAAACTTCACTCATATGGTATTACTGGATAAATATTTAATACAATTAGATCCTTCCTAACAAAAAGAAAGATCCAAGTTGCCCTCAGTGGCCGTTCATCTAAGCAACATGACATAAATGCTGGTGTACTCCACGGATCCATCCTTGGACTTCTACTGTTCCTGATGTTCATAAATGATCTCCCTGATGTCATTGAGAATGAGATAGGTATATTTGCTGACGAGACCATGCTCTACTCTCGTCATGTGGGCAAAACCGACGCACACAGATCCGAGACAATGACTGAATCCTTAGAAAATTACCTCCAATCTGTAGTTGAATGAAGACACAAATGGATGGTAATATTTAATGCCACTAAGACAAAGCTCCTTTCCTTTAATAATTTTAAGAAACCTTTCCAACCACCGATTGCCATGGCAAATAACACCCTAGCTGAGAGTCCAGCATTCAAACTCTTCGGCTTCACATTCACAGGTAACATGAATTGGAAGAACTACATTGAAGACATTGCCAGGGCTGCTGCAAAGAAAGTGGACTCCCTCTATCAAGCTAGAAAACTTCTTACACTTGACATTATCCTATATCTCTACAAAGCCACCATCTGCCGATGCATGGAGTATTGTTATCACATCTGGGCTGGTGCATCATCCACTAATCTCTCCCTCTTAAAAAAATTCCCCCAAAAAGTCGGCAACTTTGGTCCCTCACTATCCACCAAGCTCCAGTCCCTGTGCCTGTTTTACAAGTACTTCAATGGATTGTGCTCTGATGAACTTGCTGCTCTGGTGCCCCCACGACGTAAATTCACTAGACCAACCCAACAATCTGCCAAATCTCATCCACTCACTGTGGAGGTCCCTAGATGCAGAAGAGCCTTCTATTCCAAAAGCTTCTTTCCTTGTGCGGCCAGCCTCTGGAACTCCCTCCCTGCTCCCTGTTGCCTGAATGTACTGACATGCAGGAATTTTAAACTAATGTAAACAAACATCTTGCTGCACAGCTCCCAATTTAGGATGAGCCCCATAACTTACACACTATATCTCAGTAGCCCCTTACATCTACAGTGGCGGCCTGCCTTGATTGGGGTAAACTATGTTAAAAAAAATTGTTTTAATTAAACACTTAGAAATATAACTATCAAATCTCACAGAATTAAAGGAATTATAGATGTTTAAGACCTAATCCTCCTGCCTCACACAGACCCTATAATAGATTCATAAACCTTATTAGATAAAGCCAACAGAATTAACTAAATACATAAACCCAATACGAATGTATATGATTATTATAGTTAAAACATTAGATATGCCTAGATGAACCCTTTCACTGACAAAATATATCCTCCATAAAATAACAATTAATCCACTCCCTCCCCGCCTCAATATAATTTATAAAAATAAATTTCGGAAAATACTTAACTATAAATAATAAACAAAAAATAAAAAATAATAAATAAATAAACGATTTTAACGAATCCCACTCAGTTATCCCTAAATATAAACACACTTTTGAAGCAGTAAAACAGACAACACCCAGCATAAATAATTAAATCAATCATGGAAACTGGTTTCAATGTAAGTTGATAGTTTTGTGAATTATACTGGTTGCTGCTTTATAAAAAATTTTTTGAAGCGACTTTGGTTTTCTGAAGATCAGCATTGATTAAAAATCCTGAATTGACATATAAACTTCGGTTGTTTATCTGTGTGCAAAACGGTCAATCAAAATGCATCGAACATTCTTTTTTACGGGGGAGGGATAAAAAAAACTTGGTCACTATATATGTATATATATAGATATATAGATAGATAGATGTACATATATATATGTATATATATAGATATATAGATAGATAGATGTATATATATATATGTATATATATAGATATATATGTATATATATGTATATATATATAGATATATATGTATATATATATAGATATATATATGTATATATATGTATATATATAGATATATATATGTATATATATGTATATATATATATGTATATGTATATATATATAGATATGTATATATGTATATGTATATATATATATATATATATATATATATATATATATATATATATATATATATGTGTGATTTTATGAAGGCTTACCAAAGCATTCCTTTCAAGACACCAATGATCACCATTAAAGATATTTTTTCTTACAAATACTATTTATTCAAATTAAATGTTTTTTCCTACACGTGTTTCACTACCAAGCAGTTACTCGCTTGGCAGATCATCAGGGAAATTAAATGTCTGGAATACTGGTTTCAACTGCCGACAAAACACAATGTGGCGTTGTAATAGTTGAGGTCACTTAAGAAGAGAAGAGGAAAAAAAATAAAAATAAAGATAAAAGTCAAACTTAAAAAGCAAGGAAGAACAACGATAAAAAAAGAAAGTCCTAGAAAAGTCTTAGAAAAGTAGCTTGTGCATTATTTCTACCACCAAGCCAACAAGCAAATAATCGGTCCCAAATACATTCAATAAAACCACAAAACCGGAACAATGTGCGATAATACACTTTCACGTCGGCCGGTACAATGATGAATAAATCCCCCCCCCCCACAAGAAAACAAAAGAACCATTGTACCGGCCGACGTGAAAGTGTATTATCGCACATTGTTCCGGTTTTGTGGTTTTATTGAATGTATTTGGGACCGATTATTTGCTTGTTGGCTTGGTGGAAGAAATAATGCACAAGCTACTTTTCTAAGACTTTTCTAGGACTTTCTTTTTTTATCGTTGTTCTTCCTTGCTTTTTAAGTTTGACTTTTATTTTTATTTTTTTTCCTCTTCTCTTCTTAAGTGACCTCAACTATTACAACGCCACATTGTGTTTTGTCGGCAGTTGAAACCAGTATTCCAGACATTTAATTTCCCTGATGATCTGCCAAGCGAGTAACTGCTTGGTAGTGAAACACGTGTAGGAAAAAACATTTAATTTGAATAAATAGTATTTGTAAGAAAAAATATCTTTAATGGTGATCATTGGTGTCTTGAAAGGAATGCTTTGGTAAGCCTTCATAAAATCACATATAAATGCTCTGTACTCTGTAATCGAGTATCATCGAGCTTGTTTTTTATTGGAACAACCCCGGTCTTCACTGAATGATCTATTTTATAAGTGAAAAATCTAAATCTATATATATATATATATATATATATATATATATATATATATATATATATATATATATATATATATGTGTATATGTATATATATATGTATGTAGTAAGTTATGGAAATATATTTATGGCAATTAAGCTACACAGAGGCTCCCGTGTTTCATCCCTGAGTGGAATCTTCAGGCTAAAATGCATGGATTTAGTTTTGCCAGGTGTTTTTATATACATGACTAGCTAGTTAACCAATCAGATTCTTTGTTGTTCTCTTAGCCAATCGTTGGGCTTCTCACGAACAAAGGTCTGGTTAGTTTTACTTCCTATTTCTTATTCTATTGTTCTGTTTTCTATAGAGTTGCCTATCCCGGTTTCTTTGTTGTGACGTTATTTTAACACATGGATCCTTGTATTTCTATTTTAGGTTTTAGTTTTTAATAAGATTTTTAAAAATTTTACTTACTGGTCTCTTGTTTTCGAACATGGGTAAATCTGTCTTTAGTTTTATTATTATATTCTGCATCCTCTGTGCTTGTAGGCGTTTGCCTCAATTTTATGCTAGATTTCTTAAAAGATGCTTTAAAAGAATATGAACTTCCCAATTTTTTTTTATCTATCTGCGCTACACAGCGTTACCCATATTCAAAAACAAGAGACCAGTAAATAAAAAAAATAACAGCATCGTCCCATTTCCATTCTGATGGACAACTACCAACAGCTACTGCTACTGTTACTACTTCTACAAAATATCTCTGCTTGACAAAGCTAGGTTTCTAGTGAAATAATCGTAAAACAAAAAAGTAAATAGATGAAAGTTAAAATGAAAAAAAATCTGTCTTGATTTTTATTTTTATTATTATATTCTGCATCCTCTGTGCTTGTAAGCGTTTGCCTCAATTTTATGCTAAATTTATTAAAAGATGCTTTAAAAGAATATGAACTTCCCAATTTTATATATATATATATATATATATATATATATAAACGAAGATATTGGTCTTCGAACTTCTAACACCACAAGCTAAACCACATAATTAAACATTTCATCTTCTTGATTGAAGAAATAATTATTTCTCAATCAATTAACACTAAAAGAAAAGTAACTTTTTAAATTGTTTTCATTCAAAAAAACTTTGTGTTCATTCCACACCAACACCGTATCACTTTTATGTGTTAACATCTAGACACTTTGGACTTTGTTTCCAAGAACCTTATTTTCTTTTGTGTCCATTGATATCTTCTCTAAGACCTAAAGCGAAGTTTGGGACGGATAATCACTTTTTAAAAACCTATTATTATTTCCATTTAAATCCAAAAAATTATCGTTTTTGCCCAGCGATAATAGGTTTCGTTGTGTGGCACGTCATAGCCAGATTGTAACAAATTGGTTGTTCGTACCGAGAATAAATAAATATAAAACATACACAGTATCAATTGTAAATATGTTCCTTTGTTATCCTTCCTTTGAATGTCTTATAAAATTAAGGATAGCACAGGATTGGGTGCCAGGCAACCCATGAGGAAAACCAAATTAATTAGAGTCGTATCAGAACATATGGTGGATAACGATGTGTGCTACAGATTTTGACAGAAGATATCTTAGTATTGTTCCATCCTATGAGGCAGATGTTGAGAGGTATTTTTAACATTTTGAAAATATTTCGTTAAGTCTGGGATAGCGTGAGAAATCATGGCCAATACTTCTGCAAACTGCATTAAAAGGCAAGACACAAGAGGTATATGCAGCATTATCAATTGCTGATTATGCAGACTACGTCATCAAAGCAACTATCCTATGGAGTTATGAGCTTGCCTCAGAAATCTATTGGCATCTTATAAAAAGAAAGATCAGCACTGTGAACTTCCTTTGTTTTCTGAAACCAAAATATTGTTCCGTTTTATGCCAATGTTTTAAATTTTGGAATTTATGTTGTTCCCAATAGCTTGTTTGTTTCCAAGCAAGAACATTATCCTTCTTCCTCGCCATTATCTTGTTTATTCTTCCCTGTTCTTGTTGTGCCTGTTTTCTTCATATCTCTATAAATAAATTATACATGTTTATACAATCTTCTGTGTCAATGCTGTTTCTTCAGAATGTTGTGTTATTTATCTGAAACTCAAAATGGAGTTCAGGGCAGATAACCACTGTTTTCCTTACTTTTTATTATTTCCATTTAACTCTGGCAAATTATAGTTTGTGCCTGGCAATAACACATTTTCTTGCATCACACGTCATAGCCAGTCTGTAACAATACACACATATATGCTTATACATACACACATAAATGTATGCATATATATACACATACACATTTAAGTACGACCAAACTAGTGACAAGTGTATGCGTCTCTCTACTCAGTTTGCCTGTGCTACTGAATGGGTTTAATGTCTCACCTTGCTTACACAGCAGTTTCTAGAGATGTTTATGATCAAAAATTGATGCAGATAAATGCCACAACACCAATGATCACCAAGCTTCATGGTTTAGTTCAGAGTTTTCCTTCTCCAAGATTAGTTGTCCCTCTCAATTTTGCATCCACATATGTATATATACCTATATATGCATGCAGATATATGTATGCCTATATATACACCTATATATACAGTATATGATTTTAGCTAAAGTAGGTCAGAACTTAGGAAGTTTCAGTGAAATTAAATGTGTGGTTGAAATTTAACATGCAACTGAAAAAGGAATTTAATTATCCTTTTGTGCTCGTTGTATTTCATTGATATATGCTTCGTTACATTCTTTGCATAGAATTGAATACATATTAGGGTTAGGTGTTAGTGCAGTTTTTAAATTGTTGATTTTTAACAGTTTTCTTCACTTATTATGTCTACTATTTAAAAAATTCTTTTAATATGAAATTATTAAATATAACTCATCTTTCTCCCCAACTAACAACAATTCCAATAAGTTAATCGTCATATTCATCATACTTGGTTTAACATCCATTTTACATGCTGGCATGTGTTTGACGGCTTTTAGAAATTGGTTTATAAACAAACCTATCTCTGGCCAGGTATTTATTTATCCCTCTTTCATTCAAATCCATCCTTATCCCTTCCCCCTTGTTTTCCTTGGTATTCCCCTGCGAAGTGACCCTGCTATCTTAACTGTTCTACATCTACTAATCCAAGAACTCTCATCCATTCTTTCAAACCAACAAATTCTTCTGTTCTGCACACATCTTACAATACTGTCCAGATTTAATCTTCCTCTGAGGTAATCAGATCTAAGCCCGTCTTTAAGACTCACATTACCCATCCAGTGTATCATTCTCATAGCATTTTTTCATGCAAAACATATCCTCAACCCTCATTGAACAAGTTTCACTTTCATACATCTTCACACTGCACCACACATGCCTGATAGACTCTTCCCTTGGTAAACAGCAGTAATGGTCAGTAATGGCAGAAGTTTCCTGAACTTCATCCATCCACTCTTAACACTTGCAAACACACTAATACCTTCTCCCTGTGTCCCAATGGTATCACCAAAGTAACAAAACTTCTGAACAACCTAAATAGCCTCATCATCCAAATATATTTTCTCCACATCTGAGTTTTCATCCATCTCCATTGCTTTACATTTTTTGCACACAAACTGATTATTATCTCTCAACCTACTGTAATTCGACTTCACTTCATGTGTACATAATTCTTACAAGTACCACAAAACATTGAATTGCTCTCACCACCATTTCCGCTTTTTAATAAAATGTGTAAATACAACTCATCTTCCCTCCTCCATCATCAATCATCATCATTATCAAGAATTCCAGTAAGCTGATTAATTTTTGTTTTGCTACTTATAACAAATTATTCGGTAACAAAAATGATCACATGCTAAAAACTCAGGAATTCATTTTCCCAGATAATTTGGTAGTTAAAAGGTTTTTTTTTCACATAGTTCGGGCTGCAGGATGGTTCCAAAATCGGGCAGTCAAGCATGATGTGTTTGAGAGTCTGCTTGTATTTATTGCAACTGCATCCCATTGAGCTAGCAATGCTCAATTTTGCTATGGTGACCTGGAAGTGCTCTGTGCGTGTTTATAGGTGACTTAACTCAACCCACTCGTTATGAGGGGCTTGCAGCTCATTGAAGTTGAAATGACTGTCTTGTTTTCTTTCATGAATGGGATTCCAGCTGCCTGTGAGAGAAACTTTAGACCCCAATAACATCAACACCAGGCTCTCCCCACCCTGAGAGAGAGAGAGAGAAGCGACTGAAGTCCATGGTCTCTATAAAGGTTAGACTCAACAAGGGCACATGGATATGGTTACAAGCACTTAGTGTTGTGTATTCCTTGAAAGTAATATATTTTTTAAGTGAAATATAGAAAGAGTTCTCCAAGTAAAAGGATTTTCCTGGGATGACTGATGATGGATGACCCTAGTAGTAATTATTAGGGTTAAATCTACAAGACTATGTTTGCTCAAAAACTTCTAACTTTTAACTTCTAATGTCAGCAGTTTTGGACCGGCAATATTACTAAGTTCTGGGCGATTTTGATTTTGGTGATTTCAACTCTAAGGCCAGGGTTCGTCTCTGGATGGTGTGGATTCAATGGGCGAGCAAAGTGAAGTCTCTGAGCATCTGTTATACTTTCCTTATATTGAGCATTAGGAGTGATGAGACTGGGCGTGACCTTGCCCCCTCCTCCAACAGAATTCAATTCAACAACAAAAAAATATATTCTCATTATCATTACTTTTTTATATTGGGAATTTCTGATCTACTTTTCTAACTCAGGAATGGTCAATTGTATGTTTAATCTGCCTTCTCATCTTCTTCATCTGTTTCCATCTCCCAATGTTACCCAGGGGGGGATTCCTCCCCTTCCTCGAAACTTATTCAGAGAAGAGAAAAATGCATTTATCATTTCTGGGTGCATGTCATCTCAACCTATGTTTATTCAATGCTAAGTCTGTCATCAGCTCGTTGTCCACGTCTGTGACACAGTAAATAGATGGCCTCGTTTCTATCTAAATTCTCTCAGCAGAGAAAATAAGATTACCGTTCTTATTGACCATTTCGTGTCTTCTCTTCTCGTCCAAAAACACTTTTCAATTCTTTTGGCATTAACGATTTAAGAAAACATTTTGTTTTATGCTATCTCTGTCCATCCGTCAATATCTTCTCGAGTTGACACTCGACCACCCAACATATGCAACATATGAAAGCCAGGTGGCCTAGTGACTGTTGTAATTGCATTATTGGGGATTTTTAATCTCCTCAAAATATCAATAAGATTTCTCTTATTGATATTTTGAGGAGATTAAAAATCCATCTGGTCCCAATTCAGAATGTCCCTTTTTTGAGAAGCTGGATTTTTCCTACATCAAAAACTGACCTTGTATCTAACTCTGCCATCGTGGGGAGACAAGTAAATAGGGACACCATCTCTGCAATGCTTTTTTAAAATGTTTCTTTGTTTCGTTTGTTTATTATAAAATGTTTGTAAATAAAACTATGTATGTTTAAAAATGTTATTTTATTATGCATGTAAATAAATATTTAATATACCCCCCTCCCTTTTTCAATAAAATTCCACGAAGGAAAGTTATAAATGTGCCTATTGTTTTGTTTATGATTCAACCGAAAGTAAAAGTTAAAGAAATTGGTGTAAAACCAAAATGTGTCCCATAGTCGTTGCTATTATGGGGTGCCTCAAGTATAATTGATTCTAGTAATGATAATAGGATGTGTCATATCTGGATGGTAATATATATATAATTGTTAAAATAAACATAGGATAAAAATTAAATTAAAGATTAAATTAAAGATTAAATTAAAAAAAAAATGTTTTAGAGAAAGGAAATGTTGTATATTAGCACATTAACTTCTAAGTACAGTAGCAGGTGCATTGCGAAAAGTCAAGAAGTTTAAAAAGTGAGACGAGTAGATGTCTGCTTGTTTGGAAATGTGTTGATGTAAAAAGAAAAAAAGGGTGATGTAAACAAAGTACTATGTATGAGAGATAACAATAAAAAAGTAGACATTTGGTTGATTACCATGACCACAAGAGATTTAAAGACTGAAATTATAATTAGTTGCTGCCAGAATTTTAGTGCAGTCACACATCATGTAAGGTCTTGAAAAATAGAGGGCATTAAGATCACCCATCCCCTCTTATGAAAGATGGTCCAGAAGCAACTCCTAGTTAAGGAATTGGAGTTCCATTTAGTTATGTAAATAGAATCTAGTTTAATGTTAAAATTGTCAGCAATTTTCTTCTTAAAAGAATATACAAGTATCCCCAAAAAGGACCAAGAACTTGAGATGGTGCTAAAGAAATATGCAATGCACTACTCATTAGATGACTATATAGCTATTTGAAAGGTGTTAAAAGTAGGTGTAAAAAAAGTGAGGATGTGTGAACTCAAATTCTCATTTCGTAAGTCTAATGACTGATAAAATTCACTAACACATACATACATCATCTATGAAATAAAAATTAAAAACACATAAAGAAAGGGGAATCCAACAAAGCAAGTGTAAATATATCGTTTTCTGATTTAGCTCCAAATAAACTTTAGCCAGAATAATGAGAAAGGAAGGATGAGAGTAATCCGACGTAATAGGAAATGAAAAAGGAAAAACCAAGAGATATTTTTTATATATTCATCAACGTTTCGTCTTTATTGTAAGACTTCCTCAGGATGATAATTTTAAGAAAAATGTCATGCAAGTACATCTAAATATTGGGTTGACATGATGGGTTGATAAGGAAAAGTAGTAGCCGTGGTTACTAAGAGCGCTGGAAGAGGGTCCAGGCTGCGAGAAGTCAGTAATGGCAAAGAGTGAAATGAATATGGAAAGCTTTGAGTGGGTACCATTAAGGCAGCAGTGAAAAAGGGTAGGGGTGAGAGTGTTAGTAAATTTGCCTTAGGTTGGGAGAGAGGAAAGGGGGCTGAGGTTTTTTGTCGTGGTGAGGTGTGGCATGGATTTTGAGGGGCTTGGGAAAGAGGAGGGAAGGGGGGAACTATGTGTGTTTGGTATGTAGGTTGTATCATAGTTTAGAAAAAGATTTGAAGAAATGAAGATAATTTGAAAATGGGCGGGAGGTAGGTAAGAGTATGAAAGAAGTAGTCGAAAGGTGAGAGGGGAGATTTTGTTATGGTCAGGTGTAAAATTTTTGGAGGGTAGGAGTATTGACCAGCTGGCTATGTCAGGAATGTGTGAATATAAGTGAGTTTGAAAGAATGTGTTGAAGTTTGCTGTGAACATGACAATAAAAAAAAGGAAAAGAGAAAGAAGAAGAAAAATGATTTTAATTTTGGGGAGAGATAAGTAAAATGTAGTTTCGTTCAGGATGTGTTGATATTTAGAGATTAAATTGAGGGCAAAAGGGGTTTAAATATCTAAATATTTGTGAGGATGTGTAGATTGTGTTCATTGGTAATGCTGTTATTTGTGGTTAAGTAGTTTTGATTCGTAGTGGGTGATTCATGAGTATGTGAATGAATATATATGTGAGAAGGAGTTAGTATGTGAGTGTGTATGTGGGGAGTTGTTTATAAGTACAATTGAGAACGATGAGAAGAAAGGTTAGTCATGATCTAGGTTTAGTTTTTGTTCGGTCAGAATAATTTTGCTTATTAAAGGGGAGAGATTGTAGAAACAATTTCGTTGTCTGATGGTGTTAGAGGCTGTGATTAGTGCTGTTTCCAGTAGTCTTTGCCGAGATTTGTTATGAATGTGTTTGGTGATTTTGGCCTGTTCAAACTTGAAAGCATGATCGTGCTCTAATACATGGGAAAAAAGTGCACTGAGAGAGTTGTTGTTTATTATGTCCATTTTGTGTTCGCTCAATCTTTTTTTCAATTTACGTTGCATTTCCCCCACGTAAATTTGATGGCATGAGACGGTATATAAGCCGGGATGGGATGTGGTTTTTTTTCAGAAATGTCTTGCTGTGTTTAATGCTTGTGATGTGGTTTGTACTGTTGGAATGCCTAGTTTGTTAAGTGTGTTGCAGATGGATGTGTTATTGGAATGCGTGGGTAAGAGAAGAGGTCTGTCTATGAGAGAGGTGTTTGGTGTTTGATGTTTTTGTGTATTTTTTGAGAATATCTGAAAGTCTTTCTTCTTAGCATTTAGTACAAAATGTGTGGGGTATTGCAATGTTTTAAAGGAATTAATGATATGTTTGGTTTCTTCATCTATATGTTGAAGACTACAGATTCTAAGAGCGTGTAGGAAAAAGCCTATTATCATACCTGTTTTTATCTTGCTATTGTGGTGAGAGTAGAAGTGTATATAGTCGTTTTTGCGGTGTACTTTGAATGCGAGTTTGTTGTTGGACTTTATTATATGAATGTCTAAAAATGGTATCAAGCTGTTTATCTCAGTTTCATATGTGAATTTTATGGAGGGTTCTACTGTGTTAAGTTTGTTTTTGAGGTTATTAATTTATGTCTTCTACTCTCACCACAATAGACTCAGATCTTATTCCTTAAAACAACATCTAGCAAAACTTGTGCTCAAACAATGCCTTGCCACTTGATCCCGGTTAAAGTAACACTTATTTTTTTACTGCATTTCATCCATGTTTCCATTTGTTTCTTTTCCTTTTCTTTTTTTCTTTCTCTCGCCTTTTTCCCATTTTAACGTCTTTGTCGCATGCACTGCACAATTTTTCAAATAGTTATACACCTGCCAAAAACATCCTGTTGGGCATCTTCTTTTTTCTATGTTTTGCCGTTATTCAATAAATTTAAAATCTTCATTATTTCTGAAAACGTTCAGTGATCTGAACGAAACTGGCAAATCTCTCGTTTTTGATGATTTCTTCCTGTGTTTAATTTGTTTTTCCATGCATGTTTTTACATGTAAATTTGAATGGAAAAATTCAAAACATCATGTCAGTTAATTGTAATAATTTATTTAACCTATGTTAAGGTAGGATTTCAGATAAACAACTGAACAATTTAGCAACAACTTTGAAAAAGTGCAAAAAAGTTCACATCCTGGAGTGGAGTTCTCTCTTATTGTTACATAATGTATGTATGAAAGTAAAATGGAATATGCGGAAGACCTAAAAAGCTCAACGTTTCGCCTAAAATGGGATTTGTCAAGAGCGGAAGAAAAAATGCAAAAAATGACAAAATTACATCAGCTAGTATGGATTTGGCATCGAGATGGACCAGTGTAAAATCTTGACACAAAAATCTGGGGAACAAGTTCTCTCTTGTACTAAAAATATAAACATAGCTGAACTCTGACCCCTTCCTGATCTCTGGTCTAACAGGTGCGTGGTGACAGGCTCAGAGTCCCCATTTGTGGCAATTACGCCACAATCGTGGGAACGAGAAAAGAAAGAAGTGTTTAGTCAGTCCGTTTTGGGGGAGTGTGGTGAACAGATGCAAAATCGAGATGTAATTCAGAAAAAGGAAAATGGGAATTTAATTCCTAAAAGAGTTGATAGCGACTGGTATGCCCCTTCCTTCCTATCCCCGTAACGAAGTAGATCTAAGTTAGGAAGAACAATTTGGCCTTTCTCTCCAATTTAATGAAGGTATGAGCTTTATAATAATGACAGGAAAATTCTCCTAAATAAGGACCCATTTTTGACTCTCCGGCGTCTTGCGCCTTTTTCATTTCTGTGCATGGAAGGTACTTGATTACAGACACGACTATGATAATGATGATGGCGACGATAGCGAAGAAGCATCCCGGCGAGTCAGTATACAAAAAGAGATAAGACCACTCAGAACATTTGAAGTAATGGACCTTGATATAAAGAACGTGTGTTTTGATGAAACGTAACATTATTTCAACTTTTTTAATCTTTAGGTTTTGATCGTCTATTCATCCAATGTTTACGATTGTTTGTTTATTTTGAACTTGTATCTCAATTTAGCCGCAGTTGTCCTGATTGGAAGTTCTAGCAAATTTTATTTTTAAATCTATAAAAATAAAAAGTGTCCTTACGGTTACTGGATAAAGAAATTATGGTTTGATGGGCGCTTTTCTGTGTTGTTTTCTCCCTGATGGGCAGATTTTTGGTTTCTGAGATTTAGTTGTAAGTAATAAAAATAAAATGAGAAAGTATAATGCCGAAAAAAAGCTAACAGATTTCATAAAATTCAAAAGTTTGAAAAACAAAAATAAAACTGACAACGATTGAAAATACTAGACTTGAGTTTTAAAAAATACAACAATAATGGCAGTGTTTTAGTACCGATAAAAATGACAAAATTATTTACATATAAATCAGTCATGTATAGCTGATCATATTGTAAATCTGTTCAGTTATTTTAAAATGCTGCAAAAATAAAATAGTTGTATGAACTTATTTGACCCCCCCCCCTCTAAACAAGACTCTAAGTTTAATGTAAATGCACGCAATATCATAAACAATGGTAAAAATTAAGAAACTGTCAAAAATTTCTAACCTGGCAATTCTCAATTATCCTACTGATCCCTTGATAATCGCAAGTCATTTGCTGCAGACTTCTTCTTTCCGCTGCTGCTGGTGGTGTTTTGTGCAAAAATAAATAAAACATCGGAAGTGCACACTTACCTAAAAACAATTGTGAAAATTAAATGCAAATTTTTATCGGCTGAATTGGAAAACAGCGAGATGCGGTCTAAAATAACTAATATGATAACCCACTGGTATTTACCACCGTCCCACCACGGGAGGATGTGACACAAGGTCGGAAGGTGGGAATTGAAAAGCCAGCACACAAGAAGAACTGCACTAAGGCCTACAAAAAATGCCTGAGCAGCATCGTTGTCATTCCCATGTATGGGTACCTCAGGCGATCAACAATAAACTAACCCCTTCTGAAAGCAAGGTGGTAAAGCCTGGGAGGATGCACCTCCTAGGACTGCACAGAACCGTGCCTCATCTCGTCAGAGAAAAGCAACTACAGCGACAGTGGCCCACACTCCATTGGACTGATTGTAGAGGACGTATCCTCAACTGGTATGCCAGTCTAAAGGCCGTGGTGTCACAACCTATTGACCCCTTGATGATATTAAGTTTTATATTGTGGCTTTGCTCTTTGTCTTGCTGGCCTAATGTGCAAAATTAAAAAAAAAAATTCAACAGATTAAATAAATTCAGCAGAGAGTTCCTCACATTCTTGATCCATCATTCGTGCGCTGCGACACATGTGTGAGACAGCCATGTTTAACGATAATTGACAGCATTTTGCTGCCAGGAACTCAACTATTAGAGTGACGTTTTAACAGCTTGTCCAATACAACTGTAATATATATATATATATATATATATATATATATATATATATATATATATATATATATATATATATATATAATAATAATAATCCAGGTAAAACATCCACAGGGTAGTAATCCAAAGAATTTCAACCGGGTTTATAAAAAGTGCTCAATATCAAATAGAGCTTTTATATATGATTATTTTTATTTACACAATCTGCGACACTGGCATGTCGATGTTATCGATCAACAGTTATTATAAACTGAGATCTCATCAGGCAGAGTTAGAATCCGATCATAACCTTAAATCATATTTGAAAAGAACTATATATACTAGAAGAATATCCATCTCAGGATGGATAAAAATAATTCCCAGAACAGAACAGTTTTACATCAATTTTATGTGCCCTTAGAAAATTAAGATATGATGCTACTAAACCTTATGTCTAGAATCCTTATTCTAATTTTGATCAAAATCCATTACATAAATTTGATTCTAGAAAGCTAAGAGGTCTTAAAAATAAATTAAAATTCAGGGAATCTTGCTTATTTGATGTCTCATGACTATGAATCAAATTGAATACAAATCTAATATATTTGAATTCTCGAATGGGAGGTTGTATCTATATTATTCCCCCTGAAAACCCTTTAAAATTCCCCAAGAAATTGAAATTTGGGGAATATTTATTAATAATATCTATTGTCAGAATTTCACAAAAATCAGAGGCACTTGAATTTTTATAAAGGGCTTTCACTCCCCTTAGGCGTGAATCCTGTATATATTTGTATGTACAGGATTCAATATCAAAATATGTAACTTTTTCTAGATAGAGATATATATCTTCTTCTAACATATAAATATTTTTTTTACTTTTTTCTTCAACTATGTTATTGATACAAATAGTATTTTCAGAAAAGTTATTGATACAAATAGTATTTTCAGAAAAGTTATTGATACAAATGAGTATTTTCAGAAAAGCGACGTGTAATAATTTATTACACGTCGCTTTTCTGAAAATACTCATTTGTATCAATAACTTTTCTGAAAATACTCATTCTGGCTATGAATACTGTTAGAGTGGAGACATTTTGCCTTACTCACCTAAACAGAAATGTGAACTCATACGCTTTTAATAAGAAATAAATTTTGGGCATTACCCAACACATTTCTGCTATTCAACTATTTATTTCTTACAACTAATTGTTTATCTTAATACTAGGTAAAATATGTTTTATTCTAACTTACAATTACATGTGTGTTTATATTATATGCTACAAGCATAGATTTTTAAAGATACAAAGGACCTATCTTTATCTAAGACGAACATACCACTGTCATCATCTTGAACTATTACAAATACGAAACATCAACCTTTCACATCACATAATTCCTTTTTGATGTTTTTACTATTTTTGCTAATGTTAGTACGATGTCAATATTTTTTATAAATAGACATGAGAAATATAAGAGTGGGGATAATACTTACATTTTTCTAACAGAAGCCAAGAACTAACAAAAAATTAAACTGAGCTCATTCTTTATCGAAAATGGTTGCTACTGGGATTGACAAGATTCTGATATTACATCACCAACTTGTTACAAAGTCATAAATAAAATATAGAATCGTTTCAATTTAACTTTTTTTTTAACCATTCTGACATTATATTACCAATCAGTTTTAAAACAATGCAATAACATATATAAGAGTTTAGCTTTTACGTTTCCTTTTCTTTGATAAGATTTTGAAATTAATCCGTTGTTACATTTCAAAAATAATCTCAGCTCTATTAAAAGTATTTAAAAAAAAATAATCAGTCACCACTTATCAAGACAAAAGGCCACTCAAGAATAAGGGTCATTGAGGAATGATTGCTTGTGGCGGGATGAAAGAAACTTATAAGAATATAGTGTGTTGTTGGTGTGAGTTGAATGTAGAGATGGAAGATAGCCATTTTATTTAGTCGTAGGAATCTGACGGATCTGGCTTGAACTGCATAATAAAAAGAGGTCACCAAGTTCCAAATAAAATATCAACATCTCTACTATAATAAAATCAACTTCGTTTATGAAGAACATAGAAATATAAGGTGAGTTAGCTTCGCATGCAGGCTTCAGCTAAAAGCAGAATGTTGAATTGTGGAGTGATGTCTCGTCTTGCTGTTCTCTGGCAAAGAACAAGAGCATATTCTTAGCATGCTATCTTCACAACATCTCATTTACAAACTACGTTTTCTCTTCCCGCCAACAAGGTGGGCAGAAATGGAAAGGCTGCGAGTGCGCATGTGCAGTTCTTATTTACTTGTCTCCCAACAAGGGCAGTTAGACAAAAAGTCGGTTTTTAATGTAGGAAACATCCAGCTCTCCAAAAAGGCGCACTCATGAATGGAACAAGAATTAAAATTGCCTCTGTATAGAAGGATTTCTATTTCATTGACTGAAGACAAAAAAATGAAGTGTAGTATCAGAACAGATACTACACTTTGCTCCTAGCCAAAAGGTCAAGTCACATGTACAGTTATGCGCTAATTGCTCATGTATCTCAACGCGAGTTTGGACATGCTTGTTTTTGCCAACCAAACTACAAATCGACATTACGCAAAAGATTGTGTATACACTGTACATACAGAAGAAATAGACCTGTCATGCAACTGCTACAAGAGGATTGAAAATGAATTAATGGAATGAACCAAGGTTGGTTACTTATGGGGATACTTTATGACAATAATCTGTTGACATTAGATTTGATGACAACCATGTTGTAATTTGCAGGAGAGCAGTCTTGTGGTAATATGTTCCACAGACCAGAAGCCCTTGAGAATCAGCTCTGTTCAGAAAAATTCTGCCTGATGTTAGGCACACGGAGAAAGAAAAGAAAGTTTGTTTTTTTTGTAACAAAACGAGTTCTTGCTGTGAATGTCTTACAAGGAAGAACCAGAGATTAAAACTCAGTCGAGCACCTTCCATGGAAATAACAATAGAGTGGAGAGAGACTAGCAACGTCTTTTCTGTTGGCCGTAATGAGAAGAGATCATTCTCCACTTGATTTCAAAGTCGAATTTGAACTTTGTCTAGGAAACACAGAGCTTCTGAGCGGCGCCGCTCCAGATGTGGCAGTAGTACTCCATTCTAGGACGTGTAATCCATTACATATATAATCGTTTGCATTTACATTATTTTTTGTTCTTTCGGAATAATACTGAGATTTATTAAAAAATAAATACCTATAATTGATTAATTCAATCATTTTGTTTTTATCATCGCTTTATTAAAATAAATAACAATACTAAATCATATCAAAAATGAAGAAAAGTATAGACAGGAGTCATGGAAATAAATTCACATGATGACATTCAAGAGTGAAAAACAGAAATAATGCTACATTGTTAAAACAAAGTCAATGTTTGAATGGATGAGAATTTACTAATTGTTAGGTGGTTACATACACCTAATAATAATACTTTTAAATATTTTATATTTAAAGGGAAATGGAATATTTTTCAATTGTAAAGGGAAATAACTTTGTACCAAAAAGTTATTTCTTTTCCATAAGGACATTTCATTATCTGCCCTTGATTTTGACCAGACGATAACAAACAGAAACGGAATAATTCAATGGACTTTTGCCGACATCGGCTTAGCAAATCTCATTTTCAAAGTAATTCATTTCAGTTATAACTTGTTTACATACATCTTTATTATTGTTGATCAATATAGAATCGTTTTCATCCGATTATTTCTTCATATTTGTGTCTTACTACTCACATATATATTTCATAACACTAATAATAAAAATTAAAATATTTTTATTCAACATTTGAATTTTGTGAATATTATTAAAAAAAAAGATAATTTAATTATTACGTTTGATCATTAAATTAATAAGTGAACAAAGTTAATGTTGTTTGCATCTATATTTATAAAAGTATTGGGTGTAAATGTGTAATGTAAAAAGAAGACACGAATAGAAAAACCTTTTCTAAGGCTTTATTCAATTAATTCAAAACTACAATGCCAACAAGTCAAGAGGCCAAGAACGTATATATGGTAAAAAAAGAGAACGCATTTAAATTAAAAAGTCACGTGGACAAGAAACCCCAGTAATTTTACTTTAACAGAAATATATGCAAGTGCACATAATCCATCTCGTAATCCCAAGGTGCTGAGTTCAATCCTGGGCAAATGCAGCTGAAGAAATATAATATACATAACATTCTCCCCCACTTGTAACAGAGATTGTTATCAGAAAGTTTTATAAATCCAAACGCTGGACTGGTTTGCGAATCCTGCTAGACCGGCGGGGAAGTAGTTCACTATCAGAAGCACCATATCTCTGGGAAGGTTGATTCTCTGAATTCTGATTCACTAATTCATTTTCTGTATAACTTTCCTTAGGTGAAGGAGTATTCGTGGAACTTGTATCAGGCAAAGGGCCCATGTCAGGTAGAACGTTTTCAGCATAATCTTGAGATCGACCCGAGCGTGGAAAACGTGCTAAATGTCTTAGTGCTACTGAATCTTCCCGGCCATCATGATATCGTATTCTTGCATGTGTAGGGTTAGCCTCGAGGAGTTCCACTACCTCAACGATCGGGTCATATTTACTCCTGTTACCAAATCGCTTTAATAACACCTCCCCAGGCTCACAGAGCCAAACAGGTAATGCAGTGCCAGTGGAAGAGCGCCTTTTAAAATTGAACATGCGTTCGTGAGGCGTAGCATTTGTGGAGGTGCATAGTAGAGAGCGAATAGTTTGTAAAACATCCTGTAGAACATCCTGCCAAGCGCTAATGGGTAACCGTTTTGATCCCAAAGCTAATAAGATGGTGTTCCAAATAATGCCGTTATAGCGCTCACATTGGCTGTTACCTCTTGGGTTATACGCAGTAGTGTTACTGGATCCAATTCCAAGTCGCAGCAAAAATTGTTTGAATTCCTCCGACATAAACGAAGTTCCTCGATCGGAATGGATGAATGAGGGAAGTCCAAAAATAGAAAAAATATTCACCAGGCACTGAATCGCGGTTTGAGAGGAGCAATCACGACAAGGGAAAGCAAACGGAAATCGACTGTATTCATCGACGACTGTAAATATGTAACGGCAACCTGATGAAGATGCCGGGATAGGTCCTTTGTAATCGACAGAAAGACGCTGGAATGGAGCAGTAGAACGGATAAGAATATTATTAGTAGAAGTAAAGAATTGGGGTTTTATTTTGGCGCAAGTAGTACATTGAGATGTCACACGTCGGATTTCATCAAGTGAATATGGCAAATTTTGTGACCTTACAAAGTGCCAAAAGCGTTGTACTCCAGGATGTATTAAGGAATCATGAATTGATTTTAGTTCCTCCAAGGAAGAAACAGCAGCACTACATACTCTGGATAATGTGTCAGCGACAATATTTTCATTCCCGGGACGGTGTTTTATATCATATGAAAAGGGAAGAAGTTCCATTTTCCACCGTATAATTTTATCGTTTTTAATTTTTCCACGATTAGCAGGTTTAAACACAAAAGATACGGCTTGTTGATCAGTAATAATAGTAAAATGTTTCCCAACAATGAGATCTCTCCATTTACGAACACATTCGACTATGGCATATGCTTCTTTTTCGACTATATGAAGTCGCATTTCAGAGAGGTTTAACGACCGAGAAAAGAATGCTACAGGTCTCCCAGCTTGTAAAAGAGTGCCTCCGATAGCCTTTTCTGAGGCATCGGTTTCAATAATAAACGGCAATTCATCATCAATAACTTTTACGGATGATTCAGCAATGTCTTTCTTGAGTTTTTCGAAAGAATTTACAACTATAGGAGGCATAGGGAATTGTTTATTTTCGACCAGTGGACGAATTTTGTATGAATACTTAGGTATCCATTTCGCATAGTAAGCAAACATACCAAGACACCTTTTTAACGATTTTGAATCGGAAGGGGGAGGCATTTGCAAAAGAGGTCTCAAACGCTCTGGATCAGGTTGAAGAGTTCCGTTACAAATTTGGTATCCAAGCACGTTAATAGAACGAAGTGAAAACTTTGATTTTTCCCGGTTTATTTCGAGGTTGTATGTCGAGGCAGCTTTTAAGAAATACTCC
The DNA here is from genome assembly GCA_963556195.1 of Sepiola atlantica. Taxonomy (NCBI): domain Eukaryota; kingdom Metazoa; phylum Mollusca; class Cephalopoda; order Sepiida; family Sepiolidae; genus Sepiola; species Sepiola atlantica. The sequence goes on from OY744524.1 coordinate 132,254,838, forward strand.
AAATTGACGTCATGCTCCTCCTGGGTTTTACCGCAAATAGTTATATCATCTATATACGAGAAGGTTCCAGGTAATTTGTTATCAGAAATGAAAGAATTCATAAATCGTTGAAAGGCAGAAACCCCGTTTGTGACCCCCATGGGTATTCGTTTAAATTGGTACAGACGGTTTCCAGCCTGAAAGGCCGTATAGGGGCGATCTTCAGGGCAAATTTCAATCTGATAGTATGCTTTGGACAAGTCAATTATACTAAAGATACGATACTGGGCTATTTGGTCAACGAGATCCCCAATTCGTGGCAAGGGGTATGCATCAAGTAAGGTGAAACGGTTAATAGTTTGGGAGAAATCGACTACCAATCGTTTCTTTTTATTAGTTGACGAAGTCACAACAATTTGAGCGCGCCACGGAGAGTAACTTGGTTCAATTATATCATCCTCAAGCATTTGTAGAATTTCTTTTTCAATGAATCGAGAGTCCTCCGCACGGTAATTTCGGGACCCAGTAGCAATAGGTTTGCAATCACGGGTCAAGTTTCGGAACAATTTAACGGGTGCACAACTGATTTTGGTTAAAGCGCAGATTTTTAGAATATCCTGAGACCCTCCAAAAGAAATAGTGATACTCCGGTGTAGTTTTAAGAAGGGCACTCCGAGTATAATATCCATACAGGAATCAGGAAGTACTGTGAAGTCAATTTCTTTATATTCGTAACCATTGAAGATAACGTCCTCAGTACAATATTCAGATAGCTTGAGGGAAATGGCCGATGATGCCATGGAAATTACGGAATTCCGTTTAGAAGTAGACAGTTTCATTGTTTTAACAATACGAGCACTGATAAAGTTATCAGAACTGCCGGTGTCTATGAGAGCAGTTAATCGTTTACCCTTTAATTTTACAATTTTAGTAATAGGAGGGAACCTATCATCATCTTTAGCACGGGCTACTATAATAGCTGAGGTGGAACGTGAAGGTGTAGACATGGTAGAACGGCAAACTTTGGCAAAATGGCCGAGTTTGCCACAGTTTCGACATACTTTATCGCGGGCAGGACAGTGGCGGCGATCATCCTTAATGTGACGTTTCCCTCCGCAGTTGTAGCACTTTCCATGAGCAGGAAGGGCAGCAGACAATTGTACAGATTCACAATCCATAGGAGCAGTAATAGTGGCCTCCTCGACAGAATCAGTAAACACATTTTTAGTCGTGGTAGCAGCAACGGTAGGTCCAATCTGAGAAGCGTATGACTCAGCACGAAATTGAGCCTGTTCTAAAGCTCTAGCACATTGAGTAGCCTCCTTGAGATTTAGCGTATCATTTTCAAGTAGTCTGGCACGTATTACGGAAGACCGGAGACCACGTATAAATGAATCACGGACAGATTCATCTCTGTAAGTAGCAGCAGTAACATCTTTGAAGCAACAGTCTGCGGAAAGTCGGTTCAAGGCCTGAAGGTACTGGTCTACAGACTCATTTTCCTGTTGTAGACGTGTAGAAAGCAAATGTCTAGCATGAATAACGCTTGGAGACTTATCATAAACACTTTTCAGTAATTCAACAGCATGTTCGAATCCAGAACAACCCTCGATAATGTCAGCAACGGTAGCACCAATGTTTAAATAAAGGACTTCGAGTTTGTCTGGATTTAAAGAAGCAATAGTAGATAAGTAATAAGTAAAATTACGGTACCATAGTCTCCAGAGCTTGCCAGCCTGAGGGTCTGCAGAAGATATATCAAACTTGTCCAGACGAATAATCTTATCCATGAGAAATTTAGTAAATGAATTAATTGAATAAATTGTAATGTAAAAAGAAGACACGAATAGAAAAACCTTTTCTAAGGCTTTATTCAATTAATTCAAAACTACAATGCCAACAAGTCAAGAGGCCAAGAACGTATATATGGTAAAAAAAGAGAACGCATTTAAATTAAAAAGTCACGTGGACAAGAAACCCCAGTAATTTTACTTTAACAGAAATATATGCAAGTGCACATAATCCATCTCGTAATCCCAAGGTGCTGAGTTCAATCCTGGGCAAATGCAGCTGAAGAAATATAATATACATAACAAAATGGCAACAATATTTTTCAATGTTTCAATAGATGACGATTTGTTAATAATGTTAAAGCCAGAAACATATGTGTATTTGATAATTTTAAAGTGTCCAATGTATTTTTAAAAATCAAATAATCATGACATCATAAAAATCTATGTTAAAACTACGCCCCCCCCCCAGAATCGGGAAAGAAAAATGGCGTACTGACATCTTTTTCTCTCTATGAAGTTCAGCAGAGATTAAATGTTAGTGTATTTACTCAAAATGTCACTTTCATTATAGTTAAGATTTTTGTAAAGTAAATTTTGTTGTTTTATTTCTTTAACAAATTATGGATTACTTTTGTAAATATTATTTAAAAGATAAATGAATTATTACGGTATCGTTTGGTCATTAAATTATTAAGAAAACTAAGGAACTGACATTAATTTAAGGGTTATTATCCGCACAAAAGTGGTTACCCAGCAATTGTTTGTTTGTGAGTACGTTCAGATAATTCATATTATAATTGAGCACTTTTCGTCACCCTAAGCTTCAGAACTACACAACAAAATTGCACCAAATTTGGTATGAGGCATCCTTGTGCTTCCGGATGTGACATAGGGAGATATAAATGTTAATACTACCACTGCTAATGAAATGAATAACTACTTATTGGTTTTAAAAATATTGTTAATATTTACACCAAATTTGACATGAAGCACACTTGGCACGCTGTTTCATGGAGAGGACCAATATTCTACTGCTGCTAGTACAACTACTACTACTACTACCTGTGCTACTACTACTACTACTATTACTACTAATAATAAAACAAACGCTTGACCTCCAAAGGTATTAGGTAGAAATTCATTAAAGTTTACTACGAAGAGCCCTTGGGGTGCTGGGTGTGTCATAAAGGGGGGTAAAAATTAACATATCCTCAGTCTTGGGAGGCCATGCTTCCAGGCAATACCTCCTTCAGCGAGAGTATATTCATTGCCTGTCGCTTGAGACGTCCTTACTCATGACAGTGTGCTAAGAGGACAAACATGATTTTTAGCATAAGTTTACCGATCATGAACTCCAATGATATTTTCTCTTCTGGCCAAATCTCACACTAAGCCTTGCCATGTGTCACATCCAACCTTCATAGGGAGGCAGGTAAATACCTACTACTACCACCACTACTACTACTACTACTACTACTACTACTAATAATAATACTATTGAGAAGAAAAAGAAGAAAATTATAATTATTAATATACTACTACTAATAATTATTATGATTATAAGCACTTATATGCTCGACATCTATTGGTTAGATTTGCAGACAATTTGGCATCAAGAGTCCTTAGGATACAGGATAAGATAGATATATTTGTTGATGACACTACGTTTTACTTTCGATATGTGTGAAAAACAGACGCACACATATCCAAGGCAATGACTGAATCCTTAGAAAGTGACCTCCAGTCTGTTGTTGAATGAGGACACAAATGGATGGTAACATTTAATGCCACTAAGACAAAGCTCCTTTCCTTTAATGATTATAAGAAACTTTTCCAACCACCGATTGTCATGGCAAATAACACCCTACCTGAGAGGCCAATGCTCAAACTCCTCAGCCTAACATTCACAGATAACATGAATTGGAAAAATACATAGAAGAAATTGCCAAGGCTGCTGCAAGGAAAGTGGTCTCCCTCTACCGTGCTCTGATGGTATCTTCTATCTCTACAAGGCCACCATTTGCTCATGCATGGAGTGTTGTTGTCACATCTGGGCTAGTGCATCAACCACTAGTCTCTCCCTCTTAGACAGGGTCAAAAAAAAGAGTCGCTAATCTAATAGATCACTCATTATCCACCAAGATCAAGCCGCTGTCCCATCACCACAATGTTGCATCTCTGTGCTTGTTTTTCAAGTACTTCAATGGAATGTGCTCCGATGAACTTGCTGTTCGGGTTCCCCCCCCCCCTTGACGTAAATACACTTGACGAACTCGACAATGAGCTAAATCACATCCATTCACTGTGGAGGTCCTGAGATGCTGGAGAGCTTTCTACTCCAATAGCTTCTTTTCTCAAGCTGCCAGCCTTTGGAAATCCCTCCCTGCTCCCTGTTTCCCCGACTTTATCGACATGAAGAAATTTAAATGTAATGTAAACAAACATCTCGCCGCACAACTCCTCTCTTAGGATGCTCCCTTTAATTTCTGCCACCTAATCCACAGTAGCCCCTTACGTTTCAGTGGCAGTATGCTATGTCTGGAGTGAACTCAAGTTATAAAAAATAAATAAATACTAATGATCCCAACAGATCTCCATCGGAGACAAACTAAAATCTACTTTTTGAGCAGTTGTTTGACTGGTAACAGTAATAATTAGATTTTCATGATTTTTTTTACCAGAGATGTTATTTGACTGGTAACAGTAATAATTAGATTTTCATGATTTTTTTTACCAGAGATGTTATTTGACTGGTAACAGTAATAATTAGATTTTCATGATTTTTTTACCAGAGATGTTATTCGACTGGTAACAGTAATAATTAGATTTTCATGATTTTTTTTACCAGAGATGTTATTTGACTGGTAACAGTAATAATTAGATTTTCATGATTTTTTTTAACCAGAGATGTTCTTTTAGATACGGAAGCCCCCTTTAAATTTGGAAAAGAATCCACATCTGGATGCGGATCAAATAATATTTGAAAGATTCTTAAACTTTTCAAAATTGGACATTATCAGGCCCTGATTTACTTGCTTTTGGGCCCTAGACCAAACCTAATATTTGCGAGACACTCATGTAATTTTATGAAATGATACAATTAATCTGTCTCATGGTAATCTCTAAGATTCAAAGAAAAATATGTAAGCATAAATTAATAATAAATTAATTCAAGTCTAGTATAAAAAAGAACTTTCCTTTCTTCCTCTGTGCACCTAAATCCAAACGAAATTTCCATGAACAGAGTTTCTTTCCAAGAACTTCTTCATCTGTGGAATACAATATCACGGCACGGCTTCTTTATTGACTACAACATAGTCGTCTTCAAGTCTAATGTCAACAAATACTTATCGAGCCGTCTTCTAAAGTAATCAAATTCTTCTCTTTCCACCCATCATTTCCAATCATATCATAGTGCTGTTTATCATCCAATTTGCAATCTCATTAACCCTTATCCTCCAGTGGCTTTTCAACTTGATAAGAGGTGACTCATTAGTAAAAAAACAGTAATCTATATGATGAGAATCCCTAAGATTCTGTTGTGGACTGATCCGGATTTACCCATATTCGTCAGGTCACTATGAAGTTGACACCTTTTCCCTTACCAAGGAGAACCGCTCAGCGAACCGCTTAGCATGTCTGCCTAGAGCCGGTAATGGTGACCAACTTATTGTAATTAAGTATTCTTAATACAATCCCTATTTCTTTCAATTCCTGTCTTGGGTTTCTTATTTACTTATTGTTATTCTTATGAGATAACAGATTCCAAGAAAAATCTGTAAAGTAATTCAAGTTTAGTATAAGAAAGACTTATATCACAAAATCAGAACACAAAAGCACACATAATATAATAATAAAGTCCATTAAATACAACATGTAATGTGTCGTGACGTACAGAGAACCGGATGTTCACCCTGTAACGTTCATAGATACACACATTGAACACTATCAATATTTGCATTTTAAAAATTTTCATACAAAATGTTGCAAAAATGGTGTATGGGGGAAGGCTGGTTGTCATTATTTATTATATAAAAGGGCAGTTGTGTGTTTGTATGTCTGTGTTTGTATCCATCGAAAAGTCAGAAACTATACATCCACAAAGTTCATGTATTCTTTTTCAGCATTGCCTCTGACAGTTTATGGACATATTCATTCTTTTGAGAATTACCAGAAAAAGAATTAGTAAGGAAGGGGTGAGGCGATATTTAGAGTAATTTTTTTCATCGACCTTTGGTGTGAAATGGCACTATTGATAGATGATAAAGAATAAGCGGAGAACTACACACCCTTAGCCTCCCTTTTAAAGAAAGATTATTTCAGGACCACAAACCAGCTGCTGCTTCGATCACGGCCGATACTTCTGACCGATTTTTCTCCAGTTGGAGATCAGTACCAAACAAGACATAGAGTATCTTGTAATGGTTGTCGGTTCAGCTGAACAGCGTAAGAAGAAATACATCCTCCCTCTCCTCAGTGCACAAACTCACACACGACACAGTTCATTTTGACCCATGTCATCATCTTATTTCTATGTCAATGACTTCTATCCTGGAACATCTCTTACAAACACTATTAGATCAGCATAGGCAGAGTATTTTACCATAATGCAAGGACTAAGCATACTATGAATGACTGTTCACTTTTAGGTTGGTATGAAATGTTTCCAACACATGTAGATAAATAATTAGTGAAATCAGACAACTACGACGAATTGAAAGTTTTGCGATCTTATTCCATGCACCATGCTTTGCATACAAGAGGCAAACCCAAAAGTGAAATTTCGGCTCAAAACCGGCTTAATCCAAGACACGATAACGATGGTCAACCCTATTGGTTGCCTTAGACTGATCCAAATTGATCAGTGTGGTTTTGTGTTGACTTTTTAAATGATCTAGAACAGCAAATACAGATTTCCCCTGATGGTATTACCCTTCAGAGAACAAACATAATCTTTAACTCTGTATTCAACATAGTTAAAGGCCTGAAATTATCTATAATAATCTCCACCATTTTTATCTTTGCATAATTTTTTTTAATGGAAATCGCTCCAGACAAGGCATGAAGCTACTTGATGTTAAGAGCTAACAAGAACAAAAAATGATTATCGCAAAGATGCCTATTGACCGTAGTCTTAAAAGACCAAGGCTATATGTAGTAGGAAAACACTCAACAGGAAGAGAGTTTCAGAAGCCTGCAGTACTTGGAAAGAAGCTACTGGAATAGGAAGCTGTATTTGTGACAATAAAGAGGAACATTCACCATCAGGAAAAAGAATGTGGTGCTTCTCATGTCGTGTATGCAGATTTAAAAAAGGCTTCTCTTCATAGGTGCAGGTGTTTATGGTGGTCTGATTTGTATATGTGGGTATCAGGTGATATAAATGAAGAGGACAGCTGGGAAGGATCAGAAGCGATTTTGGATTGGAGAGAGAAAGGCAGAGAGAAAGTGAGTTGCACGAAATTCGATTGGAAATTGAATTACGGTCAAAACTTTTTTTTTTTAATTCTTTTATTTTTTCTGGCACAGTTAGTTAACAGTATTACAATGAAGTATCAAAACAGTGAATTGATGGAGACCACTAGACCAACGAGTCAAATGAGCTGGAACAAAAGAAGCAGGGAATAGATCAGACAATTCTGAAGAACACATAGCATAATAATATTTATAGAAAAGACTGAGACTAGCAACATCACGTCTGTGAGAGAAAGGGTGCGGAGAAGAAGAAACGGTGGGGCGAATCAAATTACAGATACATTTCTGCACCTCATCAAGAACCCTCAAATGGGACAGAGATTCCCCAGCCCAAATATGACAACAGTACATAGTCTGATAGTAGATCTTTAGAATCATGGTAAATGCTGAGGAATACTCCCTTCTTAATGCAGGAGCTCTAAATTAGTGCCAGCAAGGAAAACAAAATGTGTGACTACCTCGAATACATTTCACAGGGAATACCATCGATTCCAGCGGTTTTGTCCAGCCTGACCTGATTTATCCACCGTTATTTTTCATACATACATATCTGCTTCAGTAATCTTATGGTAATAAAATTTGGCTAAATAGGCATTGAACTATCCCATGCTAAGATCAGGTGAAAAGCTGTTGAAAATAAGAGTGAAAAGCCTCTAGTGTTTTTGTTTTTAGTCACGAGATGTCCGCATTGCGATCAGAAACTGGCGATGTGTCAATCAAATGAACTACGATGATCCTCTGCACATAGTTCAGCAGTTTTGTTGCTTCATAAAACATTCTATTTACCTTAGCCCAAGCTACAAGAGATTTGTCCTAACCAACAATCACCTGTCTTCACAGGTAAATCTAATTTAGATTCTATTGTCGTTTCAGCTACTTTGTTTCTAGGTTGAATCAATTACAATAATTAGCAGAAAACAACCTAATCAGAGACTTAAGGTAAGTTTTTCATTACAAAATTTATCAACAAGCACGAATATGTCAAGAAACTTAAAAAGTAGTTTGATATTCGTATTTTGAGTACTTCATATAGAGATCCTACTATTTAAATCAGACTCAAGAATCGCTTCTAATCTTCTACTAAGACTCCTGGATGGGACAAAGTCGTGAATTGCTTGATCTGCCAGAAAAAAAAAGTTACTATGCTTGACCAGGTCATTGGGTGCATAAACTCAAATAAATCAAAACGTCTTATCCTTTAAAATGAATGTCCAAATGCACAGTGTCTTCCGAATATGCGAAGCATACAAAACATGTTATTTATAAAATGTCTTATTAACCAGTTTACTCTACTCAAGCGACTATCAAAATATGCTCTATAGAGGTATGGGAGTAAAATGTGTTTCCTGTAAACACCATAGATTGACACTAAGGTACTGAAGATCATGAGAAACTCAAGCGGTATGATCCTCAGACCTCAGGCCTCGGCCATTTAGAATTGTTAATCAGTGGGCCATTATCAGTTTGACTAGAGTTTACTTTCTTAGTGGAATATAGATTAGGACAGGAAACTGACGGCATATCCCATTTACCCGTAATCCATTTAATTTGTAACATGGCCATCCTAAAAGAGGGAATGTTAAATTTAAAGCCCAATTCAGGAATAAATGAATTTTCAAGAGGACACCTCAGAACAAAGTTTGTATTGTTTAAGATCCCGATCTTTCCAAATGGCTGCAGGAAGTGATATGCTGAAAGCAGTGCAACCTTCTTCACTCATGTTCTATAGCTTGCCATTGTCAATACCCTCTTTGTATTATGGAAGTTTTCAGGATTTCCGATTTTTTAAAAACTTTTATTCATGGCCGAATAGCAACAAAAGGTCATTAAATTTTGCTGAATATATCCTGAAATTCGAAAGACATCTTTGCCAGTATAAAAAGAACGTTTCTACTGGTGCTCATCTTAAGCAGCCGTCTCACTGGGTTTATTGCTAAATTTTTTTTATTAAGTTTTTCTTTTAGTTTAACACCTTTTCATATTTTTAGAAACCTGGATCATTTTGCCCTCGGCCTCCCCAAATTAAATTCACCATAGAAGGACACCATCCACTTTCAAACTCCATCCCGTTTTCTTTTTCCCCATACTTAGGTTCCATTGCCATTTAGAGATAGACCTGCTTCATTTAGGTTCTGAACAAACAAGGAAAAAGTCGGCAGTATATTCTTTAGAAAGAGTTGGGAGGGTCTTACTTTTTAACTCACTCCCCGCTGCCAATGAATTTGTAAAAACTTATATTCATGAAAATTTTGGAATATTTTAAGTAGTAAATTTGGTATTGTAGTGACTGCAATGATAGCTGGAAAATTGCCTCTGTGATACGAGTGTTTAAGAATTCTGGTGAAAGAACTAACCTGCAAATTTATCACTCCATCAGTTTCCTTCCGCTCTTTGCTAAAGTCTTTGAATCATTAATCAATCTCTGAATGCATATACTACACACTGGATGAGGCAGATGAAGCGAGGGTGATAGCGCTTGATATATCTAAACTTTTGACACGATCTGGGATGAAGGCCTTCTCATGAAAATGAATTTGTATGGTATTACTGGATGAATATTGAATATAATCAGATCCTTCTTTGCCAAAAGAAGAATCCAAGTCATCCTGGATGACTGGACATCGAAACAACATCACATTAATACGGGTGTTCTTCATCATTCCTGATTTTCATAAATGACCTCCCTGATGTAATTATGTCCGAGATGGGTATATTTGTCGATAGCACCATGCTCTATTCTTGACATGTGGGCAAATCCAACGCACACATATCCAAGTCAATGGCTAAATCCTTAGAAAATGACCTCCAGTCTGTCGTGGATGGTTACATTTAATGCTACCAAGACAAAGTTCCTTTCCTTTAACAATTATAAGAAACCTATTCAACCACCTATTGCCATGGCTAATAGAACCCGAACTGAGAATTCAACATTCAAACAACTCGGCCTAACATTCATAAGTAACATGAATTGGAACAAATACATAGAAGATACTGCCAAGTCTGCTGCAAAGAAGGTGAGCTTCCTCTACTACCAGGCTAGGAAACATGTTAGTATCCTATATCTCTACAAAGCCATCATTCGCTCATGCATGGAGTATTTTTTTCCACATCTGGGTTGGTGCACCATCCACTCGTCTCTCCCTCTTAGACAAGGTCCCCCCTCAAAAAAAATCTCTAATGTAATAGGTCCCTCACTATCCACTAAGCTCCAGCCCCTGTCCATCGCCACAATATTGCATCTCTGTGCTTGTTTTACAAGTACTTTAATGGAATGTGCTTCACTGAACTTGCTACACTTGTGCCCCTTCAATGTAAATACCCTCGACCAACCCGACAATCAGCAAAATTCCACCCCTTTACTGTAAAGGTCTCCAGATGCTGGAAAGCTTTCTACTCTAATAGTTTCTTTCCTCGAACTGCTTGCCTTTGGAATTCCCTCCCTGCTTCCTGTATCCCCGACTGTACCAACATGCAGAAATTTAAATGTAATGTGAACAAACATCTTGCTGCACGACTCCCCACTTAGGATGCCCTTATAAATCTGGCTCTTAATTCTCAGTAGTCCCTTACATCACAGTGGCAATGTGCCTGGTTTGGGGTGGATATAAATAAAAAAGTAAATGACCAACAACCCCAATTTTTCCTACATTTTTGATGGCCCTGTGTCTAACTTGTCTTGTATTTTATTTTTTTATTTTTTTCTCTATGGCGAATAAATAATTAAAAGTCTTGGCATATGATTCTTTTACAGGCCTTAAGTTTGTGCACCCCCCCCCCCCCCTGCACACACACTGTAATTCAGTCTTCATCATCTTTTAGAGAGGGTAATTCTAGAGGTGATGGCAAGATTGGATTGCGCCTGGTCATTAAAAGCAAAAAGCTATTATTATATTATAATCGAGGTGTCAGTGATTGGCTGACAAGGACCTAATTGTTTTTACAAAGGAGAACATATTTGAGTTTTCTCTTTTCGCCTCTGCCAACAGGTTGCTTATTTTGATGAGGTAAGTCACCATTTTTTTGTTTACCATGACACAATAATCAGTTACAGGGCAAAAAGGGAAGCAAAAATATAAAAATAACCCTAACCCTAATCTCCACTCTTTTCTTTTTTATCTTTTCAATGCTTGAAATCACTCTAGGTTTCTCCCACTTCTTTCTCTTTATTTTTCCTTCCTTTCTTCCTTCCATCCACTCTGGCAGTCACAAGGCTTAATTACAGTAAACTGACCAAAACGAAAAAGAAAAAAATAAGTGCTCTATCTAGAGGAATCAACATAAATTAAATAAGTTAATAACACAATTCATACAAATTAAATTATATACTTTTTATTTACAAACATAATATAGGTATAAAACATTTCAAAATTCAAAGTTGAATCCAGAATATTTCGGTTGAAATAAACTCAGTAATTATCCGGCTCCTGATGATTATGCGAGTATGAATGGTTCAGCTTGTGTGTATTTTTCACCCACGAGTTGTTTTAGGTAGTGCTTATTTGATGCAAGGAGTGTGTGTGTGTGTGTGTGTGTGTGTGTGTTGTTCAAACTGCTAAGCATTGTGGTGACCAGTGATTGAATACTAGACTGCAGAGAAGCTATGAATTCATTGAGTCCGGAATGAGAGCCAATCAAACACAGGGGTTCATTGCCAAAGTTGAGACGAGTAACAGCCAGTCTTGATTCCATCGGCGAACACTGTAGCTACATGGACTGATAATAAGTTCTACGTCCTGCTTCATGGTTACAAACAATTTGGACATTCAGATGAATTGGGAGTGAATAGATATTTTCCCTAAAAAAACTTTTGCTTGGAATAATATGATTGACAAATTGAGAAATATATATGAAAAATAAAAAATAGAAATAATAAATTTTAAAAATAAATGAATATTGAATTGTACTGTAGCTTTTCCAACCGGACGGGTGACCTATTGGGCACTGATGAAGCCCTTCTATAGAAAAAAAATTGTCGATATTTTTGTATAACTTTGTATACTTGGTATATCAAGAAAATGTATGTGTTTGGGGGGGGGGGGGGGCTGAAAAAAATGATAGGATTTACGATGGACATTTTACACTTTACAGCTATTGTTACTTTAACAGTGTGAACAAATCTTATGGAAAAAGAAACCCCAAACGTGCTCCCAATTGTTATACACCACAAGTGTGAAATGCTTAAAGTGACATCTCTCTGCAATGTACAAGGTATGAATCACCTGATTCTATAAAAATGTACAAGGTATGAATCACCTGATTCTATCAAAATGTATTTTGCTGTGGAAGTTATTGCTGCAATCTTTGGTCGAATTTTGTGGATATTTCACAGATTTTCGAGCTGAAAATGGCTAGGAAATACTATACTTTTGACCAGGCATTGGATATAGTGACCACTGATAGCGATTCAGGGAGTGAACTGAAGTTTTCGGAGCTTGAAGGCAGCGAAAGTGACGCTGATTTGGGGTATGTACAGCCACACATATAGTCAGATAGGGATGTTCGTGGTAAATTTCAAACGGTTATCCCCAGCTGTGTTTTGATGGATGACATCAGAAAACGATGACGGCATCCAGTGCCTACAATGACAAACAAGCAAGCAAGCATATAAGATCTACAGAGTTTTAGTAGCATACTAGACCCCCAGGGGTCTAGATGTTCATCTAGTAGACGACCTTCGGTTCATGGATCATCAAGATAAAGGGTCTATCTCTCCCTTCCTCTCTCTGATTTGCTTGATGACGCCATACTTTTGTGACATCATTCATTGTAAACGGTTATCCCCCTTCTCTGTTTTAATGGATGAAGTCATCCTTTTGTGACGTCAACCAGTGTGCATGGAGACAAACAAACTAATATACAAGATTACAAACAAACAAGATCCACAGAGTTTTAATGTTAAATAGATTATTGTTACATCTATACTCTTCCTTTCTCTTATTTGTTTTCTATTCCTCATCTTAAACAATTTGTACAGGAGTGATTGAACATTTTGCTTACATTATATTATACATCAATATAATCAATCATTAATCCATTGTATTGGCCAAAAAATAGCAAAGTGCAGCAAGCCATGTAAAAAGACAGAAGATATTGTATTTATATACTGTCTAAATGTTTGTCCAAGGCGACTTTTAACCTGGATATGGTAGGCATTATCACAACCTCCTTTGGCAGGCTATTCCAACGAGCAGAAACACAGACACAGAATGCTGCCTTTTTTCTCTTGAGATTAATTGTGTCTCTCTGTCAGAGGATATAATTGAAAACAAAGCCTTATACAAAGATGAAACAATAATCTTGAATAAAATTTTATGAGGAATCCAATGATGGTATTAATTTTGTATTAGAGTTTTTAAATAATATTGTGGGGTCTGTTTTTGAACCGGTTTTCCATAACCAGCAACTGGAAAATTGAAATTATGAAAATTAAAAAAAAAAAAAGAATAAAAATGGTTATATTGGATTCAGAGTTGGGAGAACAAGTTTTCATGGAGTCATACCTCATTCTTGGGCAACACCGGGAGCGCTTGTTAACGATAAAAAGTAAAAAATGCAAATAGTTTTGTCATTCATTTCTTTTGTGCATATTCTACTAGTGTACCCATGCTCTCAAACATGACGGCATACTTTTTTGTTCCATTGTTTCTGTTTATTGCATATTTTAATGCCACACAGGTGTGTGTTTTTTTTTAATTGCTAAGATTAAATAATTTGTATTAACAAATCATACACTGTCAAACTTGGACATCCAGAAGGATAAAGATAAAGAAACAAGCCGCACGTGCGTGGTCCCCCTCTGTATGTGACTCGATGTGGCGAGTGTAAAGTGCAATAAATTTGGGCAATTTGGGGCATTTTTGACCCCCCTTTGACCCCCTGGGGCGCGAACCAGAATATTTCTGAGGTCAACGATGCTCATTTTATATCCAGAACAATTGCCTCTACATTTTGGCCAAGTTTCAGAAAAATTGAATGGATGGATCAAACGTTATGGGAGAAAAGGGTCATTTTTTGCCATTTTGGGGGCTTTTGACCCCCTGGGGGCGCGAACCAGATTTTTTCCAATGTCAGCGATACTTATTTTCTATTAGGAACAATTGCCTCCACATTTTGGCCAAGTTTCAGAGAAATTGAATGGATGGATGAAAAGTTATGGGGCAAAAAATGACATTTTTTGCCATTTCGGGGCCTTTTGACCCCCTGGGGAGCTAACCAGATTTTTTTTCAAAAATCGGAGAATGTCACTTTCTAACCTGACCAAAGTTACAACTTCATGCAAAATTTCAGAGAAATTCAATCGATGGTTGCGGAGAAAAATCCGAACGGACGGACGGACGGAGGGACGGACATGCCTCAAAACATAAGTCCCCCGATTTTATAAATCGGGGGACCAAAAAAGAAGACCTCTTAAAGAATTAAATATCTACAACTTTTATTATTAAATTCACTTAGAAAAAATAACAGTTGCTGGATTGTTCACATTACAAATAATACTAATACTTCTAGTCAGCTGCTGTTTGTTTGTTTGTTAAGCGAGTCGGACTTCAGCATAGAGTTCACAAAGATCGTGCCTCAGGATTGTCTGGTCTGCATGAAGTCCTCCTTATTAATCACAGCCATTCGTTAACCTGCAGGATTGCAGGTTTTAACCCAGACACCAAGGCTCAACGTTTGCATGCAAAATCAGGGAAATTTTGACCCAGAGCACACAAAGGAATGGTGCAGAAGCAATGTTGCTACTTTCACTACATTGATTTGCAGTTCTGTACCTGACACGTCTTTGCTTCCCACAACAGAGGATGTTGACCCCATACTTGATTTCAGCAGAACCCTGTTAGCCAGGTTACAACCATAATACTGTTTGGTGCCAAACCTGTCCACCATGGGTGACCTTGCTAGGAACCGGAATTCCAGACGACATAGCTTTGACACTACTATGCTGCCAACACTCTTACCACAATGAGGAAGAGTTGAACTATGTGTGTGATTGCTGCTGCTTGCATTCACTTTTATATGTATACTGAATTAATTACCTCTATTTGTGTGACACACAAAGGAATAATTATTTCTACATATCTATATTGAAACAGAGACTTAACAATAATGATTATAATAGAAATGTAGAAAAAGGGTGAAAAATATCCAATGTTATTCTATTAAAAAGTGACTAGAAAATATTTTTATGTTAAAAAGACTTTATTTAATCCATATGACATTTGGCGACCGGCATAAATAATCTTCTCTACACTGACGATTCCCGTAAGGATAAAACGTATACGTATTTAGATATAAACAAATATTTATAATAATATATATATATATATATATATATATATATATATATATATATAGACATAAACAGAGGCTGAAGAAAGTCCGGTAAATGAGACCAATTATAGGTCCCCTTTGTTTGGATTTGAAACCGACGGTACCAATGTTGTTCTGATCTTCTGTAATATATATATTAATAAATACTAAATATTATCCACAAAAACACCGAAGTATAACAATTTTAATAGTTGCTTAAATGGACGGCTGAGATTATGAAACTAGTTCTAAACTGTTGAACTTAACAGAGTTTCGTATCCAAATGACCTAAATAGACATTGATGTAACTTTAGTAAGTGAAAAATTACCCTCAAGTGAATTAGAATTTTTATAAATAAATTATAGAACTTATTAACTATTTTAAGAAATATTACTGAATTAAAATTTATAATTGTTCGAACAACTTTTTAGGATGTACTAGCTTTGAACGAAAAAGTCAAAATAGCCTATTAGTGGGTTCCCCCACGTGTGAGTTATTGATCTCTTTCTTTTTGGTTTTTGTTTGCTTTCACCCAAAAATGAACTACTGTATAGTGTAGGTCTTTTCAAGTCACTTTAATCCAAGAACTTTTTACTCTTTGTGAATTTTTTCTGATGATTTTGTAGTGTTGCAGAGACGATATTGACATAAAAATGTTGATTGGCACAAGACAAATGAAACGGACCGTAAAAAAAATATATCTCACAGAAATGTTATGCTTTTTGGAAATGTGAAAAAATTAAAATAATAAAATAAAACCATGGTTATTGGAATATAATATGAACTGACATATATATATATATCTCCTTCAGATATACAAAGGTCAAATGAAGAAAAAGCGATTTTTTCACATCAGAGATAGCATTACGATTGGATAAGAAAAGATAATTGGTCGGAGATAGGAAAAAGAAAAAGAATTTGTTTCCTACATCTGTTTGGTGTACCGAAATACGTTGTCAGTGATGTTAATCCTAGTTTTACTGAAAGTTATAGGTTTTAGAAACATTAGACTTTCTTGTACAATAATAAAAATTGTAATATCTATAGAAATTGATGCTCATATTGTGGATATATCTGGAGATAGGGGACCTGCTGAACTGTGGGAACTAGAGAGTGAAAAAAAAAAGTATGACCCCTGCACACGGGAAAATGAATAAAAGAAGATATCTGGATGTCACACACAATCTAGAATTACAATCTTTTCTACTTTGATGAAATAAAATGGCTTCTCTTTTTTCTCCTCTTGGCCTTATTTTTTTTGCTGATACAATTAATGGCAACTGTGTTTTGGCATATTGTTTAATTTATGTATGACTTAATTATTTGTCATTAAAATTTGATATAAAATTATTTATCATTAAAGTTTGGTCTATCATCATCTTTAACATCATATTAGTATCGAGTAGTACATTGGATGTATTATCGGGAGGGATGTTGTTTGACCCCCCAAACTGCTAACCTCCCAACAATATTGGACTAACACTTTACACATCATGTAAATGAGGCCAATTAAAGCTGGTTTCTATAAAACAGTAAACATTCATCATTAACTCACCATCTGAGACAAGGACACATTACAAACGTCACTGACACTCTACACCTACAGATCTTGCTATTGTTTTTGTCTCCTCCCCCTTCTTCTCCTTATCATCATCATACAAATATAACATTAATTGCTACTTTTTTTTTCACCATCATCATCATACAAGTTTGTTATTAATTTCCTTCTACTTCTCATCATCATCATCATCATTATAATTAAAATTTGCCATCAATTTTTTGCATCCTTTTTTTATCATCATTAACATTATTCAAATTTGCTTATTAATTTTTTTCCTACTCCATTTTTTCTTTCTCTTCATCATCATCATACAGCTCACTAACAATTTTTGCCATCAATTTTTTTGCCTCCACCTCATCATCAATAGCAGCAGTGGTGGTAGCATTCAAATTTGCTTATTAATTTTTTCTTCCTCCTTTTCCTTTATTCATCATCTCCATCATTCAAATTTGCTCTCATCATCATCACCATCCAAATTTGCTATTGATTTTTTACTTTCTCCTCCTCCTCCTCCTCCTCACCATCATCCTTAAAATTTGCTAATAGTTTTTACCTCTCTCCCCTCTCCTCCTTCTCCTCCTCCTCATCATCATCATCATCAAAGCTTACTATAATTTTTTTAACTACAAATTTTTATAATTGATTCTTACTAATTAAATCTTGCTTTATCTAATTTCAGTTTCCATTTCGAATTTTTTTTTTTTTTTTTGCTTAATTAAATTTGGAATTCTTTTTGCTTTTCCAATATTTAAATTGGAGAGGAAATGAGTCGTTCTTCCCTTCTTTGCTTGGATAAGGGTGGTTATGTGATATCGCAAAGATTCTATGAGGTTCTAGAATCAATGCCTTGAGAGTCTATCTATTAAGGTACATTAGAGAGACGGCTATGACTGGAGTGGTGTTTGCAGAGTTTTTCTATGGGCAGAAGGAAAAAGTGGGTTTGATCGCCTAAAACACACAAGGGCAAACCTTGGAAATTGACTTATTCATATTTTAGGTTAGGATGCTGGCAAACCTTGGAAATTGACTTATTCATATTTAAGGTCAGGATGCTGGCAAACCTTGGAAATTGACTTATTCATATTTTAGGTTAGGATGCTGGCAAAACTTGGAAATTGACTTATTCATATTTTAGGTTAGGATGCTGGCAAAACTTGGAAATTGACTTATTCATATTTTAGGTTAGGATGCTGGCAAGTTGAAGATTTAAAGCACTGTAACGCTCCAGAATAATTTTAGAAATTGGAGAAATTCTTGGGGACCATATTCTAAAGTTAATATTAAACTTTTCCATGGCAATGTTACCATTTGGGAACATATTATAAAATAAATGTTGATAGGTACACAGATTTAAAAATAGCTAATGAAAGTGGGTTCATTTTTAGTAAATTGTCCCGTAAGGAAATCTTCTTTTGGCTAACATTCATCAGAGGAGTATCGTTAGAATTCAAGTGAAATTGAACATAAAAGAAAAATTATACATTCAATAAAAACTTTACTACTACTACTACTACTACTACTTCATCATTGTCGTCGTCATCATCATCGGTTTAACGTCTGTTTTACATGCTGTCATGTAATAGATGGTTTTTAGAAATTTACTTCCAAACTAACCTCTCTCTGATCAGGTCTTTATTTATCTCTCTGCCCTCGTATCCATCGTTATTACTTCTTCCCATGTTTTCCTTGGCCTTCCCGTGCCAACTGACCCTGCTATCTTAACTGTTCTACATCTACTAACCCAAGCACTTTCATCCATTCTTTCAATGTGACCAAACCAACAAAGTCTCCTGTTCTGCACACATCTCGCCATGCTGCCAAGATTTAATCTTCCTCTGAGGTCATCAGATCTAAGCATGTCTATAAGACTCACATTACTAACCCATCATATCATTCTCATATCATTTATCTCCATGCAACACATCTTATTAATTCTCACTGGCCAGTTCATACATCATCATACTACGCACACATGAGTGATAGACTTTTCCATTGGTCGACAACGGTAACTCTCTGCTGATTAGTAATGGCAGAAGTTCTCTAAGTTTACCCCATCCACTCTTAACACTTGTTATCACACTAACACCAGCTCCTACATGTACTCCAATTGTATCACCGAGATAACAAAACTTCTATACAACCTCAATAGCCTTGCGAAATATACTTTCTCCACATCTGAGTTCTCTTTTGTTTCCATTATCTTACACTTCTTTCACACAAACTAGTTATCATCTCTCAATGATTCCACTGCACTTCTTCTGTACCCAATGCTTACAAATACTACAAAGAACTGAAGTGCACCCAACTTCCTTTCCACAAACTGAGCAGGGGAACTTCCCTCTTTTGGGGAGTTTTCCAACACTATAACCACTGATCATCACTTTGATCTTTGTAACATTCACTTTCAGATCTTTACTTTCCATAACCTTCTTTAACTTAATAAGATATTCAATTGTTTCACATCAGCATAAAGCATCCTTTTTGGACAATCCTTAGAAAATTCCCTGGACTATGTTTTTAAGACACAAATGAAAAAAAAATGTTCACAAAAGATCGAAAGAATAAGCAAATTCCTTTTGTTTATACAAACGAAAATGTAAATATCAGTTGAAAGAAGTTATTCTTAAGAACCAATTCATTAAAATTAATTCACTATTATCATTTTATAATTATTCAACGAATATTCATTTGAAATCAGTTTTTTCCTCTTTTATATATAAATTATTTAATTCATTATAATTAATTTCGCATTTCAATATTTTAAGAATCAACTCACTTATATATGGCTTACTCCCAGATGATTTGAACACTAGTGTACATCCTCCGTCAAAAATGACAGAAAAAAATTATGCTTTGCAAGTGTTCACATTAATATTCATATAAAATCATAGAATTATTTCAGTAATTTAATTTTTCATATATGAATTATTATTATTATCATTTTTGATGACTTAAAGAAAAAAAACACCTACCAACATTTTATTTAGAGTGGACTATTTCTTTCCAAATTCATTTGAGACGGTGGAGGTTGTGTGACTTGCTATTTGCAAATCTTTCTAATGCTTTAAACAATTTTCAATAAGATAATTAGGACTTAATTATTGCATAAAAAAAAGAATGTGAGTCATTTCTGATGATCTAAATAAGACTAACACCAACTGTCGACTTCTTTTTTTTATATGTGCTTCCTTTGATTCTTGGGAGATAGAGGGGTGGCTAGACACTTGAAAAATGACACCGGACATTTTAACATCAAAGTAGTGGAAGTGAAAGGGTCAAAAAGAAATAAGAAAGGAAGAAAAGAAAATGGTCTTAAACTGGAAAATTTAAAAAAAGAAAAAAGGAAAGAAGAAAACATATGAATCCGTAGAGAAAGCATAAAGAAAACAAAGGAAAGGAAGCGTCTCATTCTGGAAATAGATTTGCGCTCGTTGTGCAGATTTTCATGTGATGGGACGGATATATATTTACAAATAAATACACATTGTTCTTTACTATAGAGTGAAGGATTCGACTGATATATGCAAAGATCTTTAAATGTACGTGACGCCTATTTCATCTGTCTGCCTTTGTTGGCTGTTTGTGTTTCTTCTTGGTTATGGATGATTTTCTGTTTTCATTTTATGATGAGAAGCCATTTTGTTTTTAAGCTATTGAAAAGAAAATCAAAACGATCGTTTGTTTATTTCTTGTATTACCGGATTTGAAATTAAAAATGTGTCTCGAAAGGTTTGTATATCGGCTTTGTATAAACTCCTTTTTTTCTAAAATTTGATTAAAATGCTATTTTAAATCTACATACATATATATCAAGCTCTATTTTATCACATGAAGAAATATTGAGCTTCTATTTTTCTCTGTAAGTTGAGAATAAAATTCATTTAGATAACTCCAGTGATAATTTTCTAAGTGAGTTTTAAATAAATTATTTAAATAATAATACACACACACACACACACACATATATATATATATATATATATATATATATATATACATATTTATTTATATATGTATTACAGAAGATCAGAAAAACATCGGTACCGTCGGTTTCAAATCTAAACAATGGGGACATATAGTTGGTCTCCCATGCTGAACTCTCTTCAGCCTCTGTTTATGTCTGTCGCCTTGGAAAATGGTGGCTCGCACGCTGTGCGACTTTATACGATATTTCAATCCTCTGCTCTATTTTCATTTTTATTATTTGTTTTTACTAATTCGGCATTTCTACCTGCAAATTTTGCCGATATATATGTCGTGGGCAAGAGAAAGAATAAAATTTGATCTCTTTTTTTTTCAATCTGTAATCTAGGTAGATGTCATGGTGACCTCCGATCACCTCTTCATTTCCGGCGTCGGAGAAATTAAAAATTAAAATCTAAAAATTTTTAAAGTTAAAAAAAAAAAGAAGAAGAGAAAAGGGGAAAAAACGAATTGAGAATTAATCATGGGTGTCAATAGCCTTTGATAAATCATGGAAAGACTACTCCGCCATAAGTAAACAAAAAAAAAAACGTCAGGCTTATTTTTCCATTTAAAAATAAATTGTATGGTGTTAGGGGATAAATCTGCAGAAAACTGTTTCATTTTGAATCAAAAATAAAAATATTAATTTTATTAATTCGAAAAGGATAGTAAATAAAATATAGTAAAATATTGTAAATAAAATAAATTTATTAATTAAAAATAATTGAAAGTAATTAAATATAAAAGAAAATAAAGTAAATTTTTAAAATTTAATTTATAAAAATCAAGTAAAAAAAATTAATCATAATAATATTAAATATAATAAATATAATAATAAATATAAAAATATAAATATATAACATAATAAAGAAAATTTAAAAATATATTAACTAAATTAAATAAACCTACCATTAAAGAGACATCCAAAAAATAGGAATAAAGGAGACAAACACAGAATGAAATTTAAACAAATTGTAGTGTTTTTAAACAATATAGTGTGGCGTATGTTTCATTTTGTAAGGCCGGAAATGTCGCCTAGATTTCACTGAAAGTTGTTTGTTTATCGTTGATGATAATATTTGTAGGCAAGAGAAAATAGTTCATTATAGAAGGAACAGACACGTCATAGATGCTGTGATAATGATTGTTATTGTTGCAGACAGGAAAAATGCTATGATGGACAGTAGCTAAAGTAAGCTGCTGCTGTTGCTATGCATATATGTGTCTGTCGGAGACTAAATTATAACTACTAAAAAAGAACCAAAATGTTGTAGTACTAACTGTACAAATATTTTTATGTTATCTATTTTTTTAAATTTTACAAGTTTAATGGTCGGTAATTTTGCTTTATGAAAGTAAAGTGTACGAATTCCATAATGTAATGCTAAGTAACAGATTATATATTTTTTCTCACTTAAAAATGGTTCATAAGTATTAAAATTGTTTTATAGAGAACAGGAAGAAAGTACTTACTCAGCATTCAGCAATTTGCAATCAATGCCACTTGCAGCATTACAGTAAAACAACAGTTTAAATAGTTGTTATAAATGAAAGTTTTTACCAGTAAGATTTTAAGAAATGAATAGGCTATTTAGTTAAATCAAATATAATAATGATAGCTAAAATAGATAGAGCAATGATGAAATATATAAACAATGAAAATACATAAGCACTATAATTTCTCTTACTGTCAGTAGCAGGTGTGTTAGTAAGGTAAGATTATCTGGCATGTGGGTTTGAATCTCAGCATGAAAACATTTGCCACGTCTAACCATACTGAACAGCCGTAATACAGCGAAACAACTGTATATGCATGACTATATATATGAAAAAAGTGAATAACCGCAAAAAATACAATCAAATCAAAACATTTGCTTAAATATATTCATATTGATGGAGTTGTATGAAAACAGTTGGCGAGTGATTAGATTATTTATTAATTGATATTATTTTATTTTATCTAAGGCGTATGTGTTTCATTATTCAGATTAAAAGTTATATTTAAACAATTTACTTCTTTTAAATCAATCTTTATTTCTATATTAAAACGAAGATTAAAAAACTATATTTTTTCTCCTCTTTTTATCTAACGATTTGTTTGAAGTATTGTGAAATGTTATAGGACCAACATCTCTATAAATACCGATATCGTTTGTTAGACTTCAATTCAAGTTTGAACTTGCATTCAGAAGACCATGGGAAAAGAATACGCTTTTGACGATCTAATGTGAAACTGCAGTAAAGTGATGAGATGGGCTTCTTTTGATCATTTCTTGGTTCTATCTTAATTAAGCCCTTTATACATGCAGGATCTTCTGTCTTTGTTCGGTTCTGAGAAGTTGCTTTGTCAAAGCAACTTCTTGGAATCGAACAAATATCAATAACATGACAAAGCAACTTCTCGGAACTGAACAAAGACAGCAAAGCGAAACAGTCTATCTGTGGATGACTATGTAAGTCCTCCCTTCACGGGTTGAGCATTGTGGTAAGTGATATTGCCAGCTACTATTAGCACAATGCAACGCTCTTTCTAAATAAACACATGAAGCACTCCCTAGTAGTTGACAATGTTTAAATAAAGCATTGAGATATCACTTGCTAGCAGCGCTCGCCTCATAATTAAGTGGTTAGAATCGCTGACTATCAACTAAATGGTCGTAGGTTCGATCCTGGTTTAGGGCGGGTGTTAGTCTAGCCACACTGAAGAGCTGTGATACAGTTAAACAGTCTGTCTGTGGATGACTATGTATACATAACATTAAAATCAACTTTTTAAAATCAGAACAAAGTCGAATCAAGACAGTAGAATTTACATACATAAAGGACTCGATATCCTTTTTGATAGAACTTTATAACAATAAAAATAAATAAATGTAAGTGTTAAGTCATATTTTTTATTTTATTATCGTTATATATCAAGAGCATGTGAACACTTGCATATACTCCTTCCACAAACACGTCACCTCATGTGGTAACACAACAGAATATTCGAGTCAATGTTGGGAATATAGACAACTTGCACATTACTGAGGTTATCTTCATTTTAAAAGTTAAACCTAGTATTAATAACTGGACCCCACCTTCATCATATAATCCACACTCTTTATACTGGCTCTTATCCTACAACTCATAATAACACACCACCAGACTCTAATTTATTAATGATATGTTTAGAAATAGTAAAAAATTAAATAAATAAATAGACTAAGATTTTAATACCCTACACTAGAATATGAAAAATAAATAAATATTTTTAAAAATATATAAAATAAATAAAAATTAAAAATAAGATATAATAATAAAAAAAAATAATTAATGATCCGAACATTTTAAGTCTAACTAATATACGAAACTTCATTAAAATATATATATTTATAAATAATTGATTAAATAAAACCCCTCTCTAATTTATTAACGATATGTTTAGAAATAGTTGAAAAATTAAATAAATAGACTAAGATTTAAATACTCTACACTACAATATGAAAAATAAATAAATATTATAAAAAAATAAATTAAATTAATAAAAATAAAAAATAAAATATAATAAAAAAAATAATTAATGATCCGAACATTTTAAGTCTAACTATTATACAAAACTTCATTAAAAAATATATATTTATCAATAGTTGATTAAATTAAATAGAAAATAGACAAAGATCAAGACTAAAATAAAAAATAAATAATATAATATAAACGAAATCAATGAAAAAAACTAACTAAATAAATAGAAAAACAAGAAAGAATGAAAAAATAAATTATCCGTAGCACAAATAATACAGGGTGTTTCAAAAGTCTTGGGAACATAACGATTTTTAATAACTCAAAAACTATTAGGAGTTGAAAAATGAAATTGGTACCATTGGAAAGGTTAAAGTTTCAAGTTTTGTGGAGAATCTTCAAAGTTGCTCAATATGAGCACCATTCGTCACACGGCAGACATCTAGTCGATAGTCCATTTCCTGCCAAACGCGTTCCAGCATCTTGACGTCAATGGTTCCCACAACTGCCGTTACTCGAGCCTTTAGTTCATCAATATCTCTTGGAAGGGCCGGCACATAGACTTGTTGCTTGACAAAGCCCCAAAGGAAAAAGTCACACGGGGTAAGATCTGGAGACCTAGGAGGCCAGGGCATGAGAACGTCATCACCTCGCCCAGATCTCCCAATCCATCTACCAGGCAGCCTTGTGTTAAGAAACTGCCTTACTCTAAGACTCCAGTATGGTGGTGCACCATCTTGTTGAAAAATGAAGTCATCAGATTCTGCTTGTTCCAACTGAGCCATTAACCAGTCTTCCAGCATGTTGAGATAGGATTCACCAGTGATAGTTGCCTCTTCAAAGAAGAACGGTCCATAGACACCTTTCTTGGAAATTGCACAAAACACGTTCACTTTTGGTGAATCTCGCTCGTGCTCAAGAAGTTCATGAGGATTCTCAGTACCCCATATGCGAGTGTTATGCTTGTTAACTTTGCCATTCAGATGGAAGGTCGCCTCATCGCTAAAAACAAGCCGGTCATCAAAGCCGTTATCTTCCAACTTCTCTTGCATTGCAATGCAAAAGTCACGGCGAAGTGGCTTATCAGTGTCCTTCAACTTTTGGACCAACTTGAGCTTGTAAGGTACCATTTGCAGTCGTTTCCTTAAGACACGCCAGACAGTTGCTGGAGCAAGCTGAAGTTCCCTGCTGGCTGTTCTCACTGATTTACGGGGGTTCCGCTGAAAGGCTGTCCGAACTTGCTCAACTGCATCTTCTGAAGTTGAAGGGCGACCTGTTCGCTTACTTGGGCACAAACACCCATCTTTCACAAATTTAGCATGCCATCTGACAATGGATTTCCTTTCAGGGGCTTCTTTTTAAAATTTCCTGCGAAATGCACGCTGAACACATGTCCACGATTCAGTCTTTGCAAATTGGAGGACGCAAAATGCCTTGTCTTGTTTAGAGAACGCCATTACTGCACCTGGAAAGATGACACGAAAATCATTAGTATGACCAAAAACTTGATTAAGCAAGCTTTAAAATGGCACCAGTTTCATTTTTCTACCTGGAATAGTTCATGAGATATACGCATTTGTAATGTTCCCAAGATTTTGAAACACCCTGTATAATTAAAATTTGTGTATATTACAGGGTGACCCCCCAAAAATGAGCCCCAAATCTAATTAGGCCCCGTTTCTTAGTGTTTCGTCCAAATTAAATGAATTTTGGGGCATAACTAGTTCATTATATTAACAACATTATATCAAAACACTAGGGTATTTGGCCTATTTTTCTCCGTTCTACAGCATGTGTTCTAGATCGACTCCTTTTAGTTCTGTGCATTACTTGAGGCGCAGAACGAAGTTGTCCATGACGTTCTTACAGACTGAATTGGGAATGGCTCTCATCTCCTCCCTGATGGTTTCCTTGAGTTCCGTGATGGTTCTGGGTTTCCCTGCGTACACTCTGTCCTTAAGATAGCCCCAAATGAAATAATCTGGGGGGCTTAGGTCCGGGCTATGGGGTGGCCACTCAAAATTAGTCTTGAGACTGATCACTCTGCCTCCGAAGTTCTCTTTCAGCCAATCATGGGACAGGTTTGAGGTGTGAGAACTTGCTCCGTCTTGCTGGAACCAGAACTTGCTCATGAGCTACGGGTAGAGGATCTGGAGCTCACTCTTGAAGGTTTTGAGGACCTCCACATACCGCTTCTTTGTGACTGTCACTGCTGCGCCAGATTCTTCGATGAAGATTGGTTCGATGATGCCTCTGACCGAGATTGCAGCCCACACCGTGCAATTAGGAGAGTGCAGGGGCTTGGTGGCTACTTCATTGGGTCTGGAGGACCCCCAGAAGACATTTGTCTTGGAGTTCGCCTTTCTGTCAAGATGGAAGTGGCCTTCATCTGAGGTCCAAAGGAGGTTAAGGAAACTTGGTGTCTCCTCGATCTTATCGAGCATCTTAACTGCCATAGCGCTCCTTTGCTTCTTGTCTGAGGCTGTAAGGGTCTGCAGCGTCTGTATTATGTATGGATAAGCCCTGATATCGTTCACAAGAACTCTCCTGCAAGTCTCACGGAAGATACCGAGGGACTGACTTCGCTTACACACAGAGCGTTTCGGACTCTCCTGGAGAGACTCTCTCACACTTTCAACCAGCTCAGCTGTCCGCTTCTTGTGACGTCCGAGTGGCTTGGACGGTTCTCACTGGCAGCGTTGAAGTTCTCCACGGTCCCATACTTCTTGAAGTGGTCCACCCAGTTCTGAATTCTGCTTTTGGGTGGAGCCTTTTCACATCTGAACTGATGCATGAAACTGTCCTGGGTTTTCTTAAACGAGCCTGTCTTGTAAAATTTAACACAGTGTATTCTTTATCCCAGCTCCCACTGAGGTCTTGGTGTACTCACGGTTGTTGATTCTGTCATGTCCTGTAAAATAATGGCAATCGGTGAATAAATAAAGGAGATATCACATAAAGTGTACACGGGGCCTGTTTTTTTTTAGTCACCCTGTATTTATCATTATGCATTTAAATCATTAAGAGTAGAGCACCCATGTTTACAATGCTTTAGTTACATCTCTTCATTTCACTACTTAAAAAATTAAATAATCGCCTGTTACTAAGTTTTTAATATTATTTTTTTTAAATATAAGTATTAAATAAATAATAACTTAATAAATAAAAAATAAATGATTAATATAAAATGAATATAGTAAAATTATAATAATTATAAAAAATTATAAGAATTAATACTGAACCTTTATACACTAATTTATTTGAAAAAATTATTCACTTGTTAGGAATTTGAAAAAAAATAAAATCACAATAAAAAAAATAAAGTAATAATATTAATGAAAATTAATATAATACAATTTATTACCTTATTTTCTAACCTTTATGTGAAAATTCCTTATATAATTTTGTGCTCTTCACAATGGGGTATAATTTTAAAATATCAAGATTCTAAACTTACGAATGTCAGCTAAAGTTGTTATGATATAATTTAATGGTATGTTATAGTATAATTTAAAAGGGAAGCTTAGATGTTCAGAATAACTTGGGGAGCCAAAATGTAAGGGTTTATGTAGTTTTTAGAAGTAATAAAATAAATATTCTTTATTGAAAAATATTCATCCAATGCCTAAACGTTAGCTATTAGTAAGTAACGATATCCGACAGGGAAAATATATTAAATAGATTGGTTTCGTAATAAATATCATAAATATCATAACAACTTTAGCTGACATTCGTAAGTTTAGAATCTTGATGTTTAAAAATGATACCCCATTGTGAAGAGTGCAAAATTATATAAGGAATTTTCATATAAAGATTAGAAAATGTACCATATTTCAAATAGGAACCATTATGGCATTTTAATCAACTTAAATGTTCGGGAATAAGGGGGAAAAAACCCATTCAAATAGAATACATAATTTGTATTAACTCTGCACTTAGTTTCATATTCAAATGAAGTAAATAGATACTCACAATATTAATGAAGTAAATTAAACAATAAGAATTATCTTTGAGTTAATTGAAGTATTTTATAGACAAACAATAAGCATCACTTGCTAAAATAGAAGAATAAAACCAAATTAAAATTGCTAGAATAGGTTACTGATTTATGTTGCTAAATCTGAATTGTGGTTTCCAGATGGCGGACTTCCGAGGGTCAAACATGAGTTCAAAGTTTCCTTTTGAACGTTTATCTATCATGTCACACTACGTTGTATAATTTTTCAAATTAAGAACTTTTTATGTACTTTCTGATGAGCTTGAGATGGACAGATCCAGTATTGACATAATAATGTTGGTTGGTTGGTTTACTTTAAGCAAAATGATTCGTAAAGTAATTTGCACTAAAGTGTATCTGTTTTGAAAATATTTTGTAAGAAAAATAAAATCTTGGCTTTCGAAATATAAATGAACTGTGCTTACTTATATATATATATATATATATATATATATATATATATATATATATATATATTTTAATAATTCATATTACCATATAAACAATGCTTTCTAAACAAGAACATTTCTAATTCAATTTGCACCACCACGTGCTACGTACTTGACTAAAAAGACCCTCATCCCACATTCGCTTCAACAACAGACGAATTGAAAACACACAAAAAAACGATGAGAGAAAAAAAAGAAAAATAAGGGTATTTAATATATCTTCTTTTTTTTTAAATTCTGATTGTGAAGTATATCTTCGAAAATTTAATTGAAAAAAAAATGAAAAATGTTAATAAAAATGCATTGTATGGCGTTCTTATTTTTAATAATTCATATTAATATATACATATATATATATATATATATATATATATATATATATAGAGAGAGAGAGAGAGAGATAGTTAGATAGATAGAATAAAATAAAAATTTAGAAAACCCGCCACAAAATAAGTTTACTTGATGATCTTTGTTTAGTGAAACCTGGATAGTAAAATTCTGTCTTTTTATTTGAATATAAATATAAATCAATTTATTATATAAACTCAATACTATTATAGAAACTTATAATTCTTTGAGAAGAAAACCTGAAACGAAATTTGTTAAAATAACAGTTGGAACCTATGTTACCAACCAAGCCAAAGAAATAGAATGCTGGGATTTTTCAGGAAGCTCTTTGAGCAAATCAGTGTCAAGCATTGACATTAAATGGATCATTAAGAGAAAAGCTATAAAAGAGTTGGTAGGAACATAAGAGTGCATGAAAGATAGTCAAACCATAGAATCTAGTATCCAAAAGCAAGTCAATTCCTACTTTCAAATCATTCATATTGATGTTTTAATTAACTGAAAACATCTGTTCAGGCAGCAACCATATTAATGCTAATAGCTTAACTAACTGCCATTAACTTTATTTAAATTAATTCTTATTTTATTTATTATCATTAAAAAAGTATTTTTGTTATGTTATCTTATTTTGTTTGTAACCTTTTTCAACGAAATTTAAAGTCCAAATTAATTTAAAAACATATCGCAAACTCACTTCCAAACATAGTTTATTTGTCCAGCTTATTTAATTAAATTGCGACCACAAATTTCACCATCAAACCATGAATCATGACTATAATGTTGGGTTTCCTTCCTTGTCTATTATTCAGGTACAGAGACACCTTCACAGGGCCACTTCAAAGACAACCAGTGCTTGGCCTTATTTCCTGACTAGGACAACGAACACCGTCCCATCCATCTCTATTTCTCTATCTAGGCAACTTGGGGACAATTTCTTGTCACCTAGTTTCACATGACTAATATAGGCCACTTTTTTTTCTGAGAGGTTTGACAGCTTGCCTAGCTGCTGTTTCTGACTGGTGGCACAGAAGCCCTAACTTATAAGAAGTGCTAAGAGCAGCTGCTCTATCAACAGTTGTATGATATTGAGATAACTGTAGTGCCATGTCATGCATGGAAAGGGACCCTGTACTTACCTCTGGTGGGTTTTCCGGAGGCCATAACGCCATAGATGAAGACTCGGCTAATAGTTTACTTATATGAGCTGACTGGCATTAAACAATCATCCACTTTGCCTAATCCACTCTATCCCCCCCCAAAATTAAACCAGATGCCCATCTAAAAACAACCAATTTGCCTTATTCCTTGAGGTTCGCGTTCACAAATATCTGAGGGCTTAGAACTAAGCTCAATGATGTAAAATCCTTTCTCCTAGTAAACTCCCCGGATATCCTAGCGCTAAGTGAAACTAATCTACACTCCTCAATCTTCCCTAATTGTTTTAACATGCTAGGATACCTCCCACTCTGCCGTAAGGACTGACAAACATATGCACGAACACAGAGTCTATATTCGTAATACCCTCCTGTTTACTAGATCATCGTCTAGAATCATATGATCAGGCCTACATGTGCTTTAGATTAACCTAACAACACAGTGTTAGTTACTTATATTTCATCTACCGTTCTCTTTCTACCCAGGACTGTACCCTGCTCGACTATATCTCTGATAATATAGATGCAGCACTCTCTTTAGATCCGAGTGCCCAAATACATGTTTTGGGGTATTTTAATGTCCACCACAGAAATTGGCTAGATTTCTTGAGCTATACAGTACGCACAGTTTCTCCATTACCCATTGACGGACTGTCACTTTCCAGACCCGCCTCCCAGATTTTGAGGATCAGTAAGCCTCACTTCTCGGCCTATTTTTGACTATACTGCCTTATTTATGCACGCAAGTAGATTTTTATGGTTTTTATTTTGATTAATTTTCCAAGCTGTTATCTTGTCTATATAATAAAAGTGAACCTACGTGTGTCTGGCTCGCATCAATAATCACATATGCAAATTTATTTTATGAGCAAAGAAAGGGAGGCTTCATCTTAATAATAACTGATAAAAATAAAGAAAGGAAAGAATAATCATGTATGCAAATTTAATTTTTATTAGCAAAGAAGAGGTGGCTTAATCTTAATAGCCAATAATACAAAATAAAGGAGATAATTTCTTAGACATTTAATAGACACAATAATATTTTTGTGACTAAAATAGGAATTAATCTATGGGAACACAGATGTTTTATTTACAGATTAAGGAGAGAGAGAGAGAGAGAGAGAGAGGGGAGGGTCGATGAGTTTATTTTTTTTAAGTAAAACTAATCTTGCATATTTTTTTGTAAAACTTTATTTGAAAATTTTTTATTTAAATAAGATTTAACTCACGTATTTGTTGTTGTTTTTTTTTATTTTGTAAGTTTTACCTTGATTAATTGTTTGGGGTTTTACAGTAAGATTTACCTCGTATGTGACAAAAGTAGAGAATCAATGGTTATTATTAAAAATGACTGACTACTCACCCGGGCAACGTCTGGTAGCCCTTCTAGTTGTTAATAAAACTGAATATATTTTTGTATGCATTGCTTTATCATGCATTTGTTATTTGCTTATCACACTACAGATCTTAGAATGATCGAAAATTGTTCAAATTGTGATAATCAGTATAATTTTCTGTCTTTTAATAATGGTTTAAATCCCATTAAAATCAATGGTTAAACATTTTTAATGACCCCTTTAAAGATTTCAAATTAATACAAAATCATACTGCTATCATGAAATATGTGCGAGAGTACAGCTCACACAACTGAAGCTATGGGTTTAGAAAAGTGTTACTTGTTGTGGAGTTAAGCCCCCTTTAGAAGATCTTAAAAGAATCGACAGTTGCTCCCATTTTCAGAATCAGAAATTTTTTTGTGTGATTTAATAATGGTTTAAATCACATTAAAATAAGAGTTCAGCAATGGATTTCATGGGAACACCCTTCGAAGAAAAAAGATAATTATAGTTGCATTACAACAATCAGCATAGGTATATAATCATTCCTCTAAGATGTCAAGTTCCTATATCTTATAGCCTAAAAGTAGATGACAGACATACAAATATCCCTTATTTATATACAGGGTGGGCCAAAATAAGGGTCCTATCTTTAAATTTGAATAACTTGAATTTGAATAACTTCCACAAAATAAAAGTTAAACTCACCAAACTTTATGTGTGTGTAGACTGACCCTTCCGAGATTTTTTGAAATAAACAAAACAAATTTTAGCCGAAAAACACTTCTTAAAACTTACAAAAACTAAAGTATTGTTTTTTACACTGTTTTGAGTTTTTTAAGCAAAAATAATGTTTTCTAAATGAGGGTACGTTCCTTAGGGCTAATACGGCTCATGCTTGCTTCGGAAGAGGTCCTTTACTTATTCTAAAAAAAAAAATCTAAAAAATCAATAAATAAAAAAGTTATGAATTTTTAAAAATAGGACCCTTATTTTTGCCCACCCTGTATATATATATATATATATATATATATATATAAGAGAGAGAGAGAGAGAGAGAGAGAGAGAGAGAAATGTCTCTTAAATATACTCTCAAAGTTTTAACTTTGTTATTGGAGTAATACATGAATTCTAAATTGTGATAAAAAACACATATATCAATGAGTTGGGTGGGGGTTTGGTGGCAAGGAGATCAAATTGGTTATAGGGCAGTAAAACTAATTTTTGATAATTTGAGATTAAGAAAGATGGAATTAGCATGGTAAGGAAAAATGCCAAAATTCAGATGTCTTTTTAAAAGATAATCCATATGTGTAGAGGAAGCCAAAAATAATGTATCTTAGATTGAATTTTAAATGGAACTGCCGCATTCTGATAGAGGCCTAGACTAAACTAGATTGTGAAGTGATATGTTATAAGTACTTAGGGGTTTGCAATATATAAATAAAATTAAATTAAAGGGTCTTAAATAGACAAATATTACAAGTAAAAAGTATGTAAATTGGAGAGAAATTAAATAGAGTTTAGTCACATTAGCGAAATCCTATTATAAATATATAAATTAACAGGTTCATATGGGTGGAGGATTATAGATTAATCATTGTACTAGTTATATGATTAGGATAGAATTAGCTAAATAAAGATGTGTATGTATGTCAAAATAGGAAAAAAATAAAGAATAGAGGAAAAAGAAATATTGTAAAAATATTTGGAAAGTCCCAAAGAGTGACACAGTTCCAAGAGATGTATAAAATCAGTTAGGGGGAGGCATATACATATATATATATATATATATATATATATATATATATATATATATATATATATATATGGACTGCAAATATAAACTATATATGCTCTACATCCTGTAATACAGTTTCATTGAGCTAACAATTAGATATATTTATGATATTGTAAGGACTATAATTTTAAAAATATATATATTCTTCATAAAAAAACATACACACATATATATATTTATATAGTCTAAAGAAGCTTTGAGTCATTTTAAACAAAGAAAGAAAATGCAGTTTAAATTCCCAGGGATACTAACTAAATCCAAAATATCGCAGACTTAGCACTTGCATAAGCTGACATAGCGCTGGAAAATTCACAAATAAAAATGGGTAAGTTGAGATAAATAAATTTGTAAGTTCCAAGAATTCAAGAAGAGACATATTGGAGTTAATAAATAAAAAAATTAAAAAAATTTCTAATCGTCTCTGAAACGATCGTACACCTAATATTTGTTGCTATTAAATTCTTGGAACTGAAATAAATAATGTTATAAATTTATTTGTCTCAACTTACCCTACTATAGCTCTGCTTGATCTATAGGTTCAATCATATATAAATACATATGCCTTGCAAAAAAACAATATGCATGTGTGACTACTAAGAAAAATTAACAAAACTGGCCCCTGAATTCAAATTAAATATGAGAGAATATATATTTTTCAGCCAATGAGAAAAGCTAAAAATATTTCCATGGAAAGCATAAAAAGAACCCCTTAAATATTTGGTGCCAAGCTGCTGGGAGCCTGTCTCACACTGTATAAAAATCAAACATATCTTTTTTCAGTCCAGTATTCAGCAATTCGTCACTACAATAACGTACAATGACGTCTAGCAGTTTAAACAACACACGCATTCTCCACGCCAAATAACCACTATGTGCAATAACTCATGTGAGAAGAATACATCCAAACTGAACTGTTCATACTCACACAATCAGCAGTAGACTGCCACTTGCTGAGTTTATTTTAACTAAAATATTCTGGACTCAACATTATCGTCATGCAAACTTTTAAATCCTCTATCCTATTATCTTAGATGTTTGTAAATAAATGTATATATTTTATTTGTATGAATTTCGTCATTAATTTATTTAAGGTACATTAATTCCTCTACATGCAAGAAAACATGCATAGATCTACAACAAACTGAGATAGAAAAGAAAATAACAATAAAAAAAGACAACAGGAACACTACTTATAAGTTTGATAAGAATTAATCTCAGTATATGATACATCACTTGCTATATACCCCAGGACGATTTCTTCTCGTCCCTACAGCCTTTTTCACACAGAAGAGATGTTGTTAGCCTGTCTCTACTGTATCGTTATGTTCATGGTAGATGCTCGACTGAGCTCCAATCCCTGCTTTCTCCATGTAAGACATTCACAGCAATAACTTATCTACAACCACAGCAAAGCACTTTCATTTCTCTCTCTTTTGACCAAAAATCAAACAAAACTTCCATGAACAAAGTTTCTTTCGTAGAACATCCTATCTGTGGAACAAGATAGAATGAATCTGCTTCCCAACCGACTACAGCATGGTCGTCTTCAAGTCTAATGTAAACAAATACTCGATGAGCCATCCTCTTGGATAATAAATTCCTCTTAATTCCTAGGACTGACTTTCACTTCAGATCTGAAATGGAAGACTTACATTAAATCTGCTGCTAAAGTCGCTGGAAAAGTACCTGACTTCTGATACAATTCTCTAGCTGTATAAGAGTCAAAGACAGCCCAAGATGGAGTACTGCTGTCACATCTCGAGAGGTGCCGCTCAGAGAATTCTTTCCTGTCTTGACAGAGTACGAAATTGACTTCACAATCTAGTGGAAAATGATCTCTTCTCTTCCCTAGAGCCCTTTTCTAACAGAAAAGACATGGGTTATCTTTGACTACTCTATCGATATTTCCATGGTGGGTGCTTGACTGACCATAAATCCCTGGTACCTGCCACCTCCCTACCCAAAAAACCTTCTCAGCAAGAACTTGCCTTTCTACCAACACTGCAAAGAACTTTCCTTTTTTCCTCTATGTACCTAAATTCAAATGGAACTTCCATGAACAGAGTTTTTTTAGCAAGAATTTCCCACCTGTGAAACATGTTACCACGGGAATGTTTAGTTGTCAAGTCTAATGTCAACAAATATCTGTTGAGTCGTCCTGTGAATTAATCAAACAATTAATCCTTTCCCAGTATTATTCCATCATCCTTGAGTGGTTTTTGGCTTTGGTAAGTGTGTACTATGATGGCCTGTCGCGAAAGTGTAACTTGGGACGTCTTCGGAAGGGCTGTAAACATCCTGGCATGGTAACCCAGCTCTATGAATGGCAAATAATAGGCACATCCCCTTCACTGAAGAAGTTAATCTCATCCGTAGTCTTGACAGGTCTTTGGCGGGTTACAGGGCATCATTAATTCTCTCCAGAAAATTAATTATTTGAGCTGAGGGAACCGCTTTGCTGCAATTGAATGCTGTATAATAGGAGGGAACGAAAAACATATTTTTATATATAAAAATATATTTATTTATTTTTACCAAAGAAACATAATTAAAAATTCGAAAGTCGGCCGAGCTGGGCCCCATGCAATCGATACACACGAAGTTGAAATCCAAACTGAAAACTCTCCCTCGCTGTGATAAAATTGTGAGAGAGAGAGAGAATGAAAGGTCTGAAAGAGAAGGAAAGAAACACAATATGCATGAAGAAGAAAGGAAGGTAAAGAGTCACTGATGCTCTCAATTCACAAGTGCCGGGTGACAGGTTCACCAGGTTCAGTCTGTTTGACCGTTCGAATATATTGTGATCCCTCGATTTGGCTCAAATCTGATTAACGACACACATTGACTTCTGTACTGACATATTGGTGCGACAACACAATTGTCGATTAGTGTCCCTCTACAAGAGCAATAGAAGTCAGGTACAAGGCTTTTAAATGTGGGGAATTCACTGCTCCCCCAAAAGAGTCACCATCGGAGAACCATTAGTATTAAAAAAAAACATCAGGGAAAATCAATTTCCTAACAGAACTTAATTGCTTATTCATTAATTGCTTATTCATTCATATGAAGCAGATGATTCTATTGTTGACATTGGTTTCCTCAGAAAGACATTGGGTACTTACAGGAGAGACCATGTGAAGGTTGCGAACATCCTAAGTGAAAGTATTTCTGTTGAGTGAACTTGATTCGAACTTGACACACCCAGGTTGTCAGTCTGTGTCATTAACCACTTAGCCACCATCACCTCCCAATTGCTTATTAACAACATAGGAAATAATTCCTATATTTTTACCCGATAAAATCAATAGACACATTGCTGAGATCAATTATTATTTGCTTATGACAATAAAATGACCTATTTTTTTTCAAGACGTTGGTGTAAAAGGTGAAACAATATCAAATCGATTTCAGGTGAAATAACCTTCGATTCCATTGGAATTAGTATGAGCTTATACAAATAATTACGTGCTTTATTAGTTTTTTTTTTATCTTAAATATTAAGTAAAATTGCAAGAATTAGGAGTGGATGGAGTAAATTCAGGGAACTTCTGCCATTACTAACCAGAAGAACACTACCAAAGTCGACCAAGAAAAAAGTCAATCAGGCATGTGTATGTAGTGTAATGAGGTATGGAAGTGAAATCTGACCAGTGTGAGGGTTGAGGACATGCGTTTCATGGAGAGAAGTAATATGAGAATGATACGATGGATGTGTAATGTGAGTCTTAAAGACAGGCTTAGTTCTGATGACCTCAGAGGAAGATTAAATCTGGACAGTATGCAGAAGAATAGACTTCGATGTTATGGCCACATTAAAAGAATGGATGAGAGTTCTTGGATTAGTAGATGTAGAACAGTTGAGGTAACAGGGTCAGTTCACATGGGAAGGCCAAGGAAAATACGAGAGAAAGCGATAAAAGTTGACCTGAGGGAAAGAGGGATAAATAAAAACCTGACCAGAGATATGGTGTTTGAAAGTAAATCTGTTAAAGCAGTCCAATGCACGCGGCATGTTAAACCAAATATGATGTTGATGATGATGATGATGATGTAAAGCAATCTTCTGTTGTTTCTATTTAATATCTTATTACATTTTAAAAACGACACGTATGTGATCATATTCATGTAAATTGAATGCAAAATGAACATATTTTGCCATGTTATTTTGCAATTGTTCGGTGAAATTCTGCAAGATGATATTCCCATAATTGAACTGAGACAGGATGTATGCTTCAACCAATTTAAAGAAATCTTTGAATCGAAATGCATGCTTTAAATTCCCATACCCCATGGCAATTGGTAAGTTAATATGTTGTGTCCACATTAATTCTTTGTAAAAAATAATCTTGAAAGTTTTAGCTTCATACACTCTTTCAATAATATTGCGATCAATTGCGATTCTATATAAACAAATTCATTTTAATTTTCCCATAACCTGGTGAAAACCAAGCAGGAAAACTTACTTGTAACTTCGATTAAATTTTAAGCAAGGTTTTCAGAATAATTCATTGCACTTACACCATTGATCTTCATAATCATATCTTTGTCTTTTTCCCATTTACAATTATAGGATAATTGGGTATCATCTACATACATGTCATATAGTGCGACCCGC
This sequence comes from Sepiola atlantica, assembly GCA_963556195.1. Lineage (NCBI taxonomy): Eukaryota > Metazoa > Mollusca > Cephalopoda > Sepiida > Sepiolidae > Sepiola > Sepiola atlantica. The sequence continues at coordinate 132,293,122 of OY744524.1, forward strand.
TAAAATGTAAGAGCAATCTCACTTAATGGTCATTTGTCATCATCGGTAGATTCTATAAAATAGGAAAATAAGAACAAGGATCCCAACCTTGTTGAAGACTAAAACGCCAAAAGACAATCAAATCAGGGAACAGATGAGCGTCAAAAACAGGAAGCAATAACAGTATTTCAACAGAAATGTGAAAGATCTTCCCAAATTGATTGTAGGCAGCAAAGGGCCTGCCCTTTAGGAAAACGACACATGGCAGATAGTGATAGACAAATGCACTGAGCTGTGTAGTTACATCGTCAAAATGCAGAGCGATGAAAAGCTGCTAAGACACAAGAGAATACATTTGCAGGAAATATACAAACCGCAGAAAAGGATTACTTTCCAACTACCAGCTGAAGGGCTCAGACAAGATGATCCAACATCGACATTACCAGAGAGCAATGACCCTGCAGGAAGTGTCAACACCCCCACTACAACATACCCGGCCATATAACTGCAGACACAACCTGACCAAATGCAAGAACAACTAACAACACCATCTGACCGACCTATGAGAACAAGAAAGACCCCAACAAAATTTGAAAAAAAAAAGTAAACCATAATAAATAAAATAAATAGGAGAGAATAACTTCTTGGTTGACAAGAAGGATGTGACAACTAAGAACTACTTCCCTTGGACGGTAGAGTTGAAAGATGTAGCTAATTCAAGATGGCTGAATAAACATACATATTGATGTGTTTGACCTGTCTTCTTCTTTCGTGTGAATCCAATGATTCTGGTGTTGGCATTAGTTTCTTCAATGTTTTTCTAGTTAGAAATCTTTCTGGAAAGACATCGGGTACTTACGGGAAGGACCACGAGAAGGTTGCCAACATCCCTAAGTGAAAGTAGTACTGTGGAACCGACTGGATTCGAACTTGGAACACCCAGGTCTTCAGTCCGTGTTGATATCCACTTAACCACTGTCACCTCCCTTTTGACCTGTCTGACCAAATACAAACCATTTCAGAATCGTTACTAAAATTCACAATCCTTTCTGCAATCCAACAATATTTAGTACAAATAAACTTCCGGCTATGTCTGACTTGTCCACCAAGTTTCAGTCATGAATTTTCAACAGTCTTTGTTCAATTGCTATGCACACCTGGATATGATAGGCAAAATTGTCAATACCTCTTGGCACTTCCCTTATTTTGGTTGTGATGGCCCTTTTCAGTTCAGAAATAGTCTGGGATTGTTTTGATAGCCATTGTCTTTGAGATAATCCAAACAGATAAAAATTTGGAGGGTTAATATTCGGTGAGAGTGAAACCCATTCAGGATAACATATCCTGCTTATAAGACGACCATTAAAGTGTCCCCCATATCATTGAACGGCAATATACATATATGCATATTTATATATATATATATATGAAAGTTTTTTTTGTTTTTTTTTAACCTGTGGGGGCTTGGAAATACCCGACTAGTACACAGGTGCAGGCTATTTTCCCCTCTCGGTGTGTTCGACCCGTAAGACCTTGTCAGGTCATCCATCTAAGAGAAGGAAATCTCCGATAATAAAACCTTGCTACCAACTACTTACGTCGTGGCAGCAAACCGTTGGGGAGGGAGGTCTCCTTAGTCCTGATTGACAACCTTCCTAGAGCTGGAATCTCGAATAAAATATCCGGTTTGCAAACCTACAATTGCTTAAGGAGTAGATAGGTTCTGCCTATAGCCGGCCTTTGCACTCCTTCTTTGTCTATTAGCCAGGCGTGGAGGTACCAGCGCTGGGACACCTCAAAACACCCAGTGCCTGGCCTTGTTTCCTTACTAGAACAATGAACTTATTTCTCTTTCTCTTTATTGGGGCAACTCGGGGAAATGAGGCTTGCTGGTGGGGAAAGTTTTTTCGTCACTAAGTCTTACATGACCAGTCTGGGTCGCTCTTGTTCCAACAGGTTGAGGGTACAGGTTAGACAGCTTGTCTGGCTGCTGTTTTCGACTGACAGGACAGGAGCCCAAACTCTTAGGTAGCGCTAAGAACGGCTGCTAGGTAGCACTAAGAACGGCTGCTCCATCATCAGTTGCATAATACCGTGGGTAGTTGTATGTGCAATGTCACGCATGGAAAGGGACTCTACAGTTATCTCTGGTGGGCTTTCCCAAGGCCACACTCCCCATGGACCAAGTTGCGACTAATGGACTAGTTGTGTGAGCTTATTGGCACCTAACAAGCACTCACCTTGCCCACACCACTCTATATCAAACATGTCATTGCAAAAAAATAAAATCAAACCTAAACCAGACACCCAACAAAAAACCCCTTCACCTCCGCCTTTGAGGCTCGCATTCACAAATATCCGGGGACTAAGAACCAACATTAACGATGTAGAAACCTTTCTCCTGACAAACTCCCCGGATATCCTAGCACTAAGTGAAACAAACCTTCAATCCTCAATCTCCTTTCACCACTTTGACATGACTGACTACCTCCCACTCTACCGTAAAGACTCTGACAAACATATGTACGGGCTAGGAGTTTATGTTTCGAACACCCTCCTCCTAACTAGAGAACATAGGTTAGAATCAGATGACCAAGACTACATGTGCTTTAGATTGACTTTACATCACAGAGTTACTTATATTTCTTATACGGTTCCCCTTCGACCCAGGACTATACCCTGCTAAAATCTGTCTCTGAAAGCATAGATAGAGCACTCTCACTTGACTCGAATGCCCAGATACATGTATTTGAGGATTTTAATGCACACCACCATGACTGGTTGGGATTCTCCAGCCTTACTGACACAGCCGACAACTCTACGTATAATTTCTCCTTAGCTCACTCCCTCTCTTAGACTGTCGATTTCCCGACCCGCATCCCCGATTGAGTAGACCAGCAAGCCTCATTTCTAGACCTGTTCTTGACCTCAATGCCCGAGGCTTGTGTGACGAAAGCTCATAGCCCACTTGGGAATGCTGATCACATTGTGCTAATGATTGATATCACCCTAAAAAGTCGTCCAAAAGCTGATGAGCCGTTGCTCAAAATAACAAGATACTACGAGCAGGCTGATTTTGAGTCAATCAGAGATCACATCAGCGACGCCCCATGGGAGGAAATCTTCTCACTCCCTGCTGATCAGTGTGCAAATGAGTTAACTGAATGGGTCAAAGCAGGCATTGAAGCCTATGTCTCCATGTGAAAATTATTTAGCAAGCCCCACTCTCCCCAATGGTTCACCTCGGAATGTGCAGCTGCCATTGCTGAGAGGCAGTAAGCATTCCGTGATTCGGCCGCCATAAATCAACTGCAAATAGACAGAAATTTATAGAGTCAAGAAATAATTGTAAGGCCGTGATAGGTGAAGCAAAGAGAAGGTATACTGAGTTAACAAAAAAACGCATTCAGTCACAGAAACTAGGTACTTACAATTTCTGGAAAATCTACAATAATGTGATGAACAATGGTCAATCAACGATTCCCCCATTTTCAAACCACAACGATGTCGCTTGCATGGCAACTGATAAGGCTGAACTACTTGCTCAGTGTTTCGCCTCAAACTTCACTTTGGACTCAGAAAACCACCCCCTCCCTAAATTCCCATTGCGGACTGAAGCCACACTTGATAACCTGGTCATTACCCTATCCCAGGTCAAAGACATCATAAAAATCCTTGACACCTCCAAAGCCTGTGGGCCTGATCTTATACCTGTAATAGTAATAAAGAAATGCTCTGCTGAACTGGCCCCTGTCCTCTCCAAACTCTACAATAAATGCCTAGCTGAATCTTGCTTCCCCGATAGCTGGAAAATTGCCTCTGTGGTACCAGTCTTCAAGAATTCTGGAGATAGAACTGATCCTCAGAACTACTGCCCAATCAGTCTACTCTCGATCTTTGCTAAAATCTTTGAATCCTTAATCAATCTAGCGATAGTCTGTCACCTTGTTAATGCTAAACTTCTTTCTGACCACTAGTATGGATTTAGACAAGCACTATCTACTACAGACATCCTAACGGCCATCTCTGAATGCATGTATCATACACTGGACAAGGCAGATGAAGCTAGGGCAGTAGCGCTTGATATATCCAAGACCTTTGACAAGGTATGGCATAAAGGGCTTCTCCTGAAAATACGCTCATATGGTATTACTGGGCAAATACTTAATATAATTAGATCCTTCCTAACCAAAAGAAAGATCCAGGTTGTCTTCCATGACCGTTCATCTAAGCAACATGACATAAATGCTGATGTACCCCAAGGATCTATCCTTGGACCTTTATGTTTCTGATCTTCATAAACGATCTCCCTGATTACATTGAGTCTGAGATTGGTATATTTTCTGACGACACCACGATTTACTCTCATCATGTGGGCAAAACAGACGCGATCATATCCGAGGCAATGGCTGAATCCTTAGAAAATGACCTCCAGGCTGTAGTGAATTAGGGTCATAAATGGTTGGTAACTTTTAATGCCGCAAAGACAAAGCTACTTTCCTTCGATAACTACAAGAAACCTCTCCAAACACCGATTGTCATGGCACCCTACATGAGAGTTCAACATTCAAACTCCTCAGCCTAACCTTCACAGGTAACATGAATTGGAACAAACACATTGAAGACATTGCCAAAGCTGCAGCAAAGAAGGTGGCCTCTCTCTACCGTGCTAGTAACCTCCTCACACCTGACATTATCCTGTATCTCTACAAAGCCACCATCCGCCCATGCATAGAGTATTGTTGCCACATCTGGTCTGATGCATCGTCTACTAGTTTCTCCCTCCTAGACAAGGTCCAAAAAAGAGTCGTCAACTTAATAGGTCCTTCACTATCAACCAAGCTCCAGCCCCTGTCCCATCGCTGCAATTTTGCATCCTTGTGCCTGTTTTACAAATACTTCAATGGATTGTGCTCCAATGAGCTTGCTACTTTTTGCCCCTTGATGTAAATTCACTAGACCAACTCAACAATCAGCTAAATCCCATCCATTCACTTGGCGGTCCCCAGATGCCGGAGAGCTTTCTACTCCAATAGTTTCTTTCCTCGTGCTGCTGGCCTCTGGAACTCCCTCCCTGCTCCCTGTTTCCCCGACAGTACTGACATGCAGAGGTGTAAAACTAATGTAAACAGATATCTCGCTACACTGCTCTCAACTTGGGGTGACACCCAAAACCTACACCCTAATTCTTAGTAACTTCTTACATCTACAGTAGCGGCCTGCCTTGTTTGGGGTGAAATATGTAAAAAAAATCAAATAAATCAAAAACTATTTGACATTCATGACTGAAGTTTATTTGTTCCAAATATAGTTGAAGTGCAGAAAGGATTATGAATTTTATTCATAGTTCTATGGCTGGCACCCTGTATTTACTGACTTGTATTGCATCACTGAGGCCAGACACCAATATAATAAAAAGGAATGTTCTCAGTACGAATTGCAAGAGTTAGTGTTGGATAGAGTAAGTTCTGGGAACTTCTGCTATTACTAACCAGCAGAGCGTTGCCACTGTTAAACAAGGGCATCTATCAGGCATGTTTACGAAGTGTGATGATGTATGGAAATGAAACTTGGCCAGTGAAGGTTGAATATATGTGTTGCATGGAGAGAAATGATATGAGAATGATATGATAAGTGTGTAATGTGAGTCTTATAGACAGGCTTAGATCTGATGGCCAAAGAAGAAGATTAAATCTGGACCGTATAGTGAGATGTGTGCAGCACAGGAGACTTCGTTGGTATGGTCACGTTGATAGAATGGCTGAGAGTTCTTTGGTTAGTAGATGTAGAACAGTTTAGGTAGCATGGTCAGTTGACAGGGGAAAGCCAAGAAAAACATTGGAGGAAGTGGTAATAAACTTGAGAGAAAGAGGGATAAATAGAGACCTGGCTAGAGATAGGTTAATTTGGAAATCAATTTCTAAAAGCCGTCCAACACAAGTCAGCATGTAAAATGGACGTTAAACCGATGATGATGATGATGATGATGATGATGATGATGATGATGATGATGATGATATTCTTGTGGAACACCATTATGAACCGCACTTGAACAAGACTTACCTTTACTCATAATAATCTCTTCCTGTTGACTATGAATATAAGAAAAAAACAGCCCAATGACTAGAATTATCATAGAAACAACCGGCGTCCTTTAAGAGAGCTTTGCAAGAACTACTCTATGGTTGGCACAATCTAAGGCTTTAGAATAATAAAGTAACACTAGAAAAACAAGTCTGAATGTTCAAGGCATTCATATGTCAAGTTACACTAAAAAATTATGTAACTATGCTCTTGAAAGGTTTATAGGCCGGCTGTAAATCGTCAAACGAATTAGTCGCTTTTAAATAACCAATTATACTTATTCACTAATAACTTTTTAATCATCTTTGAAACGCTGATAATAAATTTACAGGCCTATAATCAGACCTGAAGTTTGGACTATGAATTTCTGCTAATGGTTTAATCAGTGCAGTTTTTTTTTTTTAAATCTATTAGAGAATCTATAATATGTAATTGATATGTTTATAATGTTTGTAAAAATACAACGTGTCTAATTCCTAATTTTTCAAAATAGGCACTTATACCATAACCACCATAATCATTAGTATGCACTAGCAGAAATCTGTGGAAATTCAACGTTGATTTCTACAACAATCTGTATAATTTACTTTTGAAATAATAAATACTGTTCAGAGAAAAATGATTCTTCTTCCATGAAAATAATTGTTATAGGCAACAAAATATTCTTTAAATAAATAAAAAACAAATATGTCTGTTTTTTATTTATTCATTTAAAATTGTAGCAATTTAATTCTAAAAAGAAGACAGGGAATATTTATTATTTAAAAAAAAGCAATAAATATTCTGTCTTGGTGCTTGTATAATAAAAAGCCGAAAAAAAGTTTTTTTTGTCTTTTAGTGTTTGAGAGGTAAATAAGGGGCTAGTAACTCTTATCACGAATTTTAAGCAAATTTTCCAGTAATCAAAACTGATGGCTTTAATTGGCGTTGCACATGTGGCTACTGTGCAAGGAGAACGTCGATTAGACATGTTAGGGTTAGGTTTAGGGTTAGAAAAATATTGTTCGAAAGCTAGAGCTGTTGTGAAGAGTTACCTGCCCCTTATTTACCTCTCCAACACTAAAAGACAAAAAAATTTTTTTTGAACTTTGGATTATACAAGCACCTCTGTCTTCTTACCGTAAAAATAATTGTCAGCTAAAAATATTCTTCAAATAAATAAAACGAATGTCACTTTTTGAAATGCATTTATTTAAAATTGTACTGTTTTAGCTGGCAGGGCGACATAATTTGATTTTGGAACAATTCATTTTAAAATCAGTAAAGTCAGAATCTTTTATTTTAGTGCAGGAGCGGTCAACCTTTTCAGAGTGAGGGCCAGATGAGACTTTAGGAAGGAGATCGTGGGCCAGAGTGAAAAAGGAAATCTCAGAATTACTATACTTTATTTACATGAATAAATTGTACAAAAATTGCATTGAACACTCTACAAATCTTATATTTTTTCTCAAGAGACTTCTGCATGTGATGTTATAAAAGGCGCCGACGAAAAGCCATTTTGGAATCATAAAAAATAATGACGGGGAAGCAGCATTCGTTTTGACACATCTCACATAGGTTCTCTGATTCATGCCCTTTCCTCGTCTCTCGTTTTCTCTTTATCTATTTTCATCTCAGGCCAAGGATTTGAAATTAATAGTTAAAGAAAAATGAAATATACATGCATCATCGCTCGCTGATGTTTATACATTTTCATACCACTGTAAATCTTAATTGAAACCTACTTTTACGTCTATGTCACAAAATGATATGAGTTTTACTGGGAGGTCCGCGGGCCGGATTGCAATAATAAAGCATAACGGGGTAACGGGCCGTACGCTAAGCCATCGCAGGCCGGAGGTTGCCCGCCCCTATTTTAGTGACATCAGATTAATCACCAATCACCATCTTTGCTTGTCAGACGATTTCATTTTTTAAATGTTTGTGAAAGGTGATAACGTACGTACAAACACGAAATGTCTTAGCGTATTATTATATGGATCGTACCAACTACTGAAATTACTTAACTTTTGCTAATCACAACAAATGAAGGCGCCAGTTTACCCAGAAACTTCCTTAATGTGTTTAGCAACATTATCTTGATTTATCTCACCATTAAAACTAAAAAGTCAACCATTTATACAAAATGAGGAAGAAGATACAGGAAAGAGAGAATAAGTCCAATAGGAAAGTAGTGGGAGAGGCGGCAAGGAGGTAGGGGAGAGAAACGTATAATTCAGAACATTAGAATCAATATGGCTATAATCATTGATAAATTCAACATGGCCTTCTGGCTAGGAGAAACGTGTAGAATCTGTTCTGATACTACCCCTTCTTTTCTGTCCTTAGTCAGTGAAGAAATCCTTCTAGACTGAGGTAATTTAATTTTTAATTTTTATCTCAATCCAATGTGGCACTTTTGGGGGAGCTGGATTTACCCCACATTAAAAACCGATCTTGTGTCTAACTCTGCCCTCGTGGAGAGGCAAATAAATAGGGACTACTTTTGACCTTTCGGCTAGAATCAAAGTGTAGTATCAGTTCTGATACTACACTTCATTTGTTCTGTCCTCGGTCAGTGAAGGAGAAATCTTTCTAGACTGAGGCAATTTTAATTTTTTGCTCCAATCCAGAGTGCCGTTTTTGGGGAGCTGGATTTTTTCCCACATTAAAATCTGTCCTTATGTCTAACTCAGCCTTTGTGGAGAGGCAAGTAAATAGGCACTGAAGTTTTATAAAGCTTGGTTAAATTGTTTAGCATTTTTAATGTTTGTATTTATTCTTCCATTTAGTAATTGTATCTTGGCGCTTGCCTAATTTTTTTAATGGAAATCGTTCCAGACAAAGCGTGAAGCCACTTGATGTAAGGAGCTAAAAAAAATACTACTTCAAGGTCAACTAGCCAATGATAAGTGTTATATGGTTAGATTTAGACCCAGAAGACAGCAATTCTTCCTCCTTTGTCAGAAACATTGCTCATGGAATGTGCGACTACAGGACAAAATAAGGGAAGCAAGAGTTACAAGACTGCCAAAAGTAAACCCAAGGTCCACTTTCTATTTTCCTTTGAGAGAGAAACAGCGTTATGAATGGTTTTATATGTGCTTTCTCCTGCCTCTTGTCGAAATTAAATTTCTTCTTATAAGTGTCCCCATCATTCATTAATTTCTTAATACCTTTAGAGAAGATGTGATATTTTAAAGTTTCTCTAGAATGTATGCTTATCAATGATTTCTCTAAGGATATTTTTTTTTTAAATCGTGTCGTCATTATCCTCATTATCGATTGACAAGCAACATGGCATAAATGCTGGTGTACCCCAGGGATTTATTCTTCGGCCACTATTGTTCCTGATTTTCATAAATAACCTCCCTGATGCCATTGCGACTGAGATAGGAATTTTTGCTGACGACACCACCCTTTACTCTCGTCATGTGGGCAAACCCGACGTGCACATATCTGAGGCAATGGCTGAATCCTTAGAAAATGACCTCCAGTCTGTAGTGGATTTGGGTCATAAATGGTTTGTAACTTTTAATGCCGCAAAGACAAAGCTACTTTCCTTCAATAACTACAAGAAACCTCTCCAATCACCGATTGTCATGGCAAATAGCACCCTGCCTGGGAGTTCATCATTCAAACTCCTCGACCTAACTTTCACAGATAACATGAATTGGAATAAATACATTGAAAACATTGCCAGGGCTGCTGCAAAGAAGGTGGGATCCCACCTATCGTGCCAGTAAATTTCTCACACCTGACATTATCCTATATCTCTACAAAGCCACCATCCGCCCATGCATGGAGTATTTTTGCCACATCTGGGCTGGTGCATCATCCGCTAGTCTCTCCCTCTTAGACAAGGTCCAAAAAAGAGTCACCAACTTGATAGGTCCCTCACTATCAACCAAGCTACAGCCCCTGTCTCATCGCTGCAATGTTGCTTCCTTGTGCCTGTTTTACAAGTACTTCAATGGATTGTGCTCTGATGAGCTTGCTGCTATGGTGCTCCCACGACGTAGATTCACTAGACCAACCCGACAATCTGCCAAATCCCATCCATACACTGTGGAGGTCCCCAGATGCCGAAGAGCTTTCTACTCCAAAAGCTTCTTTCCTCGTGGTGCTGGACTCTGGAACTCCCTCCCTGCTCCCTTCTTTCCTGACGTTACTGACATGCAGACATTTAAAACTAATGTAAACAGACATCTCGCTGCGCAGCTCCCAAATTAGGTTGATCCCCCCTTCCAAAAAAAACCTTCACCCTCTTTTTCTCAGTAGCCCCTTATGTCTACAGTGGCGGCCTGCCTTGTTTGGTGAACTATTTTAAATGTTATTACCTCAAGGCGCTCTTTCCATGTCTTTTACAAAAGGTCTATCATCAACACTTTTAAGATCCCTCCTTATCGGTGTAGTAGCAAGTGTCGATCAGAATAGAATGGCCTCCTGTGTTTTTGTCACGTTATGATAAAAAATCAGTAACTCAGAAGTGGAACTCAGCAACAAGACAGAAAAGACGTCAGGGAATGAGCCCCTAACAATAACCTCAAAATGTCGTCTGAATTACACAATGAACTGGCAAAAGTATGATATCCAGATAAATAAAATGTAAAAAGTATGTAACATTATTATGTGCCCTATTCTCATAAAAATAAAGAAATTTCTTAAGTTATAAAAAACAAATAGTTATGTCTTTCATTCCTGAGGAGGAAATAAAGAGATGACTAGTGAATCTATTTGTCCATGGAGTGAGGACCAGATTATTTCATTTACCTTATCTTCACTTTGCTACATCACTTTACATGAATATCTTATCTAACTACACGTCTAGATAAGAAGAAAACAATGGCATGTAAGAGATTTGTTTAAGCAAGTTTCGAATCACGATACAGGACTATTTAATCTAACTACATCGGTTCAAATTTTTGTTAAGAGAATACACTATAAAAATTTTAAAAAATGATCAGAAATTCTAAGAGTGTCAACAACACGTTAGACCTTTATGTTTTCAGAATTACAAACACGCATTAAATCAATTAAAATGATGTTTGTTTTTGTAATATGAGTAGGCTCATCTATAACACGAAAAAAAAGAAAGATCTTTGACACAAGAACTGAACAACTGATTCAGATGAATCAATCATCAAGATATCGGCATTCATGTCACAAAGTAAAATTCAATGTTAATCTTTTGATGTGATACATGCCAACCTTTCATGGATAGCAGCAAAGAGAAAGAGAGAGAGAGAGAGAGTAACGAATGAGAGGAGACTTTGTGTAGGAGTTCTTTCTACCACATTCTTCATTGGTAGAAAACTGTTGTTGACACGTTGTAAGTAGGTGTAAACACCTCTAATAACCACTTTCATTACACAAACAGTAACTTAAACAAAAATTACATCACGGTGCACAAAATCACACCACATTCGCAAGACATATCTCAATCCATATGAAAAAGTGTATAGGCTAGAATATCAAAAGATGTACTGGGATTGTTGCCTCAAATAAAATTCTTACTAACTCCCAAAATATCAATTTTCACCCCATACTATATTATTTATCTCATATAAATATGTAGCAGTATTATGAGGTGTTTTTCAATCTCAACAGTATACCCACTTTGTTGACAGAACCCGCTATCCTATTTCTGTAGCCGCAGTGGTGATGTGACAGCTGAAGTTTCCATCTTCTTTTCTCTTTTATTGTAGACGTCTTTTTCTCCTTCTCAATAAACTCTCGCAAACGTTATAAATAAAGAAACATCACAAATGCATTTGGCTTTTAAAAATCTCTTTATGGTTTTATTTTTTTCTTGGCAGTATACAAGTATAAATATATGAAAACACCAACTCATCCCCATGGGGGAAGGAGCAGCTATTTAAAAATCCAACTACTCTCTCTCTCTCTCTGCTGATTCAGTGGAAGGAGCAAGTCCTTCCCTGGCCATTCGCCATATCAGATTTTCAGCTTCCTATCTGTGATGTCACTGTCGGGATACGTAGCTCTAACTCGACTTCTAATTGGAAAATTTCATTCTGTTTAATTTTAACTTTACGTGGAAATTTACCATTCTTATCCTATTTTTCCATATCTTAAACTGTTACAAATGCTTAGTTATAGATCTAGCACTATGTGTAACCTTTAACAAACTATCAAAACCCACAAATTCTCTCTAAATTACATTACAAGGTGTCAAAACTCATCACTCAGAGATATAGCTCTGGCCTCCTTCAAGTAAACAAATTTTTTTATCTGATCTAAATGAAATTTTCAGTATTTATTAAGTAACGAGTTAATATAAAGTATTGACAATCAATAGTTAATTAATAAAAATGGACATTTTCAAAACCAATATTCAAATATCAGGAAGTTCTATTGGATATCTTGGCAGGCCGAGAACAGACTCAAGGCATTTCATTGAATAGTGGTGATAGAGAGGCGCTTGTAAAGCCAAGACAATTTATGATGGTTCCCAGTGTGGTGCGTCATTAATAGACTAAGGCTGCTAAGGAAGTCCCACGTGGCAGGCCCTATTGCTCCACTCGTCTTCAAGACAATCACCTGGAATACAAATTATCATTAAAAAAATCGCCTGGAAAAAATAAAAATCTTCAGGCAAGACTCAGGTGCAATGGAATATCCATGTTAACGATAATCTATTATATTTATTAGGTAATACAAAAACAGAATAACATATATGCCAAGGATGTCATCATTATAAACTGAAAAACGCTATAATAAAATATTACATACTAGCTGGGATTTTGTTGGTTGCACACTTTTAAAGTTGTATAGGCATAGAAATGAACATTTTAATCTTTAATGTTTTATCATAATTAACTCCATAAAATGTAGGGGAGATAAATTTTTTCAGGTTAAAATATGTGTTATCTCTCTTGCATTATTTGAGCTATTATTTATGTCTCTTACATTATTTGTCATTATCTAAAAGGATCCTCATAGTAAGCATTTTCTTAGGTGGAATAATTTGGTTTTCAAATAAACTGGGAAGAGATTTTGATATTGGAAATAACATGCTGGAAGGACAAAGAAGACGATATGGCTAAATTCTCAAATCCGGCTGACACAATTTTATAGATTAGATAAAACAACTAAGATACAGTTCATCAACAAGATTTTGTCCAAAATTCTGGAAATTCTCATTGAAATTCCCAACATTGGCAATCACTTAAATCTCCAAATACAGCTACAAAATCTAAGCAGGGTTTGCCAAGAAAAAAAAAGTTGAGAAAACAGGTGAGAAAATGCAAACTTACCCAGAAATGGCTAGATTCATAATGTATTAAAAACAAGGAAATCAGAATAGGTTGTAAAACGAAATATGGATTTATCTGCGATTCAGAGAAAAAGAGTACAGTTCATATTATGTTTTGGAATGTTTGAGATGAGGATCAGACTACTGTTCTCATCTTGGATGTTATTCTCACAACGTTTCGATCGATTTAACCCCCGAAGCTTATTCAGGTGCGTTTTGTCGAACTTGGGAATCTGTACAGAATTTTAAACTGAAACCTATGGTAGATTGTTCTCATTCCGTCAGCCATGAATGGATAGAAATCTTAAGTAATTTTTATTATATTCTTAACTAGCTGTATTTACCCAACGTTGCTCGGGTGGAGACCTTCTCAGGTCAGAGAGAAAAATAATTCAAAATATAGTCATCTTTACGATTTTTAAATATTCGCTTTAGTTTTCCCTTACTTTATTTTTGATTTCAATAAATATTCCATTTAAAATTTTTTTTTTTTTAACATAGTTCACCCCAGACAAGGCAGGCCGCCACTGTAGACGTAAAGGGCTATTGAGAAGAAAGAAAAGGGAGAAGGTTGGGGGGGGGGGGTCAGCCTAAATTGGGATCTGCGCAGCGAGATGTCTGTTTACATTAATTTTAAATTTCTGCATATCAGTACCGTCGAGGAAACAGGGGGCAGAGAGGGAGTTCCAGAGGTCAGCAGCATGAGGAAAGAAGCTATTTGAGTAGAAGGCTCTCCAGCATCTGGGGACCTCCACAGTGAATGGATGGGATTTAGTCGATTGTCGAGTTGGTCTAGTGAACTTACGACGAGGGGGCACCAGAGCAGCCAATTCATCGGAGCACAATCCATTGAAGTATTTATAAAACAAGCACAAGGATGCTACATTGCAGCGATGGGACAGGAACTGGAGCTTGGTTGACAGTGAGGGACCTATTAGGTTGGCTAATAGTAAACTAAAAAAATAATAATTCAACATGTATTTATAAAAGTTATGTGTAAGCGAGAAGCACAGACACGCACGATCTTGTCTGATAATTTTATTAATAAAAGAAATGAAGTATGCAAAATAGAAAAGAAAATTAAAATTAATTTTAGATCAAAATGTTAAAGATTTTTTTTCCATTGTTAGAAAAGTTTATAATTGTTACACCGGCCGTTCTTACACAGGAGAAACTACACCAGTTGTCACTATAAATAGTGCGAGTCACCAGAAGAAAAAGCACCACCTTGTAACTGTCTAGCCAAGAGCTAGTCAGTTTCTTACTTTGTTAATACACTTGTTAAACCAACCCTCGACTTGACTTCCTTTATTTATTATTTACTGTGGGACAACTTCACAACAGATTGGCGACGAGGAATCGAAACGATTTCACTGCAAAAAAAATCACCCAAAGTGATTCGCAAGATCTTCACGGAAAAAAAACCCATCTAAGTCAGATATTTGGATTCGCAAGGATTAACAGCAAATTAACTACTCAGTAGTTAAGCGAAAAAAAACCCCCAAAAAAACACAAATTCAAAACTTGCTACCAAAAATCGAAAACTAAAAAACGTGTAAGACATTTTCAATTATTGAAATAATTGAATACACTGATACCTTTATTTTTTTTCTCTTCAAGTTTCACTGACTCGTTAAGATAAATGTTATCTACGTCAACTATTACAGATATTGTGTAAGTTTGTCGTTATTATTAGGACAACATCTGATATTTGAGCAAAATCCGGATTGATTATTTATTAAAACGGTCTACCACAGAATTGTCGAGAGCAAAGGACGGACAGTAAAAAAATATATTCGCGTAAGTCATTTGTGCTTCTAACAAAGAACTGTTAAATAAGCAAGTCGCATTTTTGCAAAATGAAAAGGGGTTAAAAAGATTTCCCATAAAACTAGTCTTATTGGGCTTATAGCGACGGACTTGGTTTTGTAAAACTACGTACACATATATAATTAAAAAAAAAAAAATTTTCTTAGTTTTATTTTTCAAACAAAAGAACTGGGATTGAATTTTTTTTATTAAGGAATAATATATTTCTTTTGTGTATTAGTTGAGCAAACTAATTATATTAAGCACGTTGTGGGGAAAACTGATTTATTTTTACAAGTGTAAATTGTGTGGTGCATAACTTGAATTCGTGAATGATGGACACTGAATTCAAAGATTCTCTTTTTCAATTACTTAAATTCCAAACGGAACAAAATGTTGCGTTACAAAGACAGCAAGTTGAACAACAAATGGAACTTCAAAGAAAACAAGTTGAAATTGAGGAGAAATTTAAAAGAGAGTTGTTGGAACAGCAAAAAGCCCAAAGAAAAATGCATGCTGAACAAAAAGAGCTGGTGACAACACGAGAAGAAAGATTCCAAGAAAAACTGCTACAACAGCAGAAACACTTCGAAGAACTCTTGATAAAAACACAGGAGGAACAGAGAAAATTTCTGGAGGCAACACAGTTAACGAAAGCAAACGAGAATCATAATGCATTCTCCCAGACGGCTGTGTGGAGCGCTATCGAAATTTTCAATTATAATCCAGAAGATGATGTCACTTTTGCTCACTTCTATAGAAGATATGAGGATATTTTTGTATCGGACTGCAGTACATGGACAGACTCTAAAAAAGTTAGATTTTTGCTAAGAAAATTAGGAGCTGCCGAGCATACAAAGTTCGTGAATTTTATCCTTCCAAAAAAGACCAGTGAGTTGAACTTCCAGGAGGCAGTTACTTTACGAACAGAACTGTTTTCTACAAAAACTTCTCTTTTCCACAGGAGATATAAGTGTATGAATGTCACTAGAAGAGAGGAAGACGACTACATTACGTATGCAAGTATAGTAAATAAACTTTGCGATGATTTTAAATTAGAGGAATTATCATCGGATAATTTTAAATGTTTAATATTCTTGCAAGGTCTGGTCTTAAATAAAGACTCTGAAATCAGACGTCGTGTTTTAAATAAACTCGAAAATGAGCCATGTCTAACAATACAAAACTTAGCGGAAGACTGTGAACGTTTTGTTGCGTTGAAACAGGACAGTCGTGACATAGAGGAAAACGGAGTGTCGCACATTAAAAAAATCCATCAGAAGAAAAAATTGACTTCAATGAATGACCAGAGAAAAACATGGAAAAGATCCACCTGGACCGTGTTGGAGGTGTGGAGATAACCATTGGTACAATGAGTGTCCCTACATATTCAAACAATGTGACAACTGCCACCAGAAAGGACATAAGGCATCACGTTGTATAAAAAAATCTGGTAGAAAGACAGCCATTAAACTGACAAAAATTGAACCTGAAGAACAAAATATCCGGAAATATGTACAGGTCAAAATGCTTAAAAAAAAAGTAAGACTACAGCTTGATAGTGGGTCTGACATTTCCATCATTAATGTACAGACATGGAAGAAGCTTGGGAGACCCACTATGATCAAATCACAAAAAACGGCGAGAAGCGTCAGTGGTGAAAAAATAACCTTCGAAGGGGAATTATTGACGAATATTTCTTTCCAGAATAAGACCGTAAAAGCCAAAATTTTTGTTATGCGAAAATCTAATAACCTTTTTGGAACTGATCTGATTGAAAAGTTTAGCCTATGGGATCTGCCTTTAAGCTCCTTTTGCCAAAAGGTTGAGGATTCGAATGTGGAGGCAGAAAAACTCAAGAGGGAATTAAAAGAAAATTTTCCAGACGTATTTTCAGGCGGTCTTGGAAGGTGTACAAAAGTGGTAGCAAAGTTTGAAGTTAAAACAAATGAACTACCTGTGTTCAGAAAGAAAAGAAATGTTCCATACGCCGCTATAGAGCAAATAGACGGTGAATTAGAAAGACTCGAGAACATGGCTGTCATTTAAAAAATTGATCACAGTGAGTGGGCTTCACCTACAGTTTATGTTAAGAAAAAGAACAAGGAGATTCGGGTTTGTGCCGATTTTTCCACAGGCTTGAACAAGGCATTAAAAGATCACCATTACCCTCTTCCAAGCCCTGAAGAAATATTTGCGAAACTGAGTGGAGGAAAATATTTTTCTAAAATCGACCTCAGCGACGCTTATCTTCAAATCCCTGTCGATAAAGAGTGTTCAAAACTGCTATGTATCAATACCCATAAGGGATTATACAAATTTAACCGACTTCTTTTTGGAGTAAAGGTCGCCCCTGCGATTTTTCAACAAATTATGGACATGATGTTAAATGAGATGGATTTCGCAGTAGGGTACCTGGACGATCTGTTAATAAACAGCGTTAGCAAAGAACAACACAAGACTCATGTAAACCAAGTATTCAAAAAAATCCAGGATTATGGGTTTAAAATCAAAGATGAGAAATGTACTTTTTTCATGGAAAAAATAAAATACTTAGGACAAATCATCGATGAGCAAGGAAGAAGGCCAGACCCAGATAGGGCAATGGCGATACGGAACATGCCTGCCCCAGAAAATATTGCGTCTCTACAAAGTTTTTTAGGGTTGGCGAATTACTACAATGTGTTCGTACCAAACATGCATAAACTAAGATCACCCTTAAATGAACTGTTAAAGAAGGACCAAAAATGGGTCTGAACGCAAGAGTGCGAAGAAGCGTTTCAGAAAATTAAAGATATCTTAACGTCTGACTTGTTTCTGGCACATTACAATCCCAAGCGTGATATTGTAGTTGCAAGCGATGCCAGCAACTATGGTATAGGAACATGCATATTGCACAAAATGGTTGATGGAAAATTAAAACCCATAGCCCATGCATCCTGAACACTTCTACCAGCCGAAAAAAACTACTCTCAAATTGAGAAAGAGGCTCTAAGCATTATATTCGCGGTAAAGAATTTCATCGTTTCCTGCACGGTAGACAATTCCTGTTACAAACAGACCACAAACCCTTATTAACGATTTTCGGATCGAGAAAGGGACTACCACAACACACTGCGAATAGACTCCAAAGATGGGGTACCATTCTTCTTAACTACAATTTTCAAATGGAGTATGTACCATCTAAGAAATTTGGTCATGCAGACGGGTTATCAAGGTTGATACCTAAGCAGACAGAACCATTGGAGGATATGGTGATAGCAGCCATTCAAGCGGAAGCTGAAGTAAAAAATATGTTATGTGACACAATAAGAGAACTTCCAGTAACGCTTGATGAAATTAAGAGTAAGGCAGAGGTGGACGAATTTATCATAAGCACGAACGAAAAAAACAACAAAAACGTTCTTAATCCCCAGAGGAGATATTTTCAAAGGGGGGTGTTACACCGGCCGTTCTTACACAGGAGAAACTACACCGGTTGTCACTATAAATAGTGCGAGTCACCAGAAGAAAAAGCACCACCTTGTAACTGTCTAGCCAAGAGCTAGTCAGTTTCTTACTTTGTTAATACACTTGTTAAACCAACCCTCGACTTGACTTCCTTTATTTATTATTTACTGTGGGACAACTTCACAACAATAATAAACATGTCTTTTTTAACTAGAAAATTATAAAATTTATCGTTCTTCCTTAGCCAGTATATTCATCTTTGTTTATAAAGATGGCGACTATATTTTTATAGACAATTTTCATTTAGGCGTTTCACGTGAAACTTGCCATGGTTTTTAATGTTATCTAAATAAATAAATAAATGCAAACGTTTTTCAACCTATTCTAACTATATTGACATTAAAACGGTTTATGCTTATTTAATTGTCTGTTGTATATTTTCATTCGTCATAATACATTCCTCCCAGGTATTACCTGCTCTTCGGCTGGTGATACCAGATCAGGCTGCCCTGTGGCTCCCTGTGACGAAATTCACCTACATTGACGTTTTTTTTTTTTTTTTTTTTTTTTTTTTTTGTAAAACTTAATTATGTTCTACAAAACCAAAAACAAAAACAACAGCCCCTCTCCCTCCCCTTTTTTATTTTTATTTTTATTTTTCCTACCCTACTCCCGGTCCTGGATATGACCTTAAACTACATCCGATGGTGAGATCCGGCTTACGGACTTTGGGGAATGTGGAGCCTCCTCTTAATTACCATTGCTCCCAGGTCCACCCTGACCCGGAGTGGTAGTACCTGTTAGGGTCCCAACTATGGGTTAAATAGAAACAGATATTAAAAGGGGAAAGAAACAAAAAAGAGAAGAAAACAAGACCAGATTCGGCATTAAATAACCCAAAAAGGGTTGATATGCCGTAAAACAAAACTACCAAACCAAAAACCCTGATTAAACATTTGAAGATATAAAGAACTTGAAGCATAAAAACTTTCACTATAATGACCAGATTCGGCATTAAATAACCCAAAAAGGGTTGATATGCCGTAAAACAAAACTACCAAACCAAAAACCATGATTAAACATTTGAAGATATAAAGAACTTGAAGCATAAAAACTTTCACTATAATGACCAGATTCGGCATTAAATAACCCAAAAAGGGTTGATATGCCGTAAAACAAAACTACCAAACCAAAAACCATGATTAAACATTTGAAGATATAAAGAACTTGAAGCATAAAAACTTTCACCAAAATGACCAGATTCGGCATTAAATAACCCAAAAAGGGTTGATATGCCATAAAACAAAACAACCAAACAACCTGCTCTTCGGGGGAAAGGCCGTACAGTATACATTCGTTCCTCACGATACCATTTCCTCAGGATTACCAGTTTTGTGTGTGTGTGTGTGTGGGGGGGGTAGTGTACTATCTATTCTGTTGTCATGATATTATCCTCCCAGGCATTACCCCCTCCTTTGGAGGGGGGGGGGCAGTGTATGTAGTTCGTTCATCCTCTCAGCCTCTCATTTGCATATTTATTTATTTTTAAGTTTCTAATGAATTAATATTTTCTAATCTGTTAATTAAATACATGCGTTTATTATAATTTTTAATGAATTTGTTGTTGTGGTTGTGGTTGTTGTTGTTGCTGTTCCTATTCCTATTTACTTCCTCTCACGAGAGCAGAGTTAGGCACAATGTCAATATTTAACATGGGGAGAATCCAGCTCCCCCAAAATGGGCACTCTGAATTGGAACAAAAATTTCAATTGCCTCGGTCTAAAAGGATTTCTCCTTCACTGACAGAGAACATAAAAACTAAGTGCAGATTCAGTACAGATACTACATTTTGCTCCTAGCCAAAAGGCCAAGGAGTTAACATGATGATGATGATGATTTATCATAGAAAAGTAATAAACTTCCTCTAATCTTTCTAAATTACAAAAGAATAAGTATTTTTCTTTCTTTTATAATAAAGGTGAAAAGTACAAAGTACCCATTTCGAATTACTCAATAATATAAAAATGGAATATTTGACCAATCGACGTTCCATTCATTTCATTATATAACCAGTTTTAATGGGGAATTCATTTTAATTTTTATGCTGAAACAAAATAAAATTTATCGACGTTGAATATCTTACAGACCATATCAATTGACCTTTTTTTTGTTTTTTCCTAAAAAACAAAATTTGACGATGTTCATGCACAGTATATTTCCCCCATATTGGAATATATCAAATAACACTACAACAATCATAATTTAAAAAAATTTCTTCTTAATTACCAAAATGTCAAACGAAAATTACTTCTTTGGTTTCTGTAAAGAAGACTACAGCGTTAGTAATTGCCGCCGGAGGGTGGGTAGTTTTTGCTAGTTTAAAATGAAATGCATAATTTTTGGTAGAAAAGAACATATTTAAGTTAGAAAATTTCCAATTCAATTTCACCCAGGAGAAAAGGAAAAAGCTAAATTTACATCTTAAATTGCCATGTAATTTTAAAATGACAAATCAAATAATCGTATAGAATGACGGTCTTTTGAAGAGAACTTAAAATCGTTTTAAGGTCCTAAATTAAACACAATACATTAAAAAGTAAATAAATAAAAATAAAAAATTTAATTTGCAAATTAGTCTACAAACTTTAAATTTACATTTAGGACTTAGTTGAACTTTTTCCATTTCTAGACTTCATCAGAAAAATATTACTGTGCGCAGCTTTTTGTTTTTGTACTGTCAACAAAGATAATTGCTAAAAATAGTTGACATTTCAATTACATCCCTTGAAAATTAATGAAAATAATATTTTAAGAAACGTTTTGCTAATTAATCCCTTTTATTATGAAATCACTTTAATTACTGTTAATAGCGACAAAACTGTTGCATATATAGAGAGAAAATAGGTCAATAAAGTTACAAATGAATAACACTAAACAGTAATTTATTATAAACTGTTTAAAAAATAAATATGCAAATTAGGCGTACAAATACCTGTGATGGTAATATAGGTGTGATAAATGAAAAAACTTTTGCATTTATTCAGACCGGTGTCGTCTTTGTCGGCTCCGGTGGCGCAATCGGTTAGCGCGCCGTAATTATAGATCGGTGTCGTCTTGTCCTTCGGGGCTTGATTCTGCCGGTCTGTGGGTTTGTCTTGCGCAGTTCTAGGAGGTACACCCTCCCAGGCTTTGCCTCCCCTATTTGGGGAGGTGTAAGTTTATTGCTTACTGCCTGAGGTGCCCCTACTGGGGAATGCCGATGGGGCTGCTCAGGCAATTTTTAATGGCCAGAGTGCTCACTTTCTTGGGCGCTGGCTTTTCAAACCCCACTTTCCCGACCCGACTTTGGGTCACATCTTACTTGTGGGAGTAAGATAAAACTGGCCTTGTGCCTAACCTCCTGGAGAGGAGGTAAATAAACATTTAGATATCGCCCGTACTTAGGATTAAACCTTCTACCTCAAGAACACAGTTACTTAGAACTGATTATAAGTTATCACTTTAAACCTTGCGCCACGGGTCCAAATAATACACAGTTCATATTAATTTGTAAATTTTATATCACACCATTTTATTCTTATTTTTATTTCCATACATCCCTCCTCCTTCTGAAGTGTTTGTTTATATGAACATTCAGATATACGAAATAGACGAAAAAAATGCAGATATCACAACAAAGCTTAATATTAACAAATCCATCAACGACGTTATTCGAAAAAAAGAGATGAACATGGTTTGACCATGTTTCCAGGTTACCAGACTCCAGCTATGTAAAGAAATCATATAAAAAAGATTTCCTTGAAGAAAGATCAAGACGACGACCACCAAATAGATTGGCCGACCAAATAAGGGTTGACACTGGTATTCCGCTTCTTACAGCTTAAAGATTGTCCCAAGATAGTGATAAGTGACGGAATTTTGTTCTCAAACATGTGACGAAGCTCTCTTGAGTATGCATATAAGTCAAAGTCAAGATATACTCTGTATCGTACAATAGGGGTTTCGGTCTTTAATTTATGATGCTCTGTAAGCATTTTACCTCGTAAATCATTAAAATCTTGAGACAAGTCCGACTTAATAAAGATCTGTGTCGTTTAGTTGAAAGGCCTTCCTCATAATTTTATTTCTGTTATTTTGCTTAATAAATGCCACAATCATAGAGCGAGGTAATTATTTTTTCCCATCACCAAGAATAGTATTCCTGACTTTTGAGAGCCTGTGTATATCACAGAACAAGAAATTATTCACTTGCTTCAAATCCATTTTTAAAATCCTTCATGAGGAATTGCTTAGCAACCTCATCCGAATTTTCATTTTTAACCTTTCTCGTTTCCTTGATGGTATTTCTTCATCTTGAATGGCCTTCTTTCGACTCAATGTTTTTCTAATTTTCATCCAAATTTACAGTCAAATTGGCTTCAACATTATTTAAAGCTAACCGGTAATTTGTTTATGAGCATAACCACATTGGACTGGATCGATTCAGCAATGATTTTTAAATATGATTTGTTGGCTAGCTTGAAATTAATTTCATCCAGTGTAACGCTCAATGTATTTTAAGCAGCTACCAGTTCATTATAATTAATCCTCGCTTCCATCAAAACATCAACCATCTCGACATTTCTCAGCTTATAGCAAATTTCTTATTAGAAAAAAATACAAGACACTGTATTCTTGTTATGATGAAATAAAGCAAATTGTTTATTAAGGAAAAAGGAAACTTGTGATGGAATGTAAGAAAAAAAAAGAAAACTTTATAATTTTGTTGAGATGGAATAGTATATTAAATTCTTTATTAGGAAAAGAAAAGGAGACTATTTATTTTTACTAATGAGTCACTACTTATCAAGGCTAAAATACACTTGAGGATAAGGGTTAATGAGATGGGCGGATTGTCGGATTCAAGAAGAAGAATATTATGAGAGGATTGAAAAGGGCGAATTTACTTATGAAGACAGTTTATGACAAGTATTTGTTAAGATTGGATTTGAAGACAGTTATGTTATAGCTTGCAGGGAAAGAGTCCCATGGTAATATGTTACACAGATGGAAAGTTCTCAGAAAGAAACTCTTTTCATGTAAATTCCGCCTGATGCTAGGCACACGGAAGAAGAAAGGGAAGTTTTTTTCAGTCATGGTAGAAAGTTCTAGCTGTGAATGTCTTACAAGGAGAAACCAGAGATTGGATCTTAGTCGAGCATATCCTGCTCTGGTATATAATATAGTACATTCTTTACTAGAAAGAAGAAAAAGACTTTATATTCTTCGGATTTAATATAATAAATTCTTTATTTGGACGAAAAGAGATTCTATATTCCTGCTGTGATTGAGTATAATAAATTTCTTATTAGGAAAAAAGGCGACTATATATTCTTGCTGTAATGGAATATAAGAAAAAAAGGCAACATTATATTCCTGTTGCAATGCAATATTATAGTAAATTCTATATTAGAAAAAAATAAGACTTTATATTCGTGTTGTGATTGAATAGTATAATAAACTAGACCACCTGTAATGTGTTCGGTTTATATTAGTTATGTATATTAGTAAATATTTATGCAAATCTTTTGGAATTTTCAAATATTTACAAAACCATTTTGGAATTTACAAATTTATGAAACTCTCTTGTGATATCATAATAGAACCTCTCTTCTCCCCCCCCCCTCTTTCTCTCCTCTATTTGGAAATTTCAAAACGTTCATAAATATTTGGGCATTCCAAATATTTATGAAAACATTTTGGAATTTTAAAATATTTATGAAACTCTCTTGTGATGACACAATGGATTCTTCTCTCTCTTTTTGTCTCTCTCTCTCTCTCTTTATATATATCTCTCTCTCTTACAAAGTCAAAAGATTACACAAAGTTAGAAAAACTTCTCTCTCTCCCGTTTTCTCTCTCCTCCCCCTCTTTCTCTTCCTTCTTTCTTCTCTCTTTCTCTCTCTCTCTTTTAAGTATTTACATCATTCCATTCCTCTCACCACTTCACTTATCATTTATCCTTTCTTTGCACCATTCGCTCTTCCTCCGACCATCTAAAATATAATGTAGAGATGAACTGTGCACGGTGATAAGCCAGCAAGACGACGACGACAACAGAGTTTTAGTAGTATATAGACTCCTTATTAGGAGACAAAAGGAGACTACGTTTTTGTTGCAACAGAATCTATTATTATACTAAAACTGAGTTAATCAACGTTTGTTTCCCTAAGGCATTTTTCTTATATGCTTTAATGACACAAAATACATGTTAAAATATTCCTTAGAACTAAGATTAAGTAATGTTTGAAAAAAAAATCTATTATAATTGTTCTAATTAACCGTAAATTGTAATTAACTGAACAAGTCAACCATCTCTCGCTTAACTATCTATGTATTTCTCTCGACCTCTCTCACTTGATTCAACTACTTGCTAATAGTTTTAAAGTCATATAGGGAAAGAGTAACTTTCTTTACATAATGTGTTTGGATACACCGTAAACGCATCTGTAAATTAGATAGCAAAACAATGTTGCTCTTTACTTTTATACCATCCATAAGGATAATATAGAAGTTAAAGACTCATTATTTTTAGTTATACCAGAAGAAGAATTTTGTAACAGATATGTTACAGTTTATGAATTTTAGAATGAAATAAAAGTGGAAAAAAATAATGGTAGCGGTTGTAACCCAACAAGTCATGGGTATGACTAATATTATTATAAATTCTTCAATGGGAAGAAGGAGACTTTATATTATTATTTGACTAGCCAAAATATATTCCCTGTGGTCGTATATTTTAGCTAGACTGCTGCGTCTCTTCCTCCTGTGACTGAAGAGTTCCACTGTCAACTGAGCAGATTCAGTGAATTGTTTAAGTGAGTTAATTTGAAAGACTTCCATAAGTTCAGTCAGTTAACTTAGTAACAAACTAACACTGCAGATCGACTACCTTACAGTTAATTATTTGTTACAAATTGTGTAACATTGATCCATTGGCCCTTCCATAAACCTTGGTCTTTTGGCTAAGATCAAAGTGTAGTATCTGTTCCGTAGTAGACTGGTATTGTCTTGGCCTTCTGGGCTTGATTTACGCCGGTCTATGGGTCTGTCCTGTGCAGTTCTAGGAGGTCCAGGCTTTGCCTCCCCTCTTTGGGGAGGAGTAAGTTTATTGCTTACTGTCTGAGGCGCCCCTACCGGGGAATGCCGACGGGGCTGCCCAGGCAATTTTTAAACCCCACTTTCCCGACCCGACCTTGGGTCACATCTTACTTGTGGGAGTAAGATAAAAACTGGCCTTGTGCCTAACTCCTGGAGAGGAGTAAATCAATACTACACTCTGTAGACTGGTACCATCTTGGCCTTCGGGCCTTGATTCCGCCGGTCTGAGGTATTGTCCTGAGCAGTTCTAGAATGTTCACCCTCCCAAGCTTTGCCTTCTCACCCTTTGAAAAGGGGGTTAGTTTATTGTTAATCGCCTGAGGGACACTTACCGGAGAATGACGACGGGCTGCCCAGGCATTTTTTGTAGGCCAAACCTTTATTTTGTTACTTTTCAAAATAGAATTAACATTGATTTTTTTTACTTTTCGATGTTTTATTAAGTGCATTATCTTTAATGTTATACTTAATCTTTTCTCGGTACTTTTGCAATTTAAGGACCGTGCTGAAATAACGTTATTATTTAGAAACCCATTATGAATTAAAGAAAAAAACAATATTTGACACCGAGTTTATGATTTGTTTCTCATAAAACAAAATATAGCATTCTTTTTGGAAGCTTACCGCTTCAATATACCCCCAAAATATATAGAAAACATAGAATTTTTATATCGGGTACGAAGTTAAAATCTAGTTTTTATTTCTTTTTGAGATTTTTTTAGCGAATTATTAACGTCGATTTTTTTACTTTTTGAGTAAAGTAAAAAAAATCAACGTTAATTTTATTTGAAAAGTAACAAAATAAAAATAAACCGAAAAGAAAAATATTGTATTCGGGAGGGGGGGGGGGTATCAATTCGACGCTTATCTTTAATAATGAAGACGATTCTCTATTTTTAAATGATTGTAATTGATTGGTTCATGTGAGTCACATGGGATAAATCTGGCATCAAGTGGTGGCGACAGAAAGTGCTGTCACGCACCCTTTTTATTATTAGGTCTGGGTGGTAAAACGAAAAATATATTTTTAAAAATTTATGTATTGTATTACTCATCTTTCGCGGAAAGAAAAAACACCAATTATTTTAGAATGCAGATTGGGGGATCAGTTTTGCATTTTGATTTCTTTGGAAACAAGTCAGTCGTTTTAATTTTTTTTTTAATAGTTAAAAAAATTGGATGAATTACTTCGTCATCCTTAGAAATCTGAAAGGAATTTAGAAGCATTGTTTAAATGCTTCTAAATTATTTTCAGATTTCTATGAGATGTCGAAGAGAAAGAACTTTAAACTGGCATAAGGGGTTGCTAAGAATTTTAATTCTTAGCAAATCCTCATGTAGTAAAAGATTGAAAGTTTTGGAAGTTTCGTAGACGGAAAAATATAGTCGTCATCTTTATAAACAATTGAAATGATACTAAGGAGACGTAACACATACGTTTCTAAAGGAAAGTGAAAAATCTTAAATCTCTTTTCAAAGTACTTCAAACGGCAATATGTATTAAAAAATATGTAAGCTTGTAGATTAAATAAAAGGTACTGATATCGATCCTGACCCAGTTTTCGTGAGGTTCGACTCGGAAGCGTTCGACTGTCCTACGCAAACGCCCGAGAGATGACAAGCCGATTTGTACCAGACGACAATTTTGATACTTAAATTTCTTCAAGTAGAAATTCTTCTCAAAATTTAACGTCCCAACTATGGACGGAGAAACAGTTTTAACAGGTGTCGCCTGTCAGGCGCCCAATTCTGTTCTGATTAAACTTTGCGCCAATATCAATCGAGACAGAACTAATGCATCATTTCTAAAAATAGAAACCACGTGACACAAAATGGCGTCAACCTAACCCAACTCCTACGCAAAATAATCCATGTGACCTTCAACCTGGCACGTAAGCAAAAACTGAAAGCCTTCACCCTCCAACGGTTTCAAACAAAGGGAAGTAACTCATGACTTACTAGAAAATATACCGAAATTTCCACAACTTAAATAAAAATAGCCTTACCGATTATTTTCTAACGGAAAAACAGGGTTTATTTTTATCTCATAATAAATATTTTAATGCCAACCTGTAGTTCAAGTTTAATATTAAAAAAAAATGAGTTTGAAATAATAAAAAAACGCTGTCTGTATGTATTTGTTCAACAGAGAGAGAGAAGGAGAGGGAGACTAAATCTTCGTTCCAAATGTTTAAATAGGCAAAAAAAATGAGTACAGTAATTTGTACACCTCCTAACAACCAAGATCCATAGCTCAGTTGGTAGGAAGGGGAAACTGGAAGTCTCCAGTCTCTGTTTTCGATTCCCAGTCTCGGCTCAAATTTATTTATTGTTTATTTATGTTTGTTTTTAAAACACAAATAAACTTATTCAGGTAGGTAGAAGAGTAACTTATCATGCCTTTCATAACATTTGTTGCATATGTGTTGTTTTTTCACCCCTTTTTTGTTTTGTTAGCTCTTGTTAAAAATGCCCACTTTTCTTACGTTTAGTAAAAGTTATGTTATTTGTTGTTTTTTCACCACTTTTTTTTTAATTGTTAACTATACTGCACAATCGCCCCACTATCTACTCTTCTATTCATAGAATTATAAGTTTGAATTTGACCTCAAATTCGTGCATTACGGCTGTACCCCACTCCTCCAGCTTTCAGCTTTCGTGACGTCACCAGTTCGGCTGTTCCGGGTTCGGTTGGTCACCCGGTACTGATCGGGAAAAGTTGCCGTTCTGATGAAGGCTGCCGATGTTGAAACGCCTGGTCCAGCGACTACTCACTCCCACGTTGTGTTTGTTTAGATCAGTGAGCAATCAACCGGGTTGGATCAGCAACCTTTTCTCGCTGTGAAGAAAAGGGTCATTTCATGCAGAACAGTTGAATGGAAAGAATTAAGTCCGTAACGACTTTGTCTGTTTGGTTTTCTTAGAAGAAGAATTATTTAAAAAAAATTTTTTAAATAAAAAAATTATGTACACTGGTTTGTTTACGAAGCCAGGCTGTTCGATAATATCAAAGTTTAACTGCACGTATTAGTCGGATCGACGGGCGCTAATAATTCTGGGCATCTTGATCGTTGTCAGCGAAAATCGGTTCTAAGTTCGGAACGAGAAAAGAACATACACAAACTGATATGTCGGTGTCGGTGGGGAAAGTACAGAGCGAGTTCTTTCGTCCGATTCTCTTGTAACTGACAGCCTCACCGACTGGCGGCGTCAGCGACCGACGACCTCTCACTAACTCTCTCTCTCCGACTGTGTCTAAACTAAGCTGTCTTTGTAAACTGTTCTCGCTTGCTTTTTATCGAGACATAATTCGCCTCTACCCGGGGGGGGGGGGGTTCACGGTGGTCTCCAACTTATCCTGAGAAATAAATTTTATTGCATTTATCCAGAGCTTCTAAAAGTAATTTCGACACAGCTGCCAAATTCGTTTATGACCGTTTATTTCTGATTTCGACAACAGCTCAGAGATATCAGGACTGCCCCCACAGGGTAATTAACCAGCGTCCATCTTGGACGACCCACTTAAAACCAATTGACCCGATTCGAGATTTAACACTTGATCGTAATTCTAACTCTCACTGAGTTCAGCCGTCAGTCTCATATCGACTTTGAGAAGTTAATTCTTTTTGTTCTTTATCTTTTGATAAGCCCATAAAATAATAAACAATGCAATCCGTTCAGAGATTTTTAAGGTTCTCTTTCTCTCTATTCATACTAGTGCAGTAATTGCACTATTGACCTTCGTAGGTCACGGTCAACTAATACTGTCACACGGCATCTGACGATCATAAAGTACGTGAAACCGTGATTATGTCATAATTAAAAAAAAAAAACTTAATCCTTGATATACAATGAATGAAAAAAATATCTTTTTTTGGACTAATTTCAAATTTACCTTAGATTGGAAAATTAGTCCCAAACAATTTATTTGGGTTTACTTACTCATTTGTGATGTCGGAAAATTGGCCGACGATTCATTGTCTGCCATTTTGGCTGGAAAACAACGAATTAACCATTTATCTTTCTTCCAAACTGGAAAACCTGAATATGACACAAGGTCGGTTCTATAGCGTGAGTAATCCCCCCCCCCCATAGGGCACTCTGGAACGTTCTAAAAATAGCTTGGATCGGACCCGTCGACATTCCCTTGTAAGGGTGCTCTAGGTGACCGACAGTAACGATTTAGTTGTTTTGCAACCAAAATGGTGGACAATGAACCGTCTGCTAATTTCCGAATTCACAAATGCATAAGTGAACTCAAATAAATTGTTTTGGACTAATTTCAAGTTTACCATAAATTATTTAAAAATAAATACAGTTGGGAAATTTGTCCAAAACAATTTATTTGGGTTTACTTACATATTTATGAGGTCGGAAAACAATCAGAAATTAGCAGGCGGTTCATTGCCCACCATTTCTCGAAAGAGGAGGTAATGCCTGGGAGGATAGCCTCCTGAAACTAAACAGGAACACTCTGATTCTTTGCCCTGGAAGACGATTTTAGCTCGAGGGCTGGGTCGTAGCCAACGTAATATACATCCAACGTGCAAACAATCAAGCAACTCTTTTCTAAGAAAAAAATGGACAGTCAGAGATAAATTAAATATTTTAAGTGAAAATGGTTGAGGTCTCTTTCTTCTTCATTGCATGTTCCAGTTTATCCAAGAGAAAATTAAATCTTGGACCACGACAAAAAGCGGCAGACAATATCCATACCTCCCACCAAGAGGGGGAGTAATAAGAACACCACAAAGAGACGATAGATAGAACTATGTATTGTAAAATAATAGAAGACGAAGAAGCTTCCATCCGTGAAATTTTCTCCATCTACGGATAGGTTGAATTTTTCAGCAAGACAACAATCCCAAGATTAGTTTCAGGCAAAGCGAATACAGGTTTCCGATGGGCCTAGCGAGTCACCTGACCTAATTCCTATAGAAAATCCGTGGAAGGAGATTAGATTCTGTGTTTATCATTGGAATTTCCTAAACTTGAGTAATCTTAAGACGATTTGTCAACAGGAGTGGGATAAGATTGGAGTTAATTTCTGGAAGAATTCAATTATTATGCAATTCATGTACATAAATGGGAAAACATCTACATACACATTTCAATGTATTGTCAATTTGAGATGACGCATTTGCAAATGGGTTTTTCGGTGGGCAAAAACATTTATTTATATCTATCCATATATACAAATTATTTACTAGATTTGCACTAAGTTGATAACATTTTTAGAAATTATTATCTATATCTATTATTATACTAAATGTGAGTTAATCAACGTTCGTTCGTTTCTACAAGACTTTTTTCCTATACACTTTAATAGCACAAAATTCATGCTAAAATACTACTTCTGGGATTGAGTTATGTTTGAAAGAAAAATCTTTTAATTGTCCTAATTAGCCGTAATTTATAATTAACTGAACAAGTTACCCAGTTTTCTCTTAGCTATCTATGCATTTTTTCTCACATCTTCTCACTATGTTGATTCAACCACTCTGTCATGATACCATCATCATATTTGGCTTAGCGTCTGTTTTACATGTTGTTATAATATTTCTTTATGTTTTTGTAAGCATTTAGAGGAAGAGGGAGGCTCTTTTTTTCAGTGTGTTCATCTAATTTACATATGTGTGTCTATACATACCACAAAAACGTATGCAAATTAGATGGCAAAATAATGTTGCTATAAGAATAATAAAGAATGATAATGCTTCTATATAATAACAATAACAACCGAATGTTATAATAGTCAACAAGAAGGAAAAAACCTGCTAAACACTGATAATAATAAAGGTTATTATATAAGTAAAGCCACTTATTATTTTTAATGATGCAAGAAGAATGTCTTAAAAGATATATCACAGTTTATAAATTTGCGAATTAAATCAAAGTCGAATAAATAATGGCCGTGGTTGTGATCCAACAAATCACGGGTATGTCTAGTCTTTATATAAAAGACAGAAATTATCTGACTGCCAATATATTCACTTTTCATGATTTCTCCATCCAATACCAAAACAATTCAGTCTATATATAAATGCCTGTGTGTTTTTACATATGTGCGACTAGAATATTTAGACTGCGAAAACAAATACATATGATGATACTAAAAACAAATACATATGATGATACTAAAAACAAATACATATGATGATACTAGAAAACGAATACATATGATGATACTAAAAAACAAATGCATATGATGATACTAAAAACAAATACATATGATGATACTAAAAACAAATACATATGATGATACTAAAAACAAATACATATGATGATACTAAAAAAATACATATGATGATACTAAAAACAAATACATATAATACTAAAAACAAAGATATATGATACTAAAAAACAAATACATATGATGATACAAAAAACAATTACATATGATGATACTAAAAAAAACACATATATTAAAAACAAATACATATGATGATACTCAAACCAAATACATATGCTACTAAAAACAAATACATATAATGATACTAAAACACAAATACATATAATGATAAGGACAAATACATGTGATGATACTAAAAACATATACATATAATGATACTAAAAACAAATACATGTGATGATATCAAAACCAAATACATGTGATGATATTAAAAACAAATACATGTGATGATACTAAAAATACATATGATGATACTAAAAAACAAATACATATGATGATACTAAAAAACAAATACATATGATGATACTAAAAAACAAATACATATGATGATACTAAAAACAAATACATGTGATTATACTAAAAACAAATATATGTGATGATATTAAAAACAAATACACGTGATGATACTAAAAAACAAATACACATGATGATACTAAAAACAAATACATGTGATGATACTAAAAAACAAATACATGTGATGATACTAAAAACAAATACATGTGATGATACTAAAAAACAAATACATGTGATGATACTAAAAAACAAATACATGTGATGATACTAAAAACAAATACATGTGATGATACTAAAAAACAAATACATGTGATGATACTAAAAAACAAATACATGTGATGATACTAAAAAACAAATACATATGATGATACTAAAAAACAAATACATGTGATGATACTAAAACAAATACATGTTATGATACTAAAAACAAATACATGTGATGATACTAAAAAACAAATACATGTTATGATACTAAAAAACAAATACATGTGATTATACTAAAAACAAGTACATGTGATGATACTAAAAACAAATACATGTGATGATACTAAAACAAATACATGTGATGATACTAAAAAACAAATACATGTGATGATACTAAAAAACAAATACATGTTATGATACTAAAAAACAAATACATGTGATTATACTAAAAACAAATACATGTGATGATACTAAAAACAAATACATGTGATTATACTAAAAACAAATACATGTGATGATACTAAAAAACAAATACATGTGACGATACTAAAAACAAATACATGTGATGATACTAAAAACAAATACATATAATGATAATAAAACACAAATACATATAATGATAAGGACAAATACATGTGATGATACTAAAAACATATACATATAATGATACTAAAAACAAATACATGTGATGATATCAAAACCAAATACATGTGATGATATTAAAAACAAATACATGTGATGATACTAAAAATACATATGATGATACTAAAAACAAATACATATGATGATACTAAAAACCAATACATATGTTACTAAAAAACAAATACATATGATGATACTAAAAAACAAATACATATGATGATACTAAAAAACAAATACATGTGATTATACTAAAAACAAATACATGTGATGATACTAAAAACAAATACATGTGATGAAACTTAAAAACAAATACATATGATGATACTAAAAAACAAATACATATAATGATAGTAAAAAACAAATACATGTGATTATACTAAAAACAAATATATGTTATGATATTAAAAACAAATACACGTGATGATACTAAAAAACAAATACACGTGATGATACTAAAAACAAATACATGTGATGATACTAAAAAACAAATACATGTGATGATACTAAAAACAAATACATGTGATGATACTAAAAACAAATACATGTGATGATACTAAAAACAAATACATGTGATGATACTAAAAACAAATACATGTGATGATACTAAAAAACAAATACATGTGATGATACTAAAAAACAAATACATATGATGATACTAAAAACAAATACATGTGATGACACTAAAAACAAATACATGTGATGATACTAAAACAAATACATGTGATGATACTAAAAAACAAATACATGTGATGATACTAAAAAACAAATACATGTTATGATACTAAAAAACAAATACATGTGATTATACTAAAAACAAATACATGTGATGATACTAAAAAACAAATACATGTGATGATACTAAAAAACAAATACATATGATGATACTAAAAACAAATAAATGTGATGATACTAAAAAACAAATACATGTGATGATACTAAAAAACAAATACATGTGATGATACTAAAAACAAATACATGTTATGATACTAAAAAACAAATACATGTGATTATACTAAAAACAAATACATGTGATAGTACTAGAAACAAATACATGTGATGATACTAAAAAACAAATACATGTGATGATACTAAAAAACCAATACATGTGATGATGCTAAAAATTAACTTCCATTAAAGCTTTAAATCATTAAGTAGAATTTATATGGGTCAACAAAAAGTATGGGAGGTGACGGTGGTTAAGTGGATATCGACACAGACTGAAGACCTGGGTGTTCCATATTCGAATCCAGTCGGTTCCACAGTACCACTGTCACTTAAGGATGTTGGCAACCTTCTTGTGGTCCTTCCCGTAAGTACCCGATGTTTTTCCAGAAAGATTTCTAACTAGAAAAACATCGGGGAAACTGATTCCAACACCAGAATCTGATTCACACGAAAGAAGAAGAAGAACAAAAAGTATAGTAGCTTATCTGGAGAGCTAACTATAAGTGTAGAAGGTATCTGGGACAGGCATACCCACTTAACTGGCGATGAAGTTTGACGACGCCCCTCTTGAAGTGACCGGCATATCAGCTCTGTTGGTGAGGCTGAATATACCAAAGCTTATGAATTCCTGATGATCAGTCAGCTACGTTGGTTTTGGCCACATTGAGAGGTGTGACTCTTGGATAGGAAAGTGCAGGGACCTTGGGGTAGAAGGCGAGAGTAAAGTTAGACGACCCAAGAAAACTTGGATGCAAATAATCAACAAGGATCTTAGAGAGTGGAATTTAAACAGAATCCATCACCAAGACCGCCAATCTTGGAGACTGATATTGTAGGCTGTCAGAAAACATCAGACCCCTGACCAAAGGAAATAAGATAATAAAATGGATGATGATGCTGGTATGTGTTGGACGGCTTTAAGAAATTGACTTCGAAACTAACCTATCTTTGGCCAGGTCTTTATTTATCTCTCCTTCTCTCAAGTCCACTATATCTTCCTTCCATGTTTTTCTTTGGCCTACTTCTGCTAACTGACCCTGCTACTTCAACTGTTTTACATCTACTAAAGAAATCAAATTTTGTGCTTTCCATCCAATCCTCTCATTGTATTGATGAACATCAAACGGACAATCTCATTAATCCTTATCCTCAACTGGCTTTTGGCCTTGGTAAGTGGTGACTCTTTAGTAAAAAATAAATAAATATCATCAAATAAACAATCGTAACATATTGGGAATGAATATGCTTCCACCTCAATGAAATTTTTCAAGCCATCAAAAGATTTGATTTTTCAGTCAGTAAAAGTAAGTATGCTGCAATAAAAACGAAAGAATGGTTCCAGGCATAGAAAAAGTATTATAGTGGCCTCGTCAGCCAACTGAGCTAAATCCTATAGAAGCATTTAGGAAAGAGATTAAAATTTATCATAGGAATCTCCAAAAGTTCAGTAATCTCCAGGCAATTTTTTTATCTACAGGAATAGGAT
This sequence comes from Sepiola atlantica, assembly GCA_963556195.1. NCBI lineage: Eukaryota > Metazoa > Mollusca > Cephalopoda > Sepiida > Sepiolidae > Sepiola > Sepiola atlantica. Next base: position 132,328,822 of record OY744524.1, read on the forward strand.
AAAACCGGTATTAATTTCTGCAAGAAGCTTACCTCAAATTATTCCAAATATCTGACAGCCATCATATCAAAATAGGAGACACACTATTCAGTAGTCAATTCTCTACATAGATATGTCTGACTTTCTAATGTATTTTTCAATACATTTTATAGAGGAAAATATTTCTCCATTTTTTATTGTACATTGTTTATTCAGGTAATGTCAAAAAGAAAAATTTATTTTACCTGTGCTGGACTAATTATAATTACTCCCTTTAACTTACTACAAGTGCCGAAAGTTATTTCTTTAGGCGATGAAAACTAGGCTAACTTATTCAATTATTATAACAATAAAACATCATATCAAAATAATCGACACATAATTACATATTCAATACTTTTCACGGGTATTCATTTTATTGTATTACTTCTTACACATGAGGGTCGGCAGATAGTCGATACACGTGTATGGGTATAAATAAGCATTTTTTCAGATCAGTTTTTGGTAGTATGCATCCACTCTCACAGAGTACAAGGTACCAACATACTTTTAGAGTAAATGTCTTCTATGATCTCTGACCCGCATCTAGTATCAGGTACCATCATGGTCTTGTACAGTATTCTATAGTCTCCGTACATGTTAATTGTTACAAATTTGTAAAATCACCAATCCATACTTGTCATAGGAATCAGGTAACAACTGAATGATATAAAAACTAACAAAAAAAAAGAATGCCCAAAAAAGCTGCTATAAAAACCACTTTGTGTATGCTGTACTTTGATATGAAAGCCGTGTGTATAGGTCATAAGGAACCAAATTGGAGAAAGGTGCTTGAGTAGACAAACAGGAATCGGAAAACTATCAAAAACATTTCCATTGACTATTATTGCCATATATGGCCTAATGCTTCAACTGTATATCTTGAGATTTTAGATAAAATACAAAGATGTAACCTCTAACCTTCTTCAGGTGCATCTAATCGAACTTGAGGAGAAAAAAAAATAATTGTAATTCTATAGTAATAAGTAGCAATACTACACATCTACAACCATTTGGCATGATGTTGTTCGCTAATGAGCTGGGAAATGAGGATTCAATACTCGGTCGAGTCATACCAAAGACTAAAACAAAAAGGTACTTGATGCCCTCTTGCTTAAACATTATAAGGTGAGGAGCAAGGGTAAATAAAGTAGCGCCCTCCCTTGCATCTCTGTGTAATAGCTAATGAAAAGGGAGCATTTCGGTCACCCACTTTACATTTTCATTTCTTTTACAACAAATCTAGACAAGATTAGGTTTAAGGCTCCCAAAATACATGGTCCCATGGTGTAACAGTTAAAAGTCTTCGTTAACAATCAGTTCTAAGTGACAGTCTTCTGGAGGTGGAGGGTTCAATCCTTACCACAGGCGATAATTACTAAGAATAACGTAAATTAACACTCTTACCTAGTCATGGTTGACGGAATGAGAACAATCTGCCACCATAGATTAAAAGGAGGATTCAGTTCAAAATTCAGTCTTGATTCCCAAGTTCAACATAAAGATTACCACATTCGACTTGAAGGTTCACAAGTTCGAAAAGATGCACCTGAAGAAGGTCGGAAGTTACATCGTCCGAAACGTTGTGAATATAACAACCAAGATGAGAATAGTAGTTCGAATAATCCAAATTATCATTCCTCATCTAAAGAATTCCGGAACATAAAATACAAAGAATCGTCCATATTAATTGGTCCTGAATTATCTTGTTGACTTCCATCACTATTACATGACTACTTCCGAGGAGCTTTATTTTTTGTTGTTATGCAAAAATTTAAATGTAATGTGAAGAAACATCTTGCTGCACAACTCCCCACTTAGGATGCCCCTATAAATCTGGCTTCTAATTCACAGTAGCCCCTTGCGTCTCAGTGGCAATGTGCCCCCTTGTTTGGGATTAACAAAAGTTTTTTTTTTAAATTGTTTAATCTTTTACAGTTAAAATTCTTGATTTTTTTTCTAAAAACTACACAAAGTCAAATTTATAAGCGTTTTGTCCATTTTAACCATGTGTTTTTCATAAAGTATCTTATCAATGTGGAATTACCATTTCTCATAAATGTCAATAAGTATCATTTAAATTTTTTTTATTTTTTTATGGAGCCACTTGATGTAAGGAGCTAACAAGAATGAAAGATGATTATCGCAAAGACAGGAGATGCCTATTGGCCTTAGTTTTGAAAAGACCAAGGCTATAGGTAGAAGGAAAACATTTAGTAGGAAGAGAGTTCCACAAGTCTGCAGTTCTTGGAAAAAAGTTACAATGAGGTATCAAAAAGCAAATTGATGGAAAGCACTAGACCAATGAGTCAAACGAGCTGGAACAGAGGAAGCAGGGAATAGATCAGACATTTGTAAAGAACACTTGCCATAATAATATTTAGAGAAAAGACTGAGCCTAGCAACATTACATTTCTTGTTATGACTTCATAATTTAGGGAAGATTTGAAGACATCTATTCCTAATGGAGACTTGGTATCTGTCTGTATGAAGCCGAAACTATACTATGCCTTTTATTAATGTACTAGTGTACTATCTTTTAATGCTAAATCCAGTTTACTATACTATTTCAGACTAATCTATTATCTTTCAATGCTCAATTCAGGGAAGGGGGGGGGGGTAGTGTACTTCTGTTGCCATGAGGCCATCCTTTCAGGCATTACCTCCTCCTTTGGGGTAATGTAGTATCAGTTTTGTTGTCATGATACCATCTTCCCAGGAATAACCATCTCTTTGGGGGTCAGTGTAGTATGTGTTAGTCCTTCCTGATACCATCCAGGCATTACCTCATATTCTTTTCTTTTTTTTTGGGGGGGGGGGGTAGTATCTGTTCAGTGATCATGATACCATCCTCCCAGGGATTACCTTCTCCTTATTTTGAGGAGGGGGAGAGATATACTAGCAAAAATAACTTATCAAAATTATTAGTGTGACAGTATTCAGCTGTCAGCTAATTAATCATAGCGGGATGTGGAATTATTTTTTTTAAATGGTAAAAAGTCTTCACCACATTTTTATTGAGATCATCATCATCATCAGATTTATTTTTGAACAGGCCTTTGATTAGTCCTCTATAAGAGGGTGGGGCCTGTCTGTCAGTCTTGATCGAAGTCTTCCTCTCATATTCTCATAGTCATATTCTTTATAATTTGTAGGATTTGATCACATTTTCAAAATAGAACAGATTAAATATGCATCAAGTGGTAATCACCAAACCATTACTCAACTGTATCTGTTTTATTAAAGACAAGATTTTCAAGAGAATCTGGGCACTTTATTCGAAGTTTGGCTATGCAGAACACTGAATCGATAAATGTAGATTACATATGAGATGGAAAAATATTTGTGTTTGGAAGTTGAAATATGACTAACAGAGAATATACAGCTTTGGAAACGATTTGAATTTGTTTGGACAGGGACAATTGTATACCAGTAAAGAAGTCCCGCAGAAACCAAAGGAAGGAGTTTTAATTCATCGGATAAAGCTTAAATTAAGATTCTTTTCGTCTTACCTGTTGTCATGACATCAACAGATCTCAGTTGACATACGGTTGCAATGAGGACATTTTGTTTGTCATTTGGATAAAACGTGTTCTCTTTTATGAGAATCAATAGTAGAAAGCTCAAGTAATTGCTTCACTTTTGCTAAAGTTACTCCTGAACTTGCATAGTGATTCTGATAATGTTGGATCAGCATTTTTTCAACAAGTGTTTTATGTGGTAATTTGAAGTTTCATTGAAATTTCCCACAAATAAATCCACCAATGGTAGCATTACAATAAATTTAGGGATGAAGCTTCAGTTCTCTCTATCAGGAACATCCACTTTGCAGAGAAACAATGTGAGAGAACATTTTTTTTTATCAAGAGAGCCAGATGAGAATTACATTAAAAAGATCTAGAGATGTCTGTGATGCCACTCTAGCAACCAACCACGTCATTTTGGAAAACGGATATCATTTGAAGCAGATTTCTGTTGGACCAAGTCTGCATCTTCAAATGAGTTGACATTTTTGGCAACCGTTTTACAATGTTAGTAACATAACCTAATGGGTTCGTTCATCCTCCGATCATATTTGATTTCTCCATATAAGTTTCATCATATTTAATGGAAATAAAATATCTTTTGGTGGAATAGAAAAATCTTTGCGAATGTTGGCTTTGAAACATTCGCTCATGCAGTAAATTCTTGATGAGAATTTTTTTATTCATTTATGATTTATAACTTTTTATTAATCTGATATGCTGATGAAACACTTTGTAACATCGTTCAAGTTATAAAGAACCGACAAACTTTAAAACTAAAAATGACAGATCCTTATCATGGACATTGAATCTACCTTTGTAAAGTCCACTATTAGTTTGTGTATATTAATAAAGTGGATTCAATGCTTCTCTGAGTTCTTGATAGGAGAGCACTTTTTATTAATCCCATACAAAACTTTTTCTTCTTCTTTGCTAGTCTTTAAAACATGTGGTTTCCCACTTCTTTACACAGTCCTTTGCCTTATCATTGAACACTGTATTGCAGTGCTGCATCATATGGTTCTCCTCTCCACATTTTCAGATGGTTGGGTCGGTTTTATAACCTCATTTGGCCATAGCAGCTCTTAATCACGCCATTCCTATTCTCAGGCAGTTGAGTATCCTTCACTCGACTCAGGGTGCTTCTGAGCCACAGGAGAAGACTTCAGAGAGGAGGATTCCCATCTCAGTAGAAGAAGGCCGTTCTCTAGCCTTCTGGTCCACAAATGCGATCTGTTCTCTTCCTGAGATGTTGTTAGGGACTGGACATAGCTGAGGAAGCTTCTCCTTGATTTCAGTCATCCTGTTTCAGATCTGCAGGGACAATGTCAGTGAAGAGATGAAGGTTGTTCATGTTGGTAGGCTTCAGGCAATTTTGCCCTATGCAATATAGATCAAGTTATAAAGAACCAGCCAACTCTAAAACTAAAAATAACAGATCCTTATCATCAATATTGAATAACTTCTTTTATGTTTGTTGTAAACTCCCCATTTAATGCATAAATGATGATAAGTAATTGTTATTCATACATGGGTAAGGTAAGGTAGGATATTGCTTAATGGCACATCAACCCTAAGGGTCATTTCATGCCATGGATGTAGAAGGAAATATCCTTCATTTGAGTCTTAAATCAGTGGGTCATTTATAGGCATTAGTTAAGAGCTTTGGTATTTTGAATTGTTGTCATTTTGGTGAAGGTTTTTATGCTTCAAGTTCTTTATATGTTCAAATGTTTAATCATGGTTTTTGGTTTGGTTGTTTTGTTTTATGACATATCAACCCTTTTCGGGTTATTTAATGCTGAATCCGGTCATTTTAGTAAAGGTTTTTATGCTTCAAGTTCTTTATATGTTTTAGTATTTATTCATGGGGTTTGGTTGAGTGAAGGGGGGGGGGGGAGAGGGAAGAAGAGGGGAGGGAGGTAAATTGTTATTTTTTGTTTTGGATTTTGCAGAAAATGATTGAGTTTTCCAAAGGAAAAAAACAATAAAACATCAATGTTTGGTGCATTCTGAGTCAGGAAGTCAATAACTTCATACAGCCTGATTTGATAGCGCCAGTAGATTCTATTTGACCCATAGGTACTTACAGGTACTACCACTCCGAGCCAGAGTGGACCTGGGAGCAATGGCAACTAAGGGGCAACTCCAAATTCTCCACAGCTCCCAAATTAAGACTTCACCACTGGATATCTTTTAAGGTCATACCCAGGACCTCATACATGGGATCCAATGATATACAATGCTGCCTATGTACCTTACAGGTTCACAAAAAGTGTAGTGGCTTTTCTGGAAAGTAGGCACTAGACCCCAACTATAAGTGTAGAAGGTGTCTTCGGCAGGCCCGTCAACTTAACTGCCGATCTTATACTGAGGTGACGTTGGATGATGACCCTCTTGAACTGGTGGACGCCCGTTTTCAGCATAATTACAAAAACTGATCAGATGAATATGCAATGTTGGGTCGGATAAAGCCAGTCATTCCAACTCTGATACCCTGTTGGCAAAGTTGAATATACTAAAGCTTGATGAGCTTCAGATGGTCAGTTGGCTATGTCGGTTAGGCAATGTTGAGCAGAGCAGTTCTTGGGGGGGGGGGGAGAATGCAGAGATTTTGAGGTGGAAGTTCGGAGGAAAGTATAATGACACAAGCAAAACTCAGATGTAAACTATCAACAAAGATCTGCGACAATAGAATTTGAACTGAATCAATCCTCAAGACTGCCAATATAGAATTGCAGGCTGCCAGAAAACATCAGAGTCTTCACCAAAGGGAAATAAACAATAAAATGGATATTATTATTATTATTATTACTATTATTATTACTATTACTATTATTATTATTATTACTATTATTACTACTATTATTACTATTATTACTATTACTATTATTATTACTATTATTATTACTATTATTATTACTATTATTATTATTAGTATTACTATTATTATTACTATTATTATTATTAGTATTACTATTATTACTATTATTATTACTATTACTATTATTATTACTATTACTATTATTATTACTATTATTATTATTATTATTATTATTACTATTATTATTACTATTACTATTATTATTATGATTATTATTATGCTGATGCTGATCATGATATCTGTTGACATCTTTAATTTCTGCTCATTTCATCAATTTTTTTTTTTTGATGAGGAATATTGTAAGGTTGCCACCAACACACTTGTAGTAGTGCAAGGCAATGTCTTGTAAAACAAAGTGAGAAGTCCCTAACAACTGGAAAGGAGAATTAAGAAAACATCCTGGACTACTAGGTGAGTAACCTGAAAATATTGCATCTGATAACACCCATTAATTTTCATATCAGTTACATTAAATCGATCATGAGTGTCTGGTTTATTAAAAATCACTTGATTCTGACATTTTTTAACTCAAATGATATTGGCTTATTGGTTTATTGTATATTCTCTGTCGGCCAAAACAAGTTTTGAGAAATAACCCATCTTTTTCTTTTTTTCATTTATTTTTCTTGAATCCGGTGATTCATATTTTGTATATTGCAGAGGCGTATAATATCGCGTGACATGTATTCATAAGAGTATAAAATTATTACGGCTTGGAAACTTTTCCATCTAAAGGCATTACAAAAGGCCACAATACAATAATCAATTATTGATTGGCTTGCCAATCAAAAAAAAGTCTGGAATGAAGTTGTCCCCCACCCAAGATGTGTGACATAAGGACATAAATGAAGCTGAGCAATAAAACATGAATGCCAGGGATTTTCTTCCGGTTGTCTAATTGCACCTTCACCAAAAGAAGAGAGAGACAGCAGATTATCTGGATGGCAGCCCATCACATAGATAGCTGGAGTCTTGTTGTGTACATGACACGTAGCAGTAATTTGTTCGCTCTCTTCTTTTTTTTCCGTTGTCGTCTTCTTCTGCTTCTTCTTAATAACAGCGGTTGTAAAAGTTATTAAATAATGACAGCGCATGATTCATTTCAAGTGTAAAAATGTTTTCGTTTTTCTCTACCCCCCCCCCCCCACCGTATGCATACAGAATATCTACCAAATTTCTTCCATAGTGGGACGGAGCAGCTGTCTCCAAATCACAATAGCTCTCTTTCACGGTTCAATAAAAAATGGAAGATCTTACCTAATCCACTACGTGTCTCTGGCAACTTCCTGTCTGACGCAACATCCTGACACATAGTTCTAATTCTAAACTTTTAACTTCTAATGGAATTTTCAACTATTCTAACCGTATGTGGAAAATACCGTTTTTAAACTTATTTTCACACACCTGCATCTAGATATTTCTACAGAAAGTGAAATGAGGCTGATTAGCGATAATGAGTATTGTTAGTCAACTTCCTTTCAGCTAATAAGTTCCAAGTTCGCCAGTTTCAATTTTGTTTTCTTGGAATCCTTTTGTTATGATTTTAATCATTGTATGATAAATAAAGATTGGTTTTTTTTTCACTTGTTAATAAGCGTTGTCTATATTCATTGAAGTCACAGGTTAGTTTAGTTTTCCACCAACACAGCCAGAATTGAGAGAATTCCGATCTTACTCTTCCACAACTCTTTGACATTCCTGTGGATTTTTAAACACAGGAAATCTGACCTAGCAAGCTCAGCAGAGACAGACCAACCTAGAAGTGACACTAAGTGAAACACACTTACTGGCCACATTTATTTCCAATGATAATTCACTGTAAAATATTTTTTAAGGGCCTGATTACTGTTTGTATGACATTCACAGCCAGATCTACCACAAAAAACTGACCTTTTCTAGTGTCAGTGGAATTTCCATGAACAAAGTTTCTTTCCAATGGCTTCCCATCTGTGGAATACATTACCATGGTCATCTTCAAATCAAATGTCAACAAATACTCGTCATAAACCGTCCTCATGAGTAATTAAATTTTGTTAATTCCATTCATCCTTTTCAATCCTCTCATAATATTCTTCAGTAGTCAACTGACAATCCATCCATCTCATTAACCCTTATCCTCGACTGACTTTTGGCCTTGATAAATGGTGACTGATTAGTAAAAAAAAAAATTTATTTATCATAAAATCAGCGCATAAGTACTAAATCGTCAGATAACACGATTCCCGAGAATCCAACGTTTAAACTCCTTGGCCTGATATTCTCAGGTAACATGAAGTGAAATAAGTACATAGAAGATACTGTCAAGTCTGACGCAAAAAAGTTAAGCTCCATTTACCCGGCTAGAAAACTTCTCATATCTACCAGAATCCTATATCTCTATAAAGCCACCATTCATCCATGCATGGAGTATTGTTGCCACATCTGGGCTGGTGCATCGATCGCAAGCCCCTCTCCCTTGGATAGGATGCAAAAAAAGAATTTCTATCCTAATATGTTCTGCACTGGCTACAAAGCTGAAGCCTCTGTGTTGCATCTCTGTGCTTGCTTTATAAATACTTCCACGGAAGATGAACTGACTACACTTGTACTCCCTCAACATAATTACCTACCCGACTAGTAGCAAAATCCCACCTCTTCACTGTAGAGGTTCCTAGATACCAAAAGATTTTCTACTCTAATAGTTTCTTTCCTCGAACCGCTTGCCGTTGGAATTCCCTACCTGCTCTCAACATGTAGAAATTTAAATGTAATGTGAACAAACATCTAATTTCCCATCCAGGTGGTCCCTCTATAAATCTGGCCCCTATCACAGTAGTCCCTTACGCTACAGTGGCGATATGCATTGTTTGTAAAAAAATAGTAAGAAGTCAGTTGATATAACAAAAGCAAAAAAATCTACACGTGCCTTCGTATACTCAGGTGATGGAGAGTGCCGACATGCTAGACAAAACTTTTTAACATTTTTGGTCACTTTAATAAGTGGGAAGTGGCAGTCATGAAGTGGAGACTGCCAAGTTCGAACTTTTGGGGATGGCACAGTGGCTTGGTTGGTATCGACGCGGTCTGAGAACCTGGGTGTTCCAGGTTCAAATCCAAGTCATTTCACTGAAAAAACGCTTCCATCAAACCTACATGACACTTGTGTCTACTCTCCTGGAGGGGGGATAAATAGAAATCACATTAACACTTGTCCACGGGTTAGGGTGGCCTCAGCCTTGATAAAGTGGTGGTTTCTGTTTTGATGAAAAAAGAAATACAAAAAAAAAAGTTCGAATCCAGTCGCTTCAATAGCACCACTTTCACTATGAATGTTGGCAACCTTCATGTGTGAGTACCTGATTCTAAAAAGAACTGGGGAAACTAATGCCAACAACAGAATCGAGCGGGTCAAAAGTCGTACAATGCTGGTTTATATGAATTTCCATGTTATACTTTAAAAAGCTTTTGAATTGCTTAAAGATGAATCAAAAGTATCTGTTCTTTTTAATGAATTCAAAACTCTCCATCTTAATATAAAAAAGAATTAAAATATTGTATCGATGGATCGAAACACAAAGTTGTCCATAACTTTGTTGAATCAGAAGATTATGCGAAAAATCAAAAGTCACGAGCTGCATTACATTTAATTAGAAACAAGACAATATTAAAGCCATTCATTTTTACAGGGAATTTAATGGCGATATTCATTCGTATCAAGTGGTTTTATGATAATAACAAGGAGTTTGTGTTCATACCAAACATTATAACTCGAAAAGGATAACTTTTAAAAAGAATGATTATGTCTCTCTCCTTCTCCATATATATATATATATATATATATATATATATATATATATACTTTTATTAATTTTATATGTACATAAAAGTAATCCATGGACACGTGTTTCTGGCTTACAGCCGTCATCAGCATGGCTAACTTAGACAAGGATCGAACCTTTGACAATGATATCTAGAGTACAGCGTCTTACCAATGGACTACCACGCTCTGACTAGAAATATGTACGATTTATTTAATGCATTTTAGTGTAATTGTTTTTTATTGGTGATTGCAGCGTTCGTTGTTTTTGCTTACTACTACTATTTCGATTGTTTAAGATGCAGAAAATTGCATTATTAGTCGCTCTTAACTTTTAGGACGTATTTTTCGTTAATATATATATATATATTTATTAATTTTATACGTACATAATATATATATATATATATATTTATTAATTTTATACGTACATAATATATATATATATATATATTTATTAATTTTATACGTACATAATATATATATATATATATATATATTTATTAATTTTATACGTACATAATATATATATATATATATTTATTAATTTTATACGTACATAATATATATATATATATATATATATATTAATTTTATACGTACATAATATATATATATATATATTAATTTTATACGTACATAATATATATATATATATATATTAATTTTATACGTACATAATATATATATATATATATATATATATATATATTAATTTTATACGTACATAATATATATATATATATATATATATATATATATATATATATATTAATTTTATACGTACATAATATATATATATATATATATATATATTAATTTTATACGTACATATATATATATATATATATATATATATATATATATATATTTATTAATTTTATACGTACATAATATATATATATATATATATATATTTATTAATTTTATACGTACATAATATATATATATATATATATATATATATATATATATTTATTAATTTTATACGTACATAATATATATATATATATATATATATATACACACACACACACACACACACACACACCCTAGAAGAATACCCATCCCAGGACAGGTAAATGAATTCCCTGAACAGAACAGTTTATATTCCCTTACGAAGATAAAAATAAAGATGTAATTATATTAACCTTGTTTAGAATCTTTATTCTAATTTTGATCAAAATCCATTGTATGATTTTGATTCTATAAAATTTCGGCAAAATAAGTTAATCACTTAATTTTCTGAGTTGGACGGGCAAAAGTCTTTCAGCTGCAAGTCTGTTGTTCAGTAAATGAGTACCATTTGTAATCTCAGAAAAATAATGGTTAATGGTTTTTACACAATATCGAGAAATCCTGATTCCTTATATATAATTGTATCACAGTTCATAATTTTCTTCGAATGTTTGGCTGGCTTGGCAGGCCGAGAGCAGACTCAAGGCGTTTCCATGAATGATGGCGATAGAGAGGCGCTCTATAAAGTGTCTCAAATTTAAGGCTTAACTTTAAGAGGTCTTAAGAAATTGAAATCTGATATATTTGGATTTTCAAATGGGAGGTTGCGCCCATATCAAGCTCCCTAAAAACCCTTTAAAATGCTCCTAAGAAACTGAAATGTGGAGTATATTTATTCATTGATGTCTAATACCTATTATTAAAATTTCAAAAAAATCACAGATATGTGAATTTTCACAAAGAGCTTCCACCCCCTTTTTTTTTAAATTTTTTATTTCCTTCAAAATCCTATATATAAATATGATTATTTATAAATAATATTTTTCAAATTAACCCATATACACATGTGTTTCATGCCAAACCTGCAATCATCAGTATGGGAGGATACGAAAGTCATATTTAACTCAGTAATCGTAACACATACCGATGTGCCCACCACACATTGTCTGAAAATGGAAGAGTAACTGTTTCATGTATATACACTTATATTATAAAAGAATAAATATTATGTATATAGTATAATTTTTTTCAAATTTATTCATACAAACATTATTGGCTACATATGTGCATACATATTCCAGCTGCGGTTTTACTTATATATATATTAGGTATGGGTAAAATGAATAGCTGATCCCCCTAAAATAAAAAAAGATTTGACATCTCACTTTATTTAAAAATTTGTAACTGATATAGAATGGGGCACAATTTCCGTCAGCTTTGTGTCGGCATCTTCCAGCAGTTTACGTAAGCCGACAGAAGAAGCTAACGCGAAGACTGACAGGCGCTAAGACAAAATTAGCCAATCAGCTGTCAGATGTTAGCAGACGACCAATTTTCAAGAAATCTTGATAAATCAAGAAAAATCTGTCAAATCATAAAATGAATTTTAACGATCTAGCTGAGCGAATTCAATCTCCCGAACGAGTCATCTCCTTCGGCCAAGAACGATGTCTAATAGCTAAGAAATAAAAAATGCAGAAACTGTGAATATATGCGCAGGTTACCCTCAAGGAGCAATTTGACGGACAAATATTCATGGAGATGCACAAATACTAACTGCAGTGCGCTCATCGCAACCGAAAACTTCAAAAAGTAAAAATAAACATTTACTTAAATTTTTCTAGAAAAATACTTGTTTAGCTATGTTTTGTTCTGTGTATATAAAAAATAGACTTTTTTACCCGTTTTCTCTGTATAAACAAAAATACAGTTTACCAGTAGACTATGCTTTATTTCTTGGAGCCCCCCCCCCCAAAAAAAATTATTATTGGAAACTTTTCTTGAAATATTTATTTTTTTTATTAACAGTTAATTAGATACGTTTTGTTCATTTTATCTATAAAAAAAAAAAAATTATCTACAAAAAACAAACTTTTCTTGAAAAAATTATTGATTATTAACAGTTCATTAGCTATGTTTTGTTCATTTTATCTAAAAAAATATTTTCTTGAAAAAAAGAATTGTTCATGAACAGTTGATTAGCTATGCTTTCTTCGTTTTGTATAAAAAAAACTTTTCTTGAAAAAATGTGATTATTAACAGTTGTTTAGCTATTTTTGTTCATGTTATCTGATATAAATAGGGATTTTGTCCGTCCATCTGTCTGTCTGTCTGTCAGTCACAATTTTTAAAACGTAATAAATACATTGCCAAATTAATGGAGAATACTGCATTTAGCTGATCTAATATTCCAATCTAATCTAAATATGAATAAATGCAAATCTTACCTAAATATATTAACATCAAAACCTTTTAGTCTTACTTGGTATTTATCTACCTCCCACAGCGGTAAGATGTGACACAAGGTCGGAAAAGTGGGATTGAAAAGCCATCGTCCAAGAAGAAGAGCGCTCTGGTCGTCAAAAATGCCTGAACAGCCCCGTCGGCATTCCCCGGTAGGGGCGCCTCAGGCAATTAGCAATAAACTAACCCCTTCTCAAAGGGTGAGAAGGCAAAGCCTAGGAAGGTGGACCTCCTAGAACTGCACAGGACAGTACCTCAGACCGGCGGAACCAAGACCCGGTCTACAGAGTGAGCATCCATCGAAACAGATACTAAACTCTGATCTTAGCCAAAGTGCCAAGGAGGATTTTTAGTAAAACATTTCAGTCTTATTAAAAAAAATGATAGCGTTTTAAAAATATTTTAAAACTTTCAGTTTCAAGAGAGATAATTACATTACATAAAAATATTTGCACAAAATATAAAAAATTACATTCGGAAAACAATTACCAAGATAAATGCAAATTGGGAATGTAATAAAAATCATCCTAGATGCCCACTCTCCACTTTCAATTTTTTCTCCTTGGCCTCTCCCAATTTGCATTTATCTTGGAAGGACACCACCCAACCTCCAATCTCCATCCCCCATTTTCTTTTTTTCCTCACTTAGATCCCACTTCCATTTAGAGATTGACCTGCTTGTTTTCAGTTTTGAACAAACCGGAAAACAGTGGCCGATCAAATATTTAGAAAGGGTTGGGAGCGTCTTACTCACCAAATATTTTGCTTTTTGTTCCAATGAATTTTTTGTATATATAAATAAAATTTGAAATCAGATTGGGGATATCTTAAGTAAGACGGCCCCGAGAGTAAATGTGGTATTGTGGTGACTAAGATGATTCTAGTTAGACAATTTTATTACATTAGACAAATGATGACCAACGACACCCATTTTTCTCTGTTTTGATGGCCGTGTGCCTAATTTTTTTCCGAATGTATTTTTTATATTTTGTGCAAATAAATATTTCAAAATGTACTATCTGTTCTCTTAACATCAACGCCGCAGAAAGTGTGATCAGGCGTTTCCTCAAAGAGCGTGTCGCAATAGGGACACTCGGACAAGACCTGCATTCCGTAACTGTGTAGTATGGCATTAAAGGGGAGTGTATTTTGGGCCAATCGCCAGGTCAGAAAGAACTAGGGGTTCCATTAAAAAAATTTTTGTTTTTCTAATTGAAATAACTTTTAATTTAAATGATTCTTTTTTAAATTTTATTTCGCCCATAAATTTATTTGGGAGGGGGGGGGGGGGGACAAACACTTCCAAGAATGACGAACGTTCACTAACTTCACCGAACAATACGAACTAAACTGTTTTATTTTTGGTGGGGGACGTTTTAGGACTAAGTATACGAACCAATTTTTATCAAGCGCTACCGCCCTAGCTTCACCTGCCATGTATGGTGTATGGTATATGCGTTCAGAGATGACCGTTAGGATATCCGCAGTAGAACGTGCTTGCCTAAATCCATACTGGTGTTCAGAAAAAAGTTTAGCATTAATGAGGTGGCGAACCATAGCTAGATTGATTAAGGATTCAAAGATTTTAGTGAAGAGCGGGAGTAAACTGATGGGGGCGATGATTTTGAGGGTTAGTTCTATCACCAGAGTTCTTGAAGATTGGTACCACAGATGCAATTTTCCAGCAATCAGGGAAACAAGATTCGGCAAGGCATTTGTTATAGAGTTTTGAGAGGACAGAGGTCAACTCAGCAGAGCATTTCTTTATTACTATTACTGGGATAAGATCAGGCTCACACGCTTTGGAGGTGTCAAGGTTTTTATGACATCTCAGACATGGGAAGAGGTGATGATCAGGTTATCAAGTGTGGCTTCAGTTTGCATTGGGAAATTTGGGAGGGAGTGGTTTGTAGAATCCAGAGTGGAGTCCAAGGCGAACTGCTGGGTAAGTAGTTCAGCCTTGTCAGTTGCCGTGGAAACGACATCATTGTGGTTGGACAGCGGCAGAACTGTAGATTGCCCATTGTTCACCCCAGTATTATAGATTTTCCAGAAATTGCGAGTTCCTAGTTTCTGTGACTCAATGCATTTTCTGGTCATCTCGTTATACCCTTTCTTACAAGGATTTCTTGATGCTACAAATTTCTGTCTATTTGTAGTTTACTTGTAGCGGTTGAATTGTCGGAATGCTTGCTGCTTCTGAGCAATAGCAGCTGCACAGTTCGAAGTGAACCATTGGGGGGGGGCGGGGCTTGCTATAGAATTTCCGTGTGGGGACATGTGCTTCAATGCGTCCCTTGACTCATTCGGTTACCTCATTTGCGTACTGTCAGCACGAAGAGAAAAAGTTTCACTCCATGGGGCGTCTCTGATGTGATCTCTGATAGATTCCCAATCAGCCCGTTTGAAGTATCGTCATTTTGAATAACAGCTCATCAGCTTTTGGATGAGACTTTAGGGTGATATTAATCATTACCACAAAGAGATCAGTGTCCCTGAGCGGGCTATGGGCATTCGTTGCACAAGTCTCGGGCAGTGAGGTCAAAAACAAGTCGAGAAGTGAGGCTAGCTGGTCCTCACGATCTGGGAGGCGTGTCGGGAAGGTGACAGTCTGTGAGAGGGAGTGTACAATGGAGAAACTATATGTGCACTTACCAACTGCGTCTGTATAGTTGGAGAATCCAAGCCAATAACGGTGGACATTAAAATCTCTAAATACATGTATTTGGGCGCTCGGATCTAGTGAGAGTGCTGCATCTATGCTATCAGAGACAAAGTTGAGTAGTGTACAGTCCTGGGTCAAAGGAGAACGGTATATGAAATATAAGTAACTAACGCTGTGTTTTAAGGTTAACCTAAAACACATGTAGGCTTGATCATCTTATTCTAGATTATGTTCTCTAGTAAAGGGACGGATGTTCCGAACATAAATCCCAAGTCAGTGCATATGTTTGTCAGAGTCTTTACAGTTGAGATGGAGGTATCCAGTCCAGTCATGTCAAATCGATCTGGGGAGATGAAGGATTGTAGGTTTGTTTCACATAGTGCTAGGATATCCGGATAGTTTACTAGGAGAAAGGATTCTAGGTCATCAATGTTAGTTCTAAGACCTTGGATATTTGTAAATGCAAGCCTTAAGAGTGGAGGCGAATGTGCTGTTTTATGTTGGGCGTCTGGTTTGAATTTGTTGTTTTAACTTTGTACTGTAATTTTTAGTTGTTTTGATAGAGTGGGGTGGGCAAAGTGGGTGTTTCTTTGATGCCGATAAGCTCACACAAATAAACTATTAGCCGGGTCTTGATCCATGGGGTTGTGGCCTCGGGAAAGCCAACCAAAGATAAGTGAAGTGTCCCTACAGCTATCTTGATATTATACAACCGATGATAGAGCAGCTTCTCTTAGCGCTACCTAAGAGTTAGTACTCCTGTACTGTCAGTCGGAAACAGCAGCTAAACAAGCTGTCAAATCTGTACCCTCAACCTGGCAGAACAAGAGCGGCCCAGACATGTGAGACATAATGACAAGAAATTTTCCCCAAGTTGCTCAGTTAGAAAGAAAGAGACAGCATTCATTGTCCTAGTCAGTTAACAAGGTCAAGCATTGGTTGTCTTTTTGGTACCTCTGCGCTTGGCTACTAGATAAAGAAGGAGTGCAAAGGCCGGGCGATATATATATATATATATATATATATATATTAAAATCAAAACGAATAATTAAATGTCCCATAGGTATCACAAACATTTTCAGTTCTTCATCGAATCATCCTCAGGTGTCAAAAGCAAATGAACAAAAAAGCTGGAGAAAGAAGAAAATTTTTAAAAAGATGGCGGAAAAACGTGCAGAGAACGTTTTCACATTGTTTCAGGAAAGACGTTGACGGTTTAAATTCAGCAAAGCCGGAGTGGCATCATAGAATAAAATCACATTATGTTAAGGATATTAAAATGTTGCTTTAATTTTCCGGATAAATTCATTGCAATTTCATTTATTTACTATTTATTTGAAGAAATCTATTTCACATATATCATATTAAAAGTTTAAACAGAATTAAAATCTCTAAAAAAAAATTTTTTCTACCAGAACAATTAAAATTATATTGTCACATTACTTACTTTATTTTTACAATTATTACATATTGTTTTTATTTGCAAATATCCTCGCTCATATAAAGTTTACAGACATAATTTTTTCAACCAAACTTTGCTCTGAAGATGCTGAATTAATAGAAGTATATAAGCGTTTCTAGTTTTAGAGTGTTCGTTGGATACAGATGACTGCCTATTATCAATATATTACAATAAATATTATTAAATTCTTATCCACATACACATGTGTTCCATCTTTAAGCAAGAATCGTCAGTGTGGATATATATATATATATATATATATATATATATATAAATGAAGGAGAGTGGAAAGGAATTAGAGAAAGCAAAAGCCAAATCAAAATTCAATTCAAAAGTTCAAAGCAAGGTATATTCCGCAAAAAGGCAATTTATTCAAGTTAAATTTTCCTTCGACACCGGACTTTTTGGCAATCGGACATTTGCTTGCACCCTGGCACAGTTTTGCCCTACGTTTCCTTCCCTACAACTTTTATTTTATTTCATTTTTTCAAATTTTAAATCTTGGCCATTGCCAACTTATCTATCCCAGCGACTTCCTCTGATGATAAGATTTTGATCTTTGAAAAGCCTGGCTTAAGGAAAATTTAACTTGAATAAATTGCCTTTTTGCGGAATATACCTTGCTTTGAACTTTTGAATTGAATTTTGATTTGGCTTTTGCTTTCTCTAATTCCTTTCCACTCTCCTTCATTTCTACCTGCTCTATCCTGGATATTGAGCTGTATACTCTTCACAATAGGGTTTTACCTTTCCTAAAAGTTCGCTTTTAGTACACCTCTTTATATATATATATATATATATATATATATATATATATATATATATGTGGTTAGGTATCTATATTTATTATACAAGGTGATTCATAAGTCACTTCACTGAGCTATTTAAAATGATTACCATATGAAGCACAAACATACTATGAACTTTTGATAATTGTTATCTTACTCTCTAATTACTGCAATTTGTTATTTTAAATTTGTTCGTTTACATATTTGTTTCTATATATATTTATTTCATAATCAATCAAATATGCTACAAAGAGTCATAGATTCCTTGCAAAAAAGAATGGAGCTATGCATGCAGAACGAAGGTGGAAATTTTGAAAGTTTGCTGTAATTTTAAACTCCCATAAATGAATTTGTTGAATAAACTTTCTGTTTTGTATTACCGTATTTTTTAACTTTAGAATTTCAAAAATAAATAGCTAAGTGACTTATGAATCACCCTTTATATATATGTGTAGGGTAATCTAAACTGATAAGTGGATCATTATGAATTTTGGAATATATATTTTTAAAAAGTATGATGAGTTTTGTTTTTGTAAATCTTAAAATTTATGGGGTGCATATATATAAAGTTTTTTTTATTTTTATTTATTTACTTTTTTATGAACCGAACATCATGAATTTTGGAATATATATTCTCAGCAATCTGATGAGTAAAATGGGCATATCATTTTTTTGTAAACTTTACCACTCAGGTGCGCCCACCTAAACTCGTACCTGCCTTCCAAAAACTTCTTAAATAAGTTAGATACAAAAAATTTGTTGTAATCTTTTAAAATTGAGAACTTTTCATGTACTTTTCCTGATGAGCTTGAGGTGAACAAATTCAACATTGATTCAATAATGTTTGGTTTACTTTAAGCAAAACGATTCGTAATACTTTGCACTGAAATGTGTTTGTTTTGAAAAATGTTTTGTAAGAAAAATAAAAAATCCTGGCTTTTGCAATGTAAATGAACTTTACCTACTTATATATGCTCTGTTGTTACTGGTTGACATTCATCGAGCTTAAATTGGAAGAGGTTGGTAAACATAAACTATTGAAAGTATATGCTAAAACATATTTTCACAATAATATATATATATATATATATATATATATATATATATATATATATATATATATGTGTGTGTGTGTGTGTGAGGTTAGTGGGTAAGAACCTCAGCAGAGTGCTCGATTATTAAGAAAAATTCTAAAATAATATTTATTTATATATGTATTACAGAAGATCTGTCTCCTTAGAAACAGGGAGACAGACATAAACAAAGGCTGAAGAGAGTCAGGCATAGGAGACCAACTTTAGGACCCTGTTGTTTAGATTTGAAACCGACGGTACCGATGTTGTTCTGATCTTCTCTAATACATATATAAATAAATAAATATATATATATATAATAAAAGTTTTAAAAAGGTTGAAGGCAATGCAAAGTTCCGGAACTTCGCATTGCCTTCAACCTTTTTAAAACTTTTATTATTACTCCCAGCAATGCTTCCAGCAAACCACCAATTTCTATTATATATATATATATATATATATATATATATATATATATATATATATATATATATATATATATATTTATAATAAATATTTTATATTATATATATTTCATCTTAATAAGACTCATCAATGTCACTAGATAAGGCTATACCACCAAATGGTGGGTTTGAACGCCAAACTAAAGTCACCTTTGACTTCCATCCAACGTCTTTGCCTCCTCGGCCACTCAGATAATCTTATGAAATGGAAAGGAAGTATACCTAGTTAAGATTCAATATTACTTTAATTCATAAACTTTTCATATTTTCTCTACAAAGTGATTTACCTTTGAAGGAAGCAATTAAATATTTTTATGATAAATATTTTATTTATTTATCCACATTTCGTCTTAATAAGACTCATCAGTGTGGCTAGATAAGGCTATACCACTAGTCGCAGAGTTCGAACGCTGGACTAAAGTCACCTTTGACTTCCATCCAACGTCTTTAATCAGACCTGTGTCCCAACATTACCTAGAAAATTCAGGATATCAAGAATCACAACCATCAGATTTGACCGACTTGGACTGGAAAGACTCTTTTCACCCAAAATGCCAAGTTTGTATCCACGAAATAAAAAATGTGCGTAACTAGAACTATGTTTTATAATAAAATGAAAGCAATCATTGAATTAGAAAACAATAAGAACGAATAGTGAATTAATGAGATGTTCGTTTGCAAAGCAATATGTAAATTAGTTAAACTTAGAACATTGATCACATGTACATGATCAATATATTAGAAAGCTAGTGTTCTTCTCTTGTGAATATGAATTTGGTGTTTAAAGTCACTGTCAGCGTAATAAATGGCCTAACGTTATAAATAGAGATAAAGTCCTATTAGTTTGTTTATTTGTTAATTTCTAGGGTTTGGGAGATAGACTCCCATAGCCAAATATAAGTGCTTCTCTATTATTGGGGCAGATTAAATTTTTATTTTCATTTTCATTTTAGAAGGGTTAGTTGGAAGGGGAGATAATTTAATCTGTTTTTTGTTTGTTTTTGTTGTAACCATAACTCATAAGGAAAATCCAGAGAATTAGTAATAAAATAAATTTAAAAAAGGGTACTTATGCAGTTTATGAACCGGGCTTAAATAATAACGTTATAATTTAGAAAGCCATTCTTAACATGGAGAGGTGGGGGAAGGGTGATTAACTATTCTGTACTTTCACCTAACAATTTAATAAACATGAATAATTAATCAACCCCCCACCTCCCCCATATTAAGAATGGTTTTCTAAATTAGAACGTTATTATATCAGTCCGGTCCGTAAACTGCATAAGTACCTGTTTTTTTAATTTATTTTTTTACTAATTCTCTGGACTTTCCTTATGGGTTATAGTTACAACAACAAAAAACAGGTTGAATTATCTCCCCTTTCAACAGACTCTTCTAAATTAGAGATGAAAATTTCATCTGCCCTAATAATACAGAAACACCCAAATACATTTTGAAACTACATTAATCAGGTTAAGTATATTCAATTTTGATAAGAGGGAGTATAACATTATCGCGTGGTCGCGTTCAGGCTTGACATCCATAAAATAAATTTTACTTTATTCTATTTTAGTTATACCATGAAAATTGCAAGGGGTTCAGGGCTAGGAGAATAAGTATATAAGTTTCAGGGAAACTTCAGGTGTGCCTTAGAGTCTTGAGGGAGTTAAAAACTATTAAAAACTAATTATACCAAAATTTATTTCAATTAATATCACTCTGCTTATACCTCCTCCCATCCAATCAATGTTGAGTACATCCTTGAGCCCCGGTCCCAAAATTGAATGCTATAAATTGTAAAAAATAACAAAAAGTGATATGGGTTGGGCATAAAAGGACATAGGTTTCCTCATTCAATACCGTATCTTCATAGTAGTATATATATATAGTTTGATGCATTGGTTGGATAAAGCCACATTAAGGAGCCTTCAAAAGACGACATACATGCGTCTGTGGATGTTAATATTGATATAATATATATTCGCTCACCTAGGAGGGAGCACAAAGACAATTTCTACCTAAGCTAATATGCAAGATTCTACCCACCCACCTCGAACAGAATTGAATCATGTACTGGAACTGATTAGCATAATTAAAAACAGTAAAATTTCTCCTAGATTATATCAACTGGCAAGCTAGCCGAGATAGTTAAGATATTGGACTTTCATAGTTGGTAATGACTGGGGGTCCAGGGTTTGTTGAATAAAGCCACACTGATGAGTCTTCAAAACACGAAATACATTATTTGCCACTTTTAGCTTTTTCTTTCTTGATAAAGCCCATGCAACAGCTGGGCGAAACGTTGAGTTTTAGGTGTTCGGTTTTCTATTGTAACTCATATATATATGTCTCCTAACAGTTAAAAGCGCCAACTGTCAAAAAAGCAATTGAATTTCGATCCTGGTTTAAAGTGCTTGCCTGTCTAGCCACACAGAAAACTTGTGATAGTCAGGCTGTAGGTGACTATACACACACACATATATATATATATATATATATATATATATATATATATATATACATATATATATATATATAAGAAATTATTAGACTCTCCATCATAGTTACCTAACATCAAAGAATGTATATATTTATAACTTACCAGATGCACAAATCGGATAGAGGATGTTATCCCCTCATTACTCATAATCTATTCCATTCATTCATCGACATTCGCTAGTAATTGGTCTTTTATTTGCTGATGGAGGACACAATGGAATATTGCGGTCCAATCATTTAAGCTAATTCATATTGGGGAATTTTTCCTTGTTTTTCAGCCATGATTCATATGGAAAAGTATCCATAGAAAAATAGTTTAATGGAACCAGCTTTCACTTGGAAGATCATCAAGTTCCAGTTTTTTCTTAATTACTGATTAATTACAACCACAGAATTGGGGAAGACATTCCACAGATAATGAGCGTTTGTAGTACGCTCGGCACGACGTGTAAAAACAAAGTAGGTTATTGGCATGTTAAGCCTCGGCCTTTCCTTCTCTATTCATTTAGTTTCACTCTTTCCTTTTTTCTTTCCCTTCTTTTTCTCTTTCGAAAGAGCAACACTTACAGGAGAGTGGAAATGAGAGATACTTATAACCCCTGAATACAACTACGTCAGAAAAAGTAGGTCACATGACTAATTCACAATTTAAAAATAATCTTATGTTGATTAACCAATCAGAATGCTTCCCACACAATTTATCAAAACAAGTCTCGGAGCCGAAAAACTTAGATAAAAAGAAAGAGCTTGCTTACTAGAAGTTCCCAGCCGACACCAGAGCATTGACACAACAGAATGCTAAACACAACAGCAAGATTTCTAACAACACACCAACATAAGTACTTCAGAATGCTATAAAACGATATAGCTAGATGTACATCTGCATATGTTGAACTTACACAGCAATAAACATTAACGAAAATTATATAAATTTTTGCAACATAACAAAATTAACGAGCTACATATCTGTGGTTTAGTTCGTCTTTCACTGGTGGTCCCTTTCCTCCTATTTACATCATCCTTTAAGTTCCTTAAGATGCAGAAAAAAGAGGGAGTCACGTTTCTTAATAACTGCAGTTATGACCAAACTTAATCCTCCTTCTGCTGCATTCTCATCTAACATATAAAATTATCTTGTTGGATTTTCAAAGTCAGACCCAAATAGTATTTAAACTCACAAATCAAACTTTGCCTCTGTTTATGTCTGTCTACCTGTTTTCAGAGAGACAGCCATAAACAGGGGCTTAACCGAAGAGGGTGCAGCATAAGAGATCAACTATAGGTCCCCTTTTGTTTGGATTTGAAACCGACGGTACCAATGTTGTTCTGATCTGCTGTAATACAAATATAAATAAATATTACGTCCTAATTTTTTATTTTTATTAATAATCGAAGACTCTACTGAGGTTCTCTTCCACTAACCTTATATATATATATATATATATATATATATATAGTTTTTACTACTAAGTGACTAATATGTTCTTATCTCAACATGTATTGCCACACAACCTCACAATATGGACATTGAACTATGACCGTTAACACCATCAAACGGATTTACTACTACTTAGTGACTAATATGTCACTAAAGAGAAAATAATGTTACTAAAGATATGCCTATTACTTCTGGTGATGACGTCTTATGTCGAAAATTCAAGTTTTAATATAAATAATTTATCTTTTAAAGATCGCATTGTTTGTTTGCCTTTCAACCGTTTGTAAATATAATTAAAATATCTGCAATGCTTCAAAAGTGAGACTGTATTTTCTTATATATTGTTTTTTATTCCTCAGATGAAGTCAATTATATTTTTATAAAGAATTTATTCACATTTTTCTCAAAAACATGACTCATACTGACATAAAAAAATTGCTGCAGAACTTAATTAATTTATGATTGAATGATCCATTATGTCATGTCACTAATTTATATTTAGATACATTGTATTTATTTTCAAATTTTCTACTTGAATTGTTCACATATATCGGATGGTATGATCTATTATTGCACATAATTAGGTTACAATAACAGAATATATTGAAACGGTTAACTCCCAAGGAAGATGCCATATTTTATCGACTAGTTTTGTCTATTGTTTCACAGTGGTGACACGTCAATTTAGTGTATACAAAAAATGATTTTTGTGGATTTATTTTGATTTTTAAATTTTTATTTTGCAAACATTAATTTGTTTTCTAAAACTCCCTTAACCCTAGTACCAACCCTAAGTCCAGGTGGAAACTACTCTCTATCTTGGTTCGTTTCGAGTTTGTTTTTTGTTTTTTTGAGGTGGAGACGTTGTCACCCGAATTTAGGATTAGTGGTAAGGTTAAGGGAGGGTATGTTTTGTTTTGTTTTGTAAGAAATAAATAATAAAACCAAACAATGTTTATTAAAATAAAATTGAAATATATTACAAGTTAAACATCATAATAATGGCGTATCTAATATAGCCTATTGTCGGAGAAATTGTCTTTTATACGACGGATAAGTTGCAACCTGGACTAATCCGTAAAAATCAGAAAACAAATTAAAGTTTGAAAAAAAAAAAGAAAAAAAATAGAAATCCACAAAAATCAGAAAAGAAAAAAGAAATTAATATTTGCAAAATAATCCACAAAAATCAGAAAACATTAATATTTGCACAGAAAAACTAGCCGATAAAATATGACAGCCTCTTTGGAAGCTAACAACTTCGATATACATTCATAGTATTTGTATTATACAGAAATGTACTTTGTGAAAATTGACATGTAGTCAAGCTATCCACCCCGTATCATAGATTGGAGGATGGGGGGGGGGGGGGGGGAGTGTTGATAGCATAAGACCTGCTATGATAGTAAATAGGCTGTCCTCATTTGTTCACATGTCCAGCTGATCCTAAATTCAATGAGTATATTATGAATTCAAGGGAGCTTTTCTTACTTGAGGATGGATATATTTCTGCTTGACATTACAATATCTGTTGCAGATGATGTATAATGTATATGTTTAATATATGAGCAGCTATTTTGTATACCATTCATTATTGAACTCAATACAGGAGGGTTGAATGAGCCATGATGTTGTATACCTTCAGTCTGTAGTGGAATGGGGTCATAAATGGATGGTAACATTTAATGCTGCTAATACAAAGCTCCTTTCCTTCAATAACTACAAGAAACCTCGTCAACTACCGATTGCCATGGCAAATAACACCCTACCTGAATGTCCAACGTTCAAACTCCTCGGCCTAACATTCACAGGTAACATATAGTTCCGTTGGATTAATTCTTCCTGGATTTACAGTGTTCAGTCCTATTGACATAATCTCTACAAACCTTTTAACAGTGAATGTGTTGTCTTTCCATTCTTAACCTTTTCTTCACTGGACATTTTGTCACTGGACATTTTTCTAATCGGACATCTTTTGTATTTTGACAACCTTCTCACACACTCACATCTACTTTTTATAACTTTCTCAAATTTTTCAAATTATGATATCTATGTAATTCCTCTGATGATAAGATACCATTCTTTAAAAAGCCTGGCTTAAGGAAAGAAAAAATAAACATGCTTTTATTGAATACACCTTGCATTGAACAACTGAAGATGAAATAGATTTGTCATTCTTAAATTTTTTTTTTTTATTTCTCTTCTTGCATTTATCTATACAATTGCTCTATCCCGTATATTGAGCTTTAATTACTTCATGATAGATTCAAATTTCTAAAAGTATACATTCTACTTTTAGTTTCATACCTATATATATATATATATATATATATATATATATATATATATAGTAAGTTATGAAAAAAATATTTATGGCAATTAAGCTAATGTATCAAGCTCTATTGAAGTAAATACTGAAAATTGATACATAAAAAATTATATCTCCTTATAAAATTTTATGCGGATACATGAAATAGTAATATATATACACACACACACAAATACACACACCATCATCATATTCGGTTTAACTGGCATGTTAAAAAAAATTTAATTCCATGTTTTAACTTAGATTGAAAAACTATATAGAATTAATTAAAAAAACTTTACTCAGAATAATCAGATAAGTAGAATAATGAAAAAATAAATTAAAAAAAGAATCCATTTATTTAACCTAAACATTTATTTATTTAACCTAAACATTTATTTATTTAACCTAAACATTTATTTATTTAACCTAAACATCTGGGATTGTATTACTTTATCTCTTCTGTGTTTTGCTCGACAAATATTGATTACATACTAAGTTTATATATTTGTTGTCTGTTGAATTTTGAGACTTAATAATTTGAAGCTAGTAAAGATGAGAACATCCTTCATGTGAGCTGTATAAAATTTCACAGAAACATTTTTTTTTAATGGAAATCGCTCCAGACAAGGCATGAAGCCACTTGATGTAAGAGCTGACAAGAACGAAATATGATTATTGCAAAGACAGGAGATGCCTATTAGCTTTAGTCTTGAAAAGACCAAGGTTATAAGTAGGAGGAAAACAGTCAGCAGGAAGAGAGTTCCACAAGCCTGCCGTTCTTAGAAAGAAGCTACTGAAATAGGAAGCTTTATTACAACGAGGTATCAAAACAGCAAATTGATGGAGACCACTAGACAAATGAATCAAACGAGCTGGAACAAAAGAAGCAGAGAATAGATCACATAATTCTGAAGAACACATGCGATAATAGTATTTATAGAAAAGACTGAGACTAGCAACATCACGTCTGAGAGAGGGAGGGTGAAGAGAGGAAGAAAGGGTGTGGTCAATCAAATTACAGATACGTTTCTGCACTTTACCAAAAACCCTCAAATGGGACAGAGATTCACCAGCCGAAATATGACAACAGTACTCCATACAAGGTCTGATAGTAGATTTGTAGAGATAGAGAATAACCTAAGTTGTGAGAAAGTGTTTGGAGCGATAGAGAGAGCCGACTTTACGAGAAGCAGAAAGAGCAATGGATCTGATGTATGAACTCCAAGAAAGATTTGATGAGAAAGAAAGACCAAGAAGTTTCAGAGTCGATTTCTTCTCAAGAGCAAAGCCATCCATGAGAATCTCAGGAAGAAAAGGGACACGTCTACGATTGAAAGACACAAGCTGAGTCTTAACAGGATTAAATGAAACAAGCCATTTTGTACCCCAATCCACAACTGAACCCAGGTCAACTTCTAGATCAGCGGCATATTTCGAATGATCTGAGGGAGATAAGTGAGAAGCAACACCAGAATAGAGAGTGGTATCATCAGCATAGATGTTAATTTTCTGAACATGTGTATAGCCATAAGGGAATGAAAGAGAGGCAACTCTCGTCACGAGACAAGACAGGAGATGTTATCCAAGTCACCGTTTGGACTGTGTACGACTCTCGATATATTCTATTATATGTTACCCGACCTTTTCCCAAAAGAGGTCTAATCAACATCATAATATTGGCGACAAGGATTCGATCCCAGAACTCACATTGAACGATGGAAAGAAAGAAAAATCAACACGTTTGAATTTTTTGAAACACAACGACCGGATATTGTGACTTCGACAAACCTTAACAAAAAAAATAAAAATAAATAAAAATTTTTTAAAAATTCGTCAAAAGTAAGACTTATTTTTTGCTTCGTTTTAAGTCAAACGAAAGAGTTACAGTTATTAACTGGTAAATGAAAATTTTTTTTTTTTCTTGCAGTTATTAACTGGTAAATGAAAAAAACTTTCTTTACGCCGAGTGAGTTCGAACACGTGACGTGAACATTACGGGAGATTGTGTTTGTTCCATATTTTTGTGTTTTGGTATACTCATTGTATTGTGTATAGTTTTAAAAATGGACGAACTGGTCGAACTTACAAAGGCATTAGTGTCTTCTCAAATGGAACAACAGAAGATACAAATGGAGCAACAGAAGATGCAAATGAAACAACAGAAAAGGCATCAAGATTTCCAAGATTACTTGCAACAAGAAATGTTAGAGTTACGGAAACAGCAAACAAATGACACAAAAGTGTTATTTGAGGCTGTTGCAAAAGGTAGAACGATGGAAAATTCTAATTATTTCACAGCCGAGGGTATTGCAAATTCAATATCGGAATTCGTATATGACCCTGACAACGGAATAACTTTTCAAGCCTATTTTCGACGGTTTGAAACAATTTTCAACAAACGGTGCGAAACTTGGTCGGATGAACAAAAAGGTGGACTTCTATTACAGAAGCTTGGTCCTAACGAGAGTACAAAGTACACACATTTACTATTGCCTAGAAAACCTGACGAAGTATCGTTTGAGGAGACAATAAAAACACTCACAAGCATGTTTGGTGAGAGAAGCAGTCTTTTTCATACGCGTTTGTTAAGCAAAATGATGATGATTTTGTTACGTATGCAGGAAAAGTAAACCAAGAGTGTGAACGATTTCTCCTATACGAGTTAACAATTGACATGTTTAAATGCCTTGTTTTTGTTAAAGGTTTGACGGATGTTCGTTCGAAAATATTGTCAAAAATGGAACAAAGTCCACATTACAAAAAGCTACGGAAGAAGCTAAAAAAATAATGAATCTGAAACATGACAATACTAAAATCGAGGAAAAAGACATTTCACATATTTCGCATATGAAAGAAGTTCTGACGTAGGACACGTGAAAGTGAAAAAAAAATTGAAATCCCCAATGAAATTGCTATGCTACAGATGTGGTGGACCTCATTCTAAAAATGACTGTTTTTTCCAAGATAAATGTTGTTTTCTGTGTAATAGAATAGGCCACAAGAGTTCACACTGTAGGATGAAGCAGACCGAAAGAGGAATGTCGAACGGAAAAAATAAAGTAAGAATGGTTTTGACAAAGAAATAAATCGAGGAGGGTCAAAAAAGAAAATTCGTGCTAGTGAAAATAAATGGAGAGAAGGTACAACTTCAGCTGGATACTGGAAGTGATATCTCCATAATAAATGAAACAACGTGGAAAAGAATTAACAAACCCAGGTTAACCAAGACTGATAAAATAGCCCGTGGAGTTTCGGGAAGAAGGTTAAAGTTCAGTTGAGAATTTTTGTGTGATGTATCGTTTTTAGGAAAAACTAAAAAATCAAAGGTTTATGTTATACAAAATTCTTCTAACCTAATAGGAAGTGATTTAATTATCCTGTTCGATCTATTCGAGACTCCTATAAACTCATTTTGTAATAGAATTGATGTTTCACCAGCTGGTAAAAATAAGGTTAAGGATAAATTGATAAAGGACCTAAAAAATGAATTTCCTAAAGTTTTTTCAGGGAGTCTCGGTAATTGCACGAAAACCGAAGTAAAATTTGAAGTAAAAGAAAATGTTAAGCCTGTGTTTAAACCAAAACGGAAGGTGCCGTATGCCGCATTAGAAACCGTGAACCAGGAGTTACAAAGACTGGAAGAAATGGGTGTTATTTCTAAAATTGGTTATTCAGATTGGTCGTCACCAGTGGTTTTTGTGAAAAAGAAAAATCATAAAATACGTGTGTGTGCAGATTTTTCTACAGGTCTAAATGACTGTTTAAAGGAACCTTCTTATCCTTTGCCCTCTCTGGGAAACGTGTTTGTTAAATTGAATGGAGGAAAGATTTTTAGTAAAATTGACCTGTCTGACGCATACCTCCAAGTAAGAGTTGACAAAGATTGTGCCAAATTATTAACAATAAACACACATAAGGGGTTGTACAAATTCAATAGACCTCCATTTGGATTAAAAGTCACCCCTAGTTTATTTCAACAGATCATGGACACAATGTTGGCTGATCTAGAGTTTGCAGTAGCATATTTGGACGATGTGCTGATTAAAAGCAAAAATACTAAGGAGCATTTAGAGCACATAAGAACAGTATTTCAAAAAATAGAAGAATACGGTTTCAAGTTAAGTTCAGAAAAATGCGATTTTTTTATGTCTGAAATTAAATACTTAGGACAAATAATTGACGCAAAAGAAAGACGATCAGACCCGAAAAGAGCAGAAGCCATAAAAAATATGCCGATCCCTAAAAATATTACAACGCTTCAAGCTTTTCTGGGTTTAGCGAATTACTATGGAATATATATAACAAATATGCATGACTTAAGGCTCCATTCGACAATTTATTAAAATAAAGGTGTAAAATGGAATTGGACTGATAAATGTCAGCAAGCTTTCGAAAAAATAAAAAGTGTATTGACGTCGGATTTAGCACTAACACATTATGACCCTAAACAAGAAATAATAGTCGCTTCTGACGCAAGTGATTATGGCATTGGTGCTGTAATTCTTCATAAATTTGAAGATGGTAGTAAGAAACCAGTAGCCCATGTTTCCAGAATTTGCTTCCGGCAGATAAAAATTATTCGCAAATTGAAAAAGAAAGCCTTGCGATTGTTTTTGCGTTAAAAAATTTCATAAATTTATCCATGGTCGATCGTTTTTATTACAAACAGACCATAGGCCACTATTATTGCAAATAGATTGCAGCACTGGGGTACCAAATTATTAAATTATGATTTTAAAATAGAATTTTTGCCTTCGAAGAAAATAGGGCACACAGATGGTCTTTCCAGACTAATCCCTCGAAGATCGGAACCACTAGAAGACATGGTTATTGCAGCCTTAAGGGATGAAACAGATTTTAAGGAAGCATTATGCAATGTTATACGTGAATTACCTGTCACATTAGATGAAATAAGAATCAAGGCTGGAAAAGACGATTTCATCAAAAAGATGAAAGAAGAAGTAATTTCAAAGAAGAAATATAAAACTTCAAGAAATTCGTCAGCATATTCAATATGCGATGAAGTGCTACTATATGCTGGAAGAGTGGTGATGCCAGTTGTACTGCAAAAGAGGGTGTTAAAAGAATTCCATCAAGGGCATCCAGGGATCGCACATATGAAAGCTTTAATAAGGAGTTATACTTATTGGCCGAAGATGGACAAGGATATAGAACAGATTGTTAAAGCATGTAGAGGATGCCAACTTGCAGCAAAAGCACCACCAGTGAAAATTATACCATGGCCGAAAACAGATGTCCCATGGACAAGACTGCATATGGATTATGCTGAACCCATGAACAATCATTATTACCTAATAGTTGTATATAGCTACTCCAAGTGGCCTGAGATTTTCAAATGTAAACACCCGACATCCACAACTACTATAAAGGTACTAGACGAACTTTTCAGTCGCTTTGGTGTACCAAAAACAATAGTAAGCGACAATGGGACACAATTTACCAGCAGTGAATTTAAAGATTTCTGCAGATGTTTGCCCATTGACCACACAACGACTTTACCTTACCATCCCAGATCTAATGGTTAGGCTGAAAGATTTGTGGACACTTTTAAAAGGGCATTGAGGAACAATCACGACATGGACACTGAGGAGAAGACCATTCAGAAATTTTTATTGGTGTACAGAATCACACCAAACCCAAACACAGTTTCAGGCATGTCACCAGCCGAACTGATGTTTGCTAGAAAGATACGCTCAGTATTTGACAGATTGTTACCGAGTCCAACGAAGAAATATGTGAAGAAAAATAATTTTTCGTGTAAGTTCTTTAATACCAGAGACAAAGTTTTTTTTTTTTCCAAAATTTCAGAAATGGAAGAACGTTTTGGGATGATGGGGTAATATCAAAAAGAATTGGTGGAATTATGTACTGTGTGAAAAGTTCCAAATGGGAACATGAACGTCATCTAATTCAGTTGAGATCAAGGTTTACAGAAGATGTCAGGGAAGATCAGGAAATCCCGATGGACATATTGTATGATACGTTTGAAATTCCAGCACCACCAATTGCTGAAACAGTTATTCAAAGACGGGCAAGCAAAAGAAAAAGAATACCGGTAGAACCGTTAAGTCCGGACCCGAAACGTAAAAGATATTAATTTCTGTTGTGAAGAAATTATCTCAGAGGGGGGAGTGATATGGAGTAAGCTAGTACCCCTTCCTGAGGTTGAACAATGAGATGCTCCAAGGGCATAAAAGAGACGAGATGTTATCCAAGTCACCGTTTGAACTGTGTACGACTCTCGATATATTTTATTATATGTTACCCGACCTTTCCCCGAAAGAGGTCCATTCAACATCATAATACTTTGTTATCGGGATCGAATCCTTCGACCAACAGTAATTATCATCTATCCTACACTGATGACTGAAAGCAAGAAACAATATATATATATATATATATATATATATATATATATATATATATATATATATTATTGAGGTGTTAGTTATTAACAACTCTCGACCTAGCCTGTGTAGACAAAAGATTTTGAAGCATCAGTTGGAGATCTTTAATGATTCAAAGCCACCATAACGTTGAGAGATTTACTTTTTTTTTTTTTTTCCCCCTCAATCGTTTCCTCCAACTGAAACAAGTTTTCCCCTCATATCTCATTCGACTTTTAGTTTTTAATTTAACATTCTGACATTTCCTCTCAGAGGGTCAAACGATAAGGCCTTAAGGTAATTTTAACAATTTTCCTTTTTTTTCCCACTCGTTTGTTTCATTGATTAAAATAATGCTTCCTCTAAAATTGATCCTACGATTCTGTTGTACACGAAATTTACTTTATATATATATATATATATATATATATATATATATATATATATATATATATATATATATATATATATATAAAGGACCAATGTAGATAGATATAAGTAAAATTGTCCATATAAATAGATATATAAATAGAGTAAACAGATATGAATAGACATGTGGATCGGAATAGATAGTTGTACAGATATCAAAGGACCCATATATATATATATATATATATATAGGGGTGGGACGTAATGGGTGAAAATTTCCGATTCATGCCGGTAGTATTTTTTTGTGTTCATTTATACATAAATAACACTAAACAATCAAACATTTTGAAAATTTTGCAAAATTCAGAAGGTGCAGGCCAAAAATAGCCGTTAGGGCTCCACGGGACTCAAAATCCATCATTTTTCAGTGAAAAAGTGGTTTCATGCAAGATTGCAGGTCCTAAAATATCATCAAAAGCTATGAATGGATATAGATGGTTGAATCTAATATAGTACTTTAATTTAGGACCATTTTCAGGCTGTGAAAGGGTTTTCATGAATGTAAAATAGCCAAGAACTAGTGAAAAATAGCCCAAATTAGCCAAAATCCTCCGTTAATCAACCTAATTGGTTCCCAAGCCTCAACAATGGTTATGAATGGGTGTAGATAGTTGAAACCATTGTAGTGTTGAAACCATTGCATTGTATTATATTCAAGCAGTTTAATAACAATTATTTTCTTTTGTTTTCAGTTCAGTTCAGTTTAGTTGAGAAGATAGGATGAGTGGAACAAAGTACCAGTACGATGATTGGGATTTCACTTTGCTTGAAAACCTCCCAACTGTACATGAGTGCATTTTGGCCATAGTTCATCATGCTCCAACTCATGGATCTACAAAACAGAAAGAGCATCTCCATCAATTTTCTCTGTGTCTGCTGACTCACTGGCAAAGAGCATTTGGAAGAGACATTAAACTAACAACAATAAAAGGAGTGAAAGATAAACTTGATCGATACTTGAGAGAGTACAATAGCAAAGTTCAGAAGGGCCATGGATCGAAGAGGTCAAACTTGATTCAATGGAAGACAAAAAATCACATTCTTTTCAATATTCTGGGAAAGGGTGTTGACGTGGAGACGTTTGATGCAAATGAGAAACAGTTTTTCTTTGATAAAGTTGCACTCAACCGGAAGGTCATAATTGACAACATGCATATCGATGAAGAACATGAATCAATGGTTGTTGAGACAGAGGAAAGGGAGGAGCAAGAGATGGCTATTTCAGTTACAGAGGAAGAAGAAAGGGTTACAATAATGAACAGTACTCTCGACGATAGTGATACTAATATCAATTTTGCTGTGCAGCGGTCAGGGAGGGTATGTACCACAGTCAGCTGTAATGAAGTTGGAGTTCAGATAGATATGACTTTCAATCTCCGTGAAGGAAGCAAAACATTTACTGACTCCATCAAGATTGCACTGGCTGCTTCCTCATCAGCCGCAAACATTTCTCCAGAAGCAGCACGGATGGCGTATAAGGTTGCGACTGAGAAACATCTGAGGTTGAACTACGCTCTGAAAGCTGATGTTGAAAAAGATGAAGTTGAACCGCCGAAGAATAAACAACCTCACACTTAGGAAGAATATATACAATATAAGTATGTTCTCCCATCAGCAAAGACGATTCAGAAGATGAAGCACTTGATGGCAATCCAGGAAGAAAGGAATGCTGCCTTAGCACTTCTTGATACTACTCCATCTGATGTGGTAACCTTCCACTATGACACCACAACCCGCAAAAGACTAAATGGTGAGTGGCCATCATTGATGATTCAAACTTCCAGCGGGAAGAAATTTCATTTGCGTTCACTAAACATGGCAGTTGAAGATCGAAGGAACATTGTAAATCTTTTTTTGGCATCACTTAATCGTTTGTCTCTGACAGTAGGGTGCAATAAAGCTTTGATTTGGGAAAAACTGACAGCTGTCATGACAGACTCCGTTCAGAAGAATCTCCAAATTGAACAGCTGATCGCTGTGTCTCTCTCTTCCAATCATGTATCTCTACATCTCCTATGTGTGTCCCACACATGTGAAGCTTTTTGATGTTGGAAATTTTGGCTATTTTTCACTAGTTTTTGGCTTTTCTACATTCATGAAAACCCTTTTACAGCCTGAAAATGGTCCTAAATTACAGTACTATATCAGATTTAACCATCTATATCCATTCATAGCTTTTGATGATGTTTTAGGACCTGCAATCTTGCGTGAAACCATTTTTTCACCGAAAAATGATGGATTTTGAGTCCCGTGGAGCCGTAACGGCTATTTTTGGCCTGCACCTTCTGAATTTTGCAAAATTTTCAAAATGTTTGATTGTTTAGGGTTATTTATGTATAAATGAACAAAAAAATACTACCCGCATGAATCTGAAATTTTCACCCATTACGTCCCACCCCTAATATATATATATATATATATATATAGATAGATAGATAGATAGATAGATAGACATATATTAAAGAAGCTATATAGATAGGTAGGCATACAATTACCCGAATATATATTTAAGGACATAGAAAGATAGATATATAGAATTCAAAGGATACATACAAATATACAAGTAGTTAGAATAGAATATTATGGACAGACGGTGTGTATTGAAATAGGTAAATATATTAGACTGAAATAGATAATTTTATTTTGGGACTCGTGATTGCAGAGTTTGAACATCAATATTGAATTATCAGACGAGAGAATCTATTGTATCCAATCAGAGACTAAAACACTAATTCAATCTTTAACTCATTGCAACCCTCTCCACTAATTACGTCTAATGACTTAACCATTACTAGAATTATTATTTAACTAGATTATTAGACATACCAGATCATTTCATTTCAGCACCAATCATTAATGCCACTTTTTACTTTTCCTCTACATATCCGCAGAAGAAAATGTTTGTGTCGCGTGGATTCTGTGTTTGAAATGGGATCCATACAAATACTAGTGATGGGACGATTCCAATATTTCCCGCCGATTCTGATACAATTATCGATTCCTATTTTGATCCTTTTTTAAATTTGTAAATATTTAGCGATAGAATTGGTTTCTTTTTGTGTTTTTTTAATTTTCGGATTACTGTAAAAACTCGTAAAATGTGCATATATTTTCGCAAAGATAAAAGTACATTTGTGGAGGAGGGGTGATCTATATATTTTAGTTTTACTTATAATTTAAAATGAATAAATATTTATCATTTTATCATTAATATGAGCTATAGAACATTAAGTTTTAAAGAAAACCAAACAAATAAAAATAAAATAAAAAAAGAATCGTTTCTGACATGGAAAATAGGCACAAATTTTTCCGATTCCGATATCACAAAAAGTTCTGATTTTTCTGATTGATTGATTGATTGGGTTTTACGGCATATCAACTTCTTGGTTATTTAATGTCGGAAAATGTTAGTTCATTTTTTTTAAAAATTTACTTTTGTTTGTTTTTTTTGGTTGTTATTGGATATGTTGAGAGTTGTTTTATAGTATAAGAGTGTTTAGTTTGTTTTCATTTTAGAGTTTGTGTATGTTTATGTTTGAGAAAAATTTTTTGGATGAGGGGCATGAGTAGGGAGAAAGTGGTTAAATTTTGTTGTAGATATTGACTTCTTTTAGGTATTCAAAGATTTTATTTAGGTTTGATAGTATGTGTTTTATAGTATATGGTTCCTGACAGGGTATGCAGTAAGGGGGTTCTTCCCCTTTGAGGAGATGGGAGTGGGTGATGTTGGAGTGTCCTATTCAGAGTCTTGTAAGGACAACTTCCTCTTTTCTTGTCATTTTGATGTAGTGGTTTTCTCCTATCTGTTTTTTGATAGCGTGGAGTTTATTGTTGGGGAAGTTATCCCAGATGCTTTGCCATTTGTGTTTTGTGTAGATATTGATGGATCTCTTGAGGTCTGTGTGTGGAATTTAAAAGTTTTTATCTATAGGGTTATTGTGGGCAGTTTTTGCTATTGTGTCAGCTAGTTCATTTCCGTGGATTCCAGTGTGGCTAGGTATCCAACAGTGTGATTTCTTTGTTGTGTTTTATTTAGTTAAATTTTTCGAGTAGGTTTTCAATTAGGGGGTTGTTGGTCTTTTTGTTTTTATTGCTATTATGGCAGAGAATATGATATGTTTGGAGTTTTTACTTTCCGAGACCAGGTCAAGTGCTAGGTGCATTGCATGGATTTCTGCACTGAAGATTGATGTTTCTTTGGAGAGATGGTTTTTTTGTTGTTGTTGTTTTATCGATTATGGCTGCACTAGCTGTGGTGTTGTTTTGTTTGGATCCATCTGTGTAGATATGTGTATGTTCTGGGTATTTCTCGTTGATTTTTTCAAATTTTTCTTGGAATGTTAGAGGGTGAGTTGCCTTTTTGTTTAAATAGCAGGGGCTTAGGTCTATTCTTGGAGTTGCGATTTTCCAGGGGGGGGGGTGTTTTAAAAGATACTGTTTTGTGGATTTTAATTAGCGATATATTGGCTTCTTTACTTATGGTTTCCATTCGTAGACCGAAGGTTTTTATTCTGTTTTCGTTTTGTTTGAAGAGGTATTTGTAGTTTGGGTTGAAGGTGCTATTGTGTGTTGGGTTGGTAGGGTTAGCTTTTAATTTTGTGTAATATTTTAAGGCTAAGTTGTTGCATCGGAGTTCTGGAGGAGTTTCATTTGCTTCGATGTATAGGCTTTCTACTGGGGATGTGGGGAAAGCACCCAGTGCTATCCTTAATCCAGCGTGGTGTATTGTTTTTAGTGTTTTTAAATAAGATTTTCTGGCAGATTGGTAAATAAAGTTAGCATAATCAATTTTGGATCGGATTAGAGTTCTATATAATTTCAGAAGTGTGTTTGTGTCTGCTCCCCAGTCTGTGTGGGCCACGACTCGCAGGAGCTGCAATGTTTGGCTGCATTTTTTTTAACATAGTTTATATGGGGTATGAAGTTTAATTTTCTGTCAAAAATGATTCCTAGATGTTTGTGTTGTTCTACAAACGGTATAGTTTCATCATCAATATATAAGCTGGGGTCGTTATGAAGTTTACGTTTATTGCAGAAGTGGACACATTTAGTTTTGTTTTTGGAGAATTTGAAGCCATTTTCTTTAGCCCATTTGTTGATTTTATTTATGTTGTTTTGTAGTTTTCTTTCTAAGGTGTGAATGTTTTTGGAGCAGAAGCTAATTGAGCAATCATCTACATATAGGGAGTCAAGGGTGTCGTTTGAAAGTTTTTTTGTATTGTGATGTTGTTTATTTTGATGTTGAAATGGGTGGTTGAAATGATACTGCCTTGTGGTACACCCTCTTCTTGAAATTTTTGGACTGTTTTGGTGGATCATATTTGTATTTTGAAGTTTCGGTTTGTTAAGAAATTTTTAATGAATTGTGGAAGTCTGCCTCTGAGTCCGAGGTTGTGTAAATCTTTTAGTATGTCATACCTCCAGGTAGTATCATATGCCTTCTCCAGATCGAAAAAAAACTGTTGACATGTTGTTTTCTGATGAAGGCTTCTCTAATGTAAGTTTCCAGGGTAGTAATGTGGTCTATGCAGCTTCGGTTTTTTCGGTATCTGCATTAGCTGTTTGCAATGAGTTTGTTTGTTTCCAGGTACCAAACTAAGCGGTTGTTGATAATTCTTTCGAAGGTTTTACATAAGCAACTTGTAAGGGCTATTGGTCTGTGGTTTTCTGGGTTGGATGTATTTTTCCCTGGTTTGGGAATGGGGATTATAGTGGCTTCTTTCCATGTTTCGGGAAATGTTTTGTTAGTCCAGATGTTGTTATATAATTTGAGTAGGAGATCTAGTGATTTGGAGGGGATATGTTTCAGGAAGCTGTAATGAACTTCATCTGGTCCTACAGCTGAGTCATGTGACTTTTCGATGGCAGATTTCAGTTCAGTTAGTGTGATTGTTTCATTGTAGGGTTCATTGTTTTCTGAGGTAAAGTTTATTTTGTATCTTTCTTGACTTTTTTTTTGGATTTGAAATTATTTGCTGTAGTTTTTGGATGAAGAGTTTTTGGAGAATGTTTCAGCAAGTTGGTTGGCAATTGCTTTTTTTCCGGTAACTTTGGTATTTTGTACAAGGAGATGTTTTGTTGGCATGGGATTGTGTTTTCCGGAGATTTTCTGGATCATTTTCCAAATAGTTTTTGGTTTAGTGAAAATGTTTATTTTTTGGATGAATTCTTGCCAGCATTTCCTTTTTGTTACTTTGATTGTTTTGCGGGTTTTGGCGCATTGTTGTTTGTATTTGATGCAGTTGTTAGTTGTAGGCTGTTTTTCAAATTTCCTTAAGGCTGCTTTTCGTTGTCTGATGGCCTTTTTGCACTCTGAGTTGAACCAGGGTCTGTTTTTCTTTCCAGTTGGGGAGTTTTTGGGGATGCTTTTTGTTGCTATTGAGATGAGGGTTTGGGTGAAATCTTCCATTCTTTGTATTTTGTCTTCTGTTAGTTGTTCCGTGCAAAGTTGTTGGAATGTGGTCCAATCAGCTTTGTTGACGTTCCATCTGGGTGTGTGGTCTTGGATGTTGTTGCTAGTGTTTATTATGATTGGATAATGGCCATTACCGCATGTATCTTGATGGGTGTTCCATGTGTAGTCCAAGAAGCTGGTTGGGTCGCATAAGGTGAGGTCGATAGAACTAGTTGATCCATTTGATGGGTTGATATATGTTGGTTCTTTTTGGTTGAGGAGGCATAGGTAGTTTTTGTTGATCAGTTGTTCAATTTTGTTGCCTTTTGTGTTTTTTTGTTGTCATCCCTAAAGGGTGTTGTGGCTGTTAAAATCTCCTAGGAGGATAAAAGGCTTTGTAAGTTGTTTAGTCAGGTTTTCCAGTTCATTTACGTTTATTTGTTCATTTGGAGATAAATATATTGAGCAGATCGTGATGGTTTTGTGTAGAGTGACGTGTATTGCAATTGCTTGGAGATTTGTTTTGATCGGGAAATTGCTTTGTGGGATATCGTTTTTGACAAGTATTGAGGTGCCTCCATTAGCTAAGAGGCCTGCATTATGGATGTAATGATATTGTTCATAGTTTGGTGTTCTGAAATTGCTATCGTTTTGTCGGAATGTTTCTTGTAGGCAGATGATGGCTGGGTTAAAAAGTGAGATGAGTAAGAGTAGTTCGTTGTAGTTTGGTTTTATTCCTCGACAGTTCCATTGGATGATATTGTTTGCTTTTGATGGGTGCATTATTTTAACGTTATCCATCGGTGCTTTTATTTTTTTCTGATTCTTTTTCCTCCACCTCCATTCTAGAGGGGGATGTAGCTTTGTTTTTTGCCTGGCTTTGTGTTTCTGACTGAGAGTTAGATGATTTTCTTCTTTCTTTTGATCCAGGTCCAGATCTGGATCTGGATCTTGTTGATGTTTTTGGTTCAGGTGTGGGTCTTGACCTTGCTTGTGTTGTTTGTTTGGGTTCATCATTCATTGGTTTTGGTTTAATATTGGTTTCTTTATTTATTTTGGGAATGATATTTTCAACTTCCATCACTTCAAGAGATTGGAATCTGTTACTTGTTATCACTGTTGTTCGTTGTGATTTGTGTTTAGTAGAGGATTCAGCTTCAGTTGGGGGAATTTTTCCTTTTGTAGATTTCGTTGACTCAGGGGTTGTCTGGGAAGTAACTTTGTCTATATTACTATTTTGTTGGTTTGATTTTGGTTTACTTTTAGAGATTTGTTCCTGATTTTTGTTACTTGTTTTGGTTTTAGTTATTGTTTGGTCTTTGCTATTCTCTTTTTGGTATCGTTATTAAAGTTTGAAGTAAGTCTTTAAGTTCAGTAATTAATTTGTATAAGTCTTGATTGTTTGTTTGGTTTGGTTGATTAGATTTTTGAGTGATTTCTGCATAAGTATTTGCTTTTTGATGGGATTCTACAATTTTTCTTGCCTCTGGGAAGGATATGTTTTTGTAGTATTTTCCTTCTGTAATTTTTCTTTGAAATTTAAAGATTTTACATTTTTTAGAGTATGCAGGATGATTTTCATGGCAATTTGAACATTTGGCTTTATTTGAGCATTCTTCCTCTGTATGATTGGGTTCGTTTTCACCACATTTCACACAAACTTTGTGCCCTCTGCAGGTTTCCCTGCGGTGACCAAATTTTTGCCACTTGAAGCATCTCAAGGGGGCTGGTATATATTGATCTACTTTCTCAATCAAATATCCAATCTTGATATCTTTTGGTATGATAGGGGTGTCGAAAGTAAGTATATAGGTGTTGGTGGGTATGGATTGCCCGTTCCTTTTTATGTTAATTAGAACAGGGTCTATTACTCCTTGTTTTTTAAGAGCAGTTTTGATTTCTTCAGTAGTTGCCAAGGTTAGCTCATGACTCCTTACGATACCTTTAGAAGTGTTAAGTTTATCATGCGTGTATACTTTGCATCTATAGTTATGAAAGTTTCTCATTCCCAAAAGATTTTGAGCATTTTTAAAGTTCTCTACTTCTACAAGCAGGTTTCCATTTTTCATTTTATTAATTGATTTTGGATTATTTGGTGATAGAATTTTTTCAATTAGAAAAGGAGATAATTCACTTATTGTTTTAGGGTTTCTATTACTAGAAATTTTGGAAAGTTTTTTCTATTATTTAATTCAATTCTGTTTTTTTTCTAGATTAGCTTCCCACTCGCTATCTGAGCTGGAGTTGTCAGCTATTTCAGAAAAGTTTCTTTTAATATTATTTCTGGGTTTTTTGGTTGTGTTTTCCATGAAAAATGTGGATTTTAATTCATCGCTTTTGTTCCTCACCCTCCCGGAACCCTAAAATGGGAGATGTTAGGGGGGAAGCCCATTCGCTCTTTCATCCCAAGGGTACAAAAGATGTATACTCAATCTTTTTTGTTTTATCATCATTTACAATTTTTATCTTATTTTGTTTCCCAGTTTTTCCAAAACATTAGATGAGTAACTGAAATGTGATATTACTTGAAAAAAAAATTGATTGACCCTTGCCATCGGTTTCTAACTCTTACATGTTTACTTGTATTTAAGAAAAGGTAATGTAGAGTAACGTTTCTACGTCTTGATCCTTGATGGTATGGATGACATTTATGGGTGTAAGAGTTAGGGCTTGACATGACTAACCGATTGATCGGATCGGGCCTCGCCGACCTCCCGTTTAGCCGAAGTAAGGGCCAAAGTAGAGTGTTGCAAGGCGCATGATCATTTGTGTTACCAGGTCATGGCTTGCTCAGCTACCACGATCCCGTCCTAAGACAACACAGGTTGCTACCCATGGCCAACAAGTAGCCCCATTTTTGGGAGGGGGGGGGCTGTAGTTTTTGATTTATGTTTTGCAGAACATGATTAAGTTTTGCAAAGAAAAAGGAAAAACAAAAACATCAATGTTTGGTGTGATTTGAATCAGAAAAGTCAGTAATAGACAGCCTGAACTCGTAGCACCAGCAGGTTCTATTTAACCCATAGATGGGGCCCTTACAGGTACTACCACTCCGGGCCAGAGTGGACCTGGGAGCAATGGCAACTAAGGGGCAGCTCCACATTCCCCAAAGCTCCATAAAGGAGTCTCACCACTGGATGTCTTTTACAGTCATACCCAGGACCTATGATTTTTCTGATTCCAATTAATTGTCCCAACACTAACAAATACCTATCCTCTTTTAGAAAGAAAGAGAAATCATCAATAGCCGAAAGGGTTTTATACAAAATTTAAAGAATGACAAAATTGAAAGAATGGCAAAATTGAAAGAATCAAATTCTTCATTTTGTATGAGTCGGTATGTTTAGCTTTTTTAAAACCTGCTTTATTCTGTTGATGGCATTGGTTTATTAAATTCCTTTTTAGCATCAGGTACTCACAAGAATGACCACATGTAGGTTGCCAGCATCCATAGTGAAAATAGCGCAATGGATTCGACAGGATTCGAACATGGCATGCAGGCTCATAAGTTTGCACGCTTTGCCACCACCTCCAAATGACATTAAACAATTGCAAGATAGAAAAAGTATTTATAAATTTGTGGACCATCATCAGAGAATTTTCATGGAAAGTACTCGACTGAGCTCCAATCTCTGGTTCTCTCTTGTGGAACACTTCACCATAGGACTACTTCCCCACAGACTACAACATGATCGTCTTCAAATCCAATATCAATAAATACTTCTCATAAATCGTCTTCATAATTAATAAAATTTTGTTCATTCCATTCATCATTATTAATCGTCTCATAATATTCTTGATCATTCAACTGAATCTATCTATTTAATTAACTGTTATCCTCAAGTGGCTTTTAGCCTTAATAAGTGGTGAATCATTAGTAAAAAAAAAACAACCTATCAGAATAGGTAGATTACTGTAAATGATTAGCTATTTTCTCAATAACTTCAAAACCTTCTCTTGCATGTAATAACTCTTGGATCATTCTACTTTTTGTAGGTTATTTATATGCTTAGATTTTGATGAAGAACTTCAGATTGCTTTAAAGGCTTTCAATCAGGTAATTAGAACATTTTTGGAAAACATATATACTCCAAAACTGAAGACTTCCAACGTAGATACGTTTTATATAAAACTAGCTGACTTTGCCGGTTTGCTATCATTTCGCAAAATTTGCTACTTGAAATACTTGAAATATTAATTTAAAATGATAAACATTTCATTCATAACTTTGCTGTAAACATAAAACAAAATCTTTCTCATTTATTCATATAGATAAATAAACATTAACATTTTTTAAATGTGACCGTATAGAAAGGAAGAGAAAGAAGAAATCAATTTGCCTTTTTACTTGCGATTTAGAAATAATGCTTCTTTATCTAATGAATTGAGGAAAATATATTTATCTCTTTTTAAAATTTTCTTTTCTCTTCGTTTTTGCTGGGGATGGAGCATCCTACTGGATGTTAGATATCCACCTAGTATTTCAGAGACTCCAACCAAGAGATCTTTTTAGGATTCTAACCGTCCCTTTAAGTGCAATTATTTGGATCTATCTTGCAGTTGGTTTACCGGATATATTTGCCAAGTAGTTTTTAAAATTCTTTTTTCATGAGCTCATCTATCATGCTTAAGTTTAAAATAGCATTTTCTTTGGTCTGCCAGGCTTCGGTTTGAAATAGCATTTTCTTTGGTCTGCCAGGCTTCGGTTTTTTTGTCTGTCATAAGTATGTCTTTGCCGTTGCATTTTCGTTGGTCTGTCATGCTTCAGTTTAAAATAGCATTTTTGTTGGTCTGTCATGTTTGTGCTTAGAATAACATTTTCTTTGTCTGTCGTGATTCAGTTTGAAAATGAATTTCTTTAGTTTGTCATGATTAGGTTTTTTTAAATTTCATTTTCGTTGATCTGTCATGCTTAAGTGTAAAATAGAATTTTTGTCGGTCTGTCATGCTTTAGTGTGAAATAGCATTTTTGTCGGTCTGTCATACTCGAGTTTGAAATAGCTTTTTAAGAATATCCATCATTATTTTTTGTTGTTTTTTAAAATTTTTTCAGTTAAAAGTTTTTAATATAGTTTTATGGTATCAACGACCCCAAACAATTTCTTTCCTAAAACTGATGCCCAGAATATCCGTTGAGTCTTTTATGTAAAGTTTATATATCTGGCAGCAGAATAATGTCTACCCAGACACAGTTGCCCAACAGTGTACATACCTAGCTTAACTCCCTTTACTATGATGTTGAATGCAAACAGAGAAAGGGTCTTATACAGTGATCTCTGTTTTTCTAAGAATTATATATTCTTTTTATTTCTAATTTAGTTCTTTTTTCTTTTTTCTCTTCTTTTTCTCCCACAATATAAGCAAATATGGATA
This sequence comes from Sepiola atlantica, assembly GCA_963556195.1. NCBI lineage: Eukaryota > Metazoa > Mollusca > Cephalopoda > Sepiida > Sepiolidae > Sepiola > Sepiola atlantica. The sequence continues at coordinate 132,373,548 of OY744524.1, forward strand.
TTTAGTCAGCTTATGTCGAATCGAGGCAGAGAATGTCCGCTGGTGTTTTAAACCTTGTACAGAAAAAAATATGATTTATTCTATAAACTAGAGATAAAGCGGTAACATACAATAAGCCAGATTTTAGTGAGTTGGAAAACATCCAGAATTTTAGTTATTACATCATAGGATGCAAGCAATTACACCAAATTTACTAAGTAAACACATTAATAATAAATGGATCAAGCATAGTCACCTGAAGGCTCCCTTTTTATTTGCTACTACACTGAGATGTAGGGGAGAACGCCACTCTATTTTATGGATTACTCCACTTACCCTTGATCCTCACCATATAATGCTGAGTGTTTAGCAAGGAGGCCTCAAGTACCATTTTTTTAGTCTCCGGTATAACTCAACCAAGGATTAAACCTCAATCTCCCAGGCCATTACCAAACGCTCTAACCATTATTCCAAATGGACCCGTTTTCTCAAAGTGATATCAGAAGAAACGATATTCTGAACGGGGGGGTTCCTGCATATGACATTAAACTACATCCGATTACAAGGTTCACTTGGGAGCTTTGGGTAGTGTAGAACCACCCCATTACTAACCACTACTCCGAACTCCATTCTTAACTGGCGTGGTAGTATCTGTCAAGTCCCATCTATGGATTACATAGAATATGTACTAGGTATAACTTAAAAATATATCTGTTGGTGAGGCCCCAATTCGAGAAGTGTGAGGTCACCCCTTAGGTTGGCAGTACTCCAAGGTCCACTCTGACCCATAGTGGCAGTACCTGTCAGGATCCCATTTATGAGTTAAATAGAATATGTCATGACATGGAACTGTGTCCAGTGGTATACATATACATCTATATAATTGTGATTATATTTTTCTTTCTCCTGATTTCCTCGTGTCCGTACTCCTTATCGCAACAAAATGTTACCACGGTCTTGCTCTGCCAAATGATATCTCTCCGAACAGTCTTTCATCCAGCGCACACACCAACGTAGTCACCAACTCAAATCACCAACTCATAGTCGCCCCCTTCCCTCAAAACATTCCCCTTTTATTGCCAGTGACATTGCACTCATGCAAATGAGCATGCAAATGAGCAGTGAGCTCTTCTGCCAGAGAGATCAGGAAGTAATGGGAGGTCTTTGCTATAACTAGCCATTTCACTCAGGTTCTGTTTCTTTATGAATCCATTCCTGGCTGGGGTAAGTCATACTTTGCTAACCACAATAATGAATAACCATTTAAAGATATTAAAGACATTTTAAGTAAGGGCTTCATCAGGAACTTGGTATTGGTGGGATTACAGATGCCTTACATGCTCGGCGTCTGAAATAGTTCAGCCATATACAGCATGCCCCTTCTTGTATCAACTTCATAACGTGCCTGTATATCCTGGGCGCTAAGGAGTGTGATAGACTGAGGAACACCTGGCTCGAGTACATAAGAAGTGATATGACTGTGTGCAAACTCACTGATGTCGACCTTTTGGATCAGCCCAGAGTAGGCATGAGACATTGCCTTTTCTTGCCCACCCCGGAGCCCAGGGTACTCACACCACTCTAAATACCAAAATTAGAGGAGGAGAAGGAGGAGGAAGATCATCATCATCATCATCATCATCATCATCAAACACTAACACTAAATATGCCTGGAAAACGCTACTTAAATCATTCCTTAAGCATCATTATCGTCGTCATCATCATTATCATCATATTTGGTTTAACATCTGTTTTACATGCTGGTATGCGTTGGACGGCTTTTAGCAATTGACTTCCAAACTAACCTATCTCTGACCTGGTCTTTCTTTAACACTCACTCTCTCTCTCTCTCTCTCTCTCTCTCTCTCTCTCTCTCTCTCTCTCTCTCTCAAGTCCATTCTTATAACTTCCTCTCATGTTTTAATTGGCCTTTCCCTGTGAACTGAACCTGCTACTTTAACTGTTCTACATCCACTAACCCAAGAACTCTCATCCATTCTTTCAACATGGCCATAGTCTCGAGGTAAACAAATAAAATAAAAGATAACAAAATCCGAAAATCTAATGAAATTATCCAGGGAAATTTAAGTGCTTTACTGGCAAAGTTCTTACTGGATCTTCAAAGCAAACATTTTCTGCTTTTCTGAAAATTGGATTGTGAAACTCTAGGATTGACTTCAGTAATTTGATCTTGTAAATCAGAGATCCCCCACATCAGCAAAACCTTCCATATAGCCAGACCCCCCCCCCCGCCCACCTTGCAATGGCAACATAACTGAATCAGTGAGTGTAAACATTAGTGGATGATCACCCAGTCCATCAACCACAGAAAACAGAACTTTCAACTATCTTTCTGAATTTTGCAACCCAGTGCATATGATGCTCCTTTTCCCTTGTCATCCTTATCTATTTGAACTTTCTGGAGAATGAATTCCCCGAACAGAAGAGTTTTGCACCACTTTGATGTCTTCTTACGAAAATTAAAATCCACATATAGTGCTACTAAACCTTATGTGTAGAATCCTTATTTCAATTCTAATAAAAAATCTATTAAATGATTTTGATTCTAGAAAATATCTCAAATATAAGGCGTCTTAAGAAGGAATTGCAATTCAGGGAATATTGTTTAAATTGTATCTAATGACTATGGATAAAATCTAATGCAAATCTGAAATATTTGAATTTTAAATAGAAGGTTATGCCCATATTATGACTCCTAAAATATTTTTAAATATTCCAGAGAAACTGAAATTTGGAAAATAGTTATTAATTGATGTCTAATACCTATTGTAACATTTCATAAAAATGAGAGGTATCTGAATTTTCATGACGAGCTTCCATCCCCTCCTTGCTCCCTTTGCGTTTAAAATTAAATTAAACTAAATATAGCCCATATTACGCACCCTTACGACTAGCAACTGTGTTCCAAAAATTATATAATAATCGTTTAATTAGTTCAGAAGTGAATCCTGTACATACAAATATAAGGGAATTTCTCTCTCTCTCTTAAGCTAGAAAGTGTTTTTTTGGATAAGATCAAAGTGTAGTATCTGTTCCGATGGATACTGCACCCCATACTGGTGTTGTCTTGGCCTTCGGGTCTTGAATTACGCCGTTCAATGGGTCTGTCCTGTGCAGTTCTGGGAGGTCCACCTTCCCAGGCTTTGCCTCCCCTCTTTGGGGAGGAGTAAGTTTATTGCTTACTGCCTGAGGCGCCCCTACCGGGGAATGCCGACGGGGCTGCCCAGGCAATTTTTAAACCCCACTTTCTCGACCCGACCTTGGGTCACATCTTACTTGTGGGAGTAAGATAAAAACTGGCCTTGTGCCTAACTCCTGGAGAGGAGTAAATCAATACATGACAGTGTGTATAAGAATTTAAAATATTTATCATCATAATATTGTTTATAGCCCCTTTAATGCAAAGATGGGCCCTTTAAGAGAATTATAATTAGGCTGTCAAATTTAATGTGTAATGCTAAGTTTCTCTTTAATGGGTCGTTTAACACTGTTTATAACAGCCTTCTAAATATGTCCGCTTATATAGACATAGATAGACATCAATTCTCTTCCTTTCACCGTTGTTGTTGTGTTGGCTGCATGGTCCTAGGCATTCAGACAAAAATTAAAATGTTGACTTGGGTCTGAGGGTTTCGAATCGTGTGACCGGCAGAACAATCATCCTCCACACTGATGATTCCCCAGAAAGGATTAAACACATGTGTATGTGGATAAGAATTTAATAATATTGGTTATATATATACAGGGTGTCTCAAAAAAATGTACTCACTCTTAGAATGACGAGAAAACCTTTATTTACCTTGGTGCGCGTTATCAGCTTTGTTTGAACAATAATGGTCATCAGTTTGAACATTTGCGAACATGATTCTTCAATTACATCTGTCTCATGTATTCGATGCTATTTCATTTCACTCTATGTTCATAAATAAAAGTTTTCTCGTCATTCTACGAGTGAGTACATTTTTTTGAGACACCCTATATATATATATATATATATATATATATATAAAATGCATAATGATAATAAAAATATAAAATATAGAAAATAGGAAGTAAATAAATGTAGAAAAACACATTTGTCATGGGAAAAACACATATACAAATATTGATGATAAAAAAAATAAAAATATAAAATATAGAATTTAAGAAGTAAATAAATCAAATAATAAATAAAACAAGTAAAATATTCTTAAAAACTAGGAGATAGCACTAAACATGCGTACATATATGCAAAAAAATAGAGACGTCCATGCACATATATGTATAAACAAAAATTAATTAAAAAAATTCTTTCGTCTTAGAAACGATCGTACACCAGAAAATTTTATTGATGTTGAATTCATGGAACGTATTAAATAATATATTATAAATATATTTATTTCAATTCACTCTATAATAGCTCTGCTTGACCTGAAAGTTCTTACATTGAGCTGATTTATGTTTCTGAATTTTTTAGATGAGGGTTGATAATTTGCACAATTTGGATTATTCGGACTACTATTCGCATCTTGAGTGTTATCCACACAATGTTTTGGACGCTGTAACCTCCTGCCTTTTTCAGGTGTATCTTTTCAAACTCCTGAGTTAGCGAAATATTACCGAGTTCGAAAAGATACACCTGAAGAAGGCCGGAAGTTACAGCGGCCGAAACGTCGTGAGGATAACACTCAAGATCAGAACAGTAGTCCGAATAATCCAAATTATGCTAATATTCTGTAATTTTGCATTGTCATATTTTTTTTATATATATGCAATATTTTCGTCAATAATAAAATGTCTGATGTCGCGGGAGTGTTGAAAATAGATACTATACTTTGAATTATTTATTTGCTATATGGGAAAAATTTTACAATGTAACAAATCAAGCACAAGGCCATTAAAAGTGTGGGGTATTGGGTGTCGTTGCTCATCCTTGGTCCCAAAATATAAAAAAATGTCTATACTACTCTTAACTAGAATCATGTCAGTCACCACAATACCACATTTACTCTAGGGGGCCGTCCTACTTAAGATATCCCAAAATTTGTTTGAAATTTTTATTTTTCATAAATATAAGGCCAAAGAACCATAAAAATAATGCTTTTATGGCGAGACAGGTTTAGATAAATAAAAAAAATATACTGATTTAATCTATTATTGTATTATCTTTATGTGGGTGGATAGTGTAGTATCGGTTCTGTTGTCATAAGACCGTCCTCCAAGGAATTACTTCCCCCTTTTTAAGAGGGTGGAGGTAATCCTCCCAAGTATTACATCCTCCTTTGAGGGAAGGGGTAATGTAGTATCTGTTCTGTTGTCATAAGACCGTCCTCCAAGGAATTACCTCCCCCTTTTTAAGAGGGTGGAGGTAATCCTCCCAAGTATTACATCCTCCTTTGAGGGAAGGGGTAATGTAGTATCTGTTCTGTTGTCATAAGACCGTCCTCCAAGGAATTACCTCCCCCTTTTTAAGAGGGTGGAGGTAATCCTCCCAAGTATTACATCCTCCTTTGAGGGAAGGGGTAATGTAGTATCTGTTCTGTTGTCATAAGACCGTCCTCCAAGGAATTACCTCCCCCTTTTTAAGAGGGTGGAGGTAATCCTCCCAAGTATTACATCCTCCTTTGAGGGAAGGGGTAATGTAGTATCTGTTCTGTTGTCATAAGACCGTCCTCCAAGGAATTACCTCCCCCTTTTTAAGAGGGTGGAGGTAATCCTCCCAAGTATTACATCCTCCTTTGAGGGAAGGGGTAATGTAGTATCTGTTCTGTTGTCATAAGACCGTCCTCCAAGGAATTACCTCCCCCTTTTTAAGAGGGTGGAGGTAATCCTCCCAAGTATTACATCCTCCTTTGAGGGAAGGGGTAATGTAGTATCTGTTCTGTTGTCATAAGACCGTCCTCCCCAAAATTAGATCCCCCTTTTTTAAGGGGGTGGGGATAATCCTTACAGACATTACATTCTCTTTTTAAGAGGGGGTAATTTAGTATCTGTTCCCTTGTCCAGAGACTACCGTCTCCTTTTTTGTGCATGGGTGGGGGTGGGGTAGTGTAGTATCTGTTCCGTTGCCATGATACCATACTCACAGGCATTACCTTCTCCTTTAATGGGTCGATCCTCCAAGGTATTACCTTCTCTTTTTGGAGGGGGCAGTATAGTATATAGTCGTTCCTCATCATACCATCCTGCCATGATTATCTTCTGTTAGTTTACTATCTGTTCTGTTGTCATGATATCATCCTCCCAGTCATTACCTCCTCCTCCTCCTCTTCTCCTCCTTTGGGGGTCAATGTAATTTATGTTCGTTTACCATGCTATCATCCTACCAGGCGAGCAAAAATATGCAATATATATATATATATATATCTAAATGAATAAATGCAAACTTTTTTTCCACCTATTCTAACTATATTACCATCAAAACAGCTGATGCTTATTTCAATTTATGATAAGATATTGAAATACTGTATATATCGTAATCTGCAAAAACCCATAAGCAGCTTTCGGGATTGCTAATTTGCATTTTTTTTTTAAAGTTTCTAATAAATTAATATTCTGTAATATACATTTGTAATTTGCATTGTCATATTTTCTTATTTATACGCAATAGTTTTGTCATCAGTAAAACTTCTCATGTTGCTGTGATGTTGAGAACAGATACTACACTTTGGATTATTTGTTTGCAGAAAGTATGAAAAAAATTACATTTAAAACAAATTAGGCACAAGGTCATCAAAACTGTGATAACAATGTCTATCCAACTCTAAACAAGAATCATCACCATACCACATTTAGACTAGGAGCCGTCCTACTTAAAATATCCCGAAATTGATTGGAAATTTTATTGTTCATAAATATACATATATACAAAGATTTCATTGCACTTTGATCTTAGCTAAAAGGCCAAGGAACTATAAAAATGTTTTTATGACATGGTATTTTTAAAAGAATAACCCCCCTTCCTGATTTAATATATTATTGTATTATCTTTTAATGGGTATGGGTAGTGTAGTATGAGTTCTGTCTCAGAAATTACCTCCACATTTTTAAGGGGATTGGGCTAATCCTCCCAGGTATTACATTTTCCTTTGGGGATAGGGATAATGTAGTATCTGTTCTGTTGTCATGAGACAATTTTTCCAAGGACTACATTCTCCGGTAGTGTACTATCTATTCTGTTGTTATGACATCAGCCTACCAGGCATTAAGTCTTCCTTCTTTTAAGGGGGGGGGGGTGTGTTCGTTCGTCATGATATCATCCTCCCAGTCATTACCTCCTCCATTAGGGGTCAGTATATTATATGTTGGTTCACCATGATATCATCATTCCATCTTAGCAAAAATATGCGACCGGAGAGAGCATATTTTTGCTAATATATATATATATATATATATATATATATATATATATATATATATATATTTATATATATTGACCATATAAAAAAATAAAAAGGAAGAGAAAAAAGAATGAAAGGAAGAATCTTAATTCAAAACCGGCAGGTCACGTGGTCAAAATTTATATATATTTTTTTATCATATATATATATATATATATATATATATATATATAAATGTGGACCATGTGACCTTCCGGTTTTGAATGTAGATTCTTCCTTTTCTTTCTTTTTTCTCTTCCTTTATATTTTATTCCTTCTTCTTCCTTCATTCTCACTATGAACACTTAAGTGAAAGATCAGCCTTTTCCACCTGAAGAGATCTTAGTTTCTAATAACTAAAGATTGTAACATCCCCATGCCAGTGTAGCGACTTTTGTACATGTATGTATGTATATATATATATATATATATATATATATATAATTATTTCCACAAATCAGACAACGCCACAGCCCACAAACCATGAAAGCTACAAACATGGGTTGTGAGCTGCAGCGTTGTCTGATTTGTGGAAATAATTATATATATAATCTCACATTCAAAAATCTAATATATATATATATATATATATATATATATATATATATATATGTATGTAGAGAGAGAGAGAGAGAGAGATTCATACGCATATATATTGTCAGTGTAAAAACAGATAAAAAGCGTAAAAATAATAAAAATTTTATTTTAGACATATTTTGTTTTGCATAAGCTTTTTCATAGATTGAAAAAGTTAAAATATATATGTACATGTGTTTAAGTTTTTAAATATGCTTAAAGATTTATAAGGATTTAAAAAATGACAATGGAAAACATGATTGTTTTGGTGATTGTCATAGCAACTAAAATGGATTAATATGATTGGCTTTCATAAAAATGTTTTTTGTTTGTTGAAAAACTGTCTCTCTATCTGTTTTTCCTATCCAATAAAACCCATGTTAATTAGGAATCCTTGTGCTCTTAGGAGTGTTTATAGTAAAATAACATAAAAGTATTGAGATTAACATGTTTTGCTATGTGGTAACGATCGATTTTCAATTTAAACACTGGACCAATTCTTAGGAACAATCATTCTCTCTTTTACACTCTATATGAGAAATAAAGTTTCTTTACATTTTTATTTAGGAAATTTTGATTTTTCATATGAAAATTTGTAATTTTATTTTTAGTTTAAGGTATGCTTCGTATCAATCTGCAGTTTAAGTGAAATAAAATCTCTTCTTTTTGTATGTTCAATTTTTCATTTAACAAAAAAAAAAATTAATTGTGGATAAATGTTATTTATTTAGTGAAAAGAAGTCACTTTTAATTGTTTTTATTCTAATAAAATGTTTACTGCCTCAAAAAAGTAATAAAAAACATCAATTTAAAGTTTTAAAAAATCTACATAAGTTTACATGCAGAATAGGAAAATTTGAGAAGCTGGGTAGATAGGACTTCATGACATGACATGAGATAAGATGCGATATACATATTTTTCTAAATATAATGATCCACAGGCACGTGTTTCGTCATTATATGACTCATCAGCGTGGCTAAACCTAGCGAGATTTAAAACCAGGAGCCAATCCCTGCTAGTACTAAGTGTATTGCCTTTTTTGTAGATGTCATTTATTTGTTTATTTTGCCTGCAATAATTTTGAACGGAAAGCACTCTACCTAAATGCTAATTGGGAATAATTTCCTCTCATCAATGTGATGCCCCCAGATTGGGAGCAACATATATATTTTTTTAAATATAATTATCCACAGACACGTGTTTTGTCGTTATATGACTCATCAGCGTGGCTGAACCTAGCAAAATTCAAAACTAGATCTGTTGTGGGGCCGATTATGGTGATCGGTCTTACAAGCTGGTTAGAAATGAAGAAACTATGGCACTGGACAAAGAAGGATGACAAACACAAGAGTAAAAAAAAAAGGTTGACTATTGAAATAGTCGGTTTTCATTTGGTCAGAAAATACAATTACGGCATCGCAGAGACGTTGATCTTTGGTATCTGGTCGGCTTGCTTCTCGAATGACACTTAAAAAAAAAAAACTTTTATTAACCCCAAACAAGGGGGCATATTGCCATTGAGACATACTGTGATTAGGGTCCAGATTTATAGGGGGAATCCTAAGTGGGAAGGTGTACAAGATATTTGTTCACATTACATTTAAATTTCTGCATGTTGGTACAGTCGGGGAAACAGGAAACAGAGAAGAAATTCCAAAGGCAATAGTCCATGGAAAGATGCTATTAGAGTAGAATGTTTTCCAGTATCTGGGGACCTCTACAGTGAAGGTTTGAGATTTTGCTGCTAGTTGAGTTTGTTGGGGGTATTTATATTAAGGGGGTCAGATGTGGACGTTGCACTGAGGTTGAAGAATAATTCTGCTGATCTGGTCACTTTTCCAATGATGCTGGTCGGGTGTGATGTCATATTGATGTTGAATAGCAGCTCGGCAGACTGAAAGAAAAAATGTTCAGCAAAGGACAGGGGTTGTCCTAGAAAGGGCAGATAGATCGCAAGTATCTTGTTAGGAAAAAGGAACATCAGTTAATGGGCTTGGCTCAAGGCAGGTCGAGTCTGATGACCAGGATACAGTTGCAGAGTTAAATAGTGGCTGGGCTGGTCGAGACAACAGCTGGATAAGTGGAGGTAGTTGATAGCCAACAAAATCACTGGAACATCAGCAGGGGAAAATGAGTGAGCTAAAACATTAACGGGATGAGCTGATCAAGTCAATGACTGAACCAAATGATAGTTGCCAACAGTCAAACGAAGTGTAGGTGGAACATCTGCAGGAAGAGCTGATCAAGTGGTGCTAGTCAATTATCGGACATGTGGGTTAGTATAATCAAACTTGTTGCCAGACAGAAATAAAATAAATCTGGCGAGTAATTAAAAAAAAAATTTTTTTTTTTCTACTTCAATTCACCTGAAACAAGGCATATTGCCAGTGAGACATAAGGGGCTACTGTAAATTAGGGGTCAGATTTATAGGGGACATACTAAGTAAGAGTTGAGCAGCGAGATGTTTGTTTACACTACATTTAAATTTCTGCATGTCGGTACAGTCAGAGAAACAGGGAGCAGGGAGGGAATTCCAATATTTAATATCTCAAATGCATTGACAAACTTCCTTGGAGCTGGAACAGGGCAGGAACAGATACTACACCGTGAAGAAGTGCTTTCCAGTTCCTTGGAAAATTCTGTCGGTTTGTCCAGTATTTAAAAATATTGATGATCGATCTGCATCTCAGTACAGACCGATTAGTCTCCTGTACGTCATGAGTAAGTTGTTTGAATCTGTGATAAATCCAGAAGTTGTAAATCAATTCAACAAAAGCTATCTATTTAGTGACAAGCAATATGGATTCTGTCCTGCAAGATAAACTGCTGACGTGCTGACTGTAATATTTATATAGGTCAGTGAATCTCTTGACGAGGACTTTGTTTCTAGGATAATAGCTCTTGATATATCAACGGCAGTTGATTGGGTCTGGCACAAATGGTTGCTTCATAAACTTGTTGGCTATAGGAAATCTGATAATGTCTTTTCAACCATCAAATACTTTCTCTCTGACAGATCTATAAAAGTAGTTATTGATGGGTAGAAGTCTGAAGCACACAGTATCAACGCCGGTGTGTCTCAAGGATCTATTCTGGGCTCAACTCTCTCCCTGATCTATATTAATGATCTTCCTAATCATATTCTAAGGTCATTTGTTGACATCTACGCAGACGACCAAACTGTCCATGGCAGCACTTCAACGAGCATTGATGATCAAGATATTTCTGATTCTCTCTCTTCCGATCAAGGGCATGTGGTGTCATGGGGGAAAAGTGGCTTGTTACTTTGAATACCTCAAAAACCAAGCTTCTCTCCTTTCACCATCAATGCTCAGATCCATGTGTTGCCCCAATCGAAATGAATGGTATATTCTGTAAGAAGCCCCTTGTTTTGATAATCTTCTAGGACTTACTTTCGGTTCAGATCTTAAATGGAAGACTTATATTCAATCTGTTGCTAAGGTTGCTGCAAAAATGGTTGGATCATTCCACCACTCCAGAAAATACCTAACTCCTGATGCAATTCTCTACCTTTACAAGAGTAAGAAATGTCCTAATATGTATTACTGCTGTCACATCTGAAGAGGTGCCACCCAGAGCAGCCTTTCTTGCCTTCACAACAAGAACCCGTCTTCTTACCACGACTGAAAACAATTTTCCTTTCTTCATACCTAATGGTAGGCAGAATTTCGATGAATAGAGTTTCTTCTAAGAACTTCCTATCTGTGGAACACATTACCACAAGACTGCTTCCTTCCGACTACAACATGGCCGTCTTCAAATCCAATGTAAACAAATACTTGTCATAAACCGTCCCCATAAGAAATCAAACTTTGTTCATTTCATTCATCATTTCCAACCCTCTCAAAACATTCTTCATTATTCAACTAACAAGCTATCTATCTTGTTAACCGTTATCCTCGAGTGGCTTTTGGCCTTGTTAAGTGGTGAATCATTAATAAAGATAAATTAATTATTTTCTAAACATAAATAAAATTTAACAAATTAGGCACAAAAGTTAGATGCATTCTGATTCATTCGTTCAAGCACTGTTCCCTTCAGTCTTCCACCATTTGTCTATCACTTTCATTCAGTCGTCACCACAATACCACATTTACTCTATGCCAGCTACCCTACTTGAAATATCCCCAATTGTTTTAATACAGATACTACACTCTGATCATGATAATTAGTGCCAAGCAGCTGGCATAAGAGGCAATTTTCTGTTCGCTTGCCATTGAATTCCTGTTAAAACCAGCTGAGTACTGCAATGGGTCAAGTAGAAAGGAAAGATGAAGGTCACGTCAATTCACAGTCTCCGGTTTGTTAGCAAGGGAGTGGGATTTTTGTACCACTCCACAACAGATATGCATATTTTGTAGAGTTTAAAATGTTCTTTTGTTCTTTTGAATAAAAATACAAAATAAAGCCTGCATAAGACAACAAATACGATCATGGTCTAAAAATGAAATTAAAAAACAGGAATAGTAATACTAAGAAATATTTTCCAAACGTGAATAAAATGGAGAAATGATACAGAATTCTTACAACTAAATAATGTATTAAATTTGTTTCCTACTCGTCAAGATATTCTGATACGATAAGAGTCTTATCATATTCTTCAAGAGATCTTCATGTGGTAAGTATTTCATAATATTCTTAAGTACGTGGTTCTTTCAGGCTGAAGGACTTATTCAAAGAACTTTAGAATTACGCACACACACACACACACACGTATACAAAAGTCATTCAATAAAAAAGGTGAAAATGACTCACATTTCATATAGGAAACAAAATTTTGTCTTTATATTTCAATCATCCATCTAACCATTCTTTAAAACACATTTTTCCCACCGAAAAATAAGCTTCTGTATTCCTTCAGTATAGAAATCTTTGAAGTTAGGTTTTACTCATTTGCTCACAATTCTCTTCACTTCATCATCGCTTGAAAGCTTTGTATCACACAGGAAATCTTTGTAGGAGTGGAAATCAGATAAGGGCCAGATCTTAAAAGCTAAGATCCAGGAAAACAGTAAATGTGGACACTGTGGACAAAGAGACAAAACAGTAAATCACATAATAAGTGAATGCAGCAAACTAGTCCAAAAAGAATTCAGAAACAGACACACGAGTGGTGGGAAAGCAGCCCACTGGAAACTATGCACTTTGAACCTGCAGACAAATGGCATAGATACAAACCAGAGCCAGCCATGGAAAATTAAATTATAAAACTCATCCAAGCAAGAAGACCGAGTGTGATAATAATCAACAAGTATAATCTCTATTCATTAATGGATGTTTCTCATTGAAATCAGATGATGGCAAGATTTGGAGTGTAAAAGTGATATATCAGCTGTTCTTAACCAGACTGACTGTTTCCACTGTTCATCCTGGTGAAAGATGATTCCAGAAGTTCGAAGACCTCTTCATTTGTTCTTCAAACACTTTTACTTTTTTTACTGAAACATGTTTCTCCATACACATCACACATTCTTCTGTAAGTTTAACATGTTTTGAACTTCTAAGTCGCCGAAAATCTGATGACAGACCTTCTCTGTTCAGTTTGATTTGCTCCTATTTTGAATAACAACAAAACGACTATTTCTGTGAGAATAAAATATTGTTTACTAAAAATGAATTCTAAACAATGAGGAGTTTAGATTTATGGAAAGATTTCTGAAAAAAAATATTGTTTAGTTTGGCATACAGGAAAGATTGCTGACTACTGTACAAGATGTCAGATTTCATATCTCAGTTTGAAACACTCACTATGTCTAGCCACACTGAGAAGCTGTAATACGGCGAATCAGCTGTCCGTGGATGACACACACACACATGGATATATAATATATATATATAATTGATTTTTAATATATTTACATTCCTGCAGAGCCAGAGACAACTTTCCCTTGCAGAGGAAATGTTGCATAAAATCTGTAGTTCATGAGCTTAAAATTATGCCAACCATCTCCAATTGACTAGCGAAATATATGTCAAAATAACATAAGAAAGCTTCAAACAATGGTTTTATGTTCACAACACCTTTTTCAGACATTTAGAAAAAATACAACAACAGCGTTCACCAGCCGCACATGAAATTCGAAAAAACAAAATATTCTATAGATGATTGAATGGAAAATACTGGAACACCAAAATTCGTACACACCCACATTCCAAGAAATACAACTGTACAACTGAAAAAATCAAAATTCTACAAGCTATTTCTTCACCAATCAATTGCCTAAACATCAAGTCTGAAATATTGAAGGTGTTTTACCACAGAAAATATTTACTTGTGACTTGGCCCCCAACAGATAGCCACCAGCTGCATTAGATCAATGTAGGCCACAGGATCTCTGGAATATAAAAGTAACATCCTTGGTGTCTGATAAAACTATGAGTGTGTGCTTGTATTTGTGTGTATAATTTTATACATATTTGTCCACAAACAAAATAAAATTTAACTGACCCTTCCCTTTACCTGTGTTCTCCACTCCACATGGTATATTTCCAGGCAAACACAAACTCCTCTCACACTTTGAACTCTTGACCCATACCTTTTTATCCCCATTTTAGTCAGGAATTTGTCATCCTCCCTCTCCCCAATACACCCTCTCCACCCACTAGAAGACTAAAGTTATGTCACTACTCCAATCTCTGGCTAAGATCAAAGTGTAGTATCTGTTCCGATGGATACTGCACTCCATAGACGTGTATTGTCTTGGCCTTCGAGACTTGATTTATGCCGGTCTATGGGTCTGTCCTGTGTAGTTCTAGGAGGTCCACCCTCCCAGGCTTCGCCTCCCCTCTTTGGGGAGGAGTAAGTTTATTGCTTACTGCCTGAGGCGCCCCTACCGGGGAATGCCGACGGGGCTGTCCAGGCAATTTTTAAACCCCACTTTCCACACCCGACCGTGGGTCACATCTTACTTGTGGGAGTAAGATAAAAACTGGCCTTGTGCCTAACTCCTGGAGAGTAGTAAATCAATACTCCAATCTCTGACTTTCTTATGACTTCTCTTTCCTTTATTCCTTGAACCCCCACTACATACTGATACTCACCATTTTTTATGCTAACTACATTCATCTTATTTACTTATATTCTAACTTTCTGAATTTTTAATTTTCTTTAATGTAACTTTATTTCTATTTTACCCTTGATCACTTAGGCATGACCCTTTATTAGTGCCATCACACTTCCATATCTAGTCCTTATTCATCATTCCCCATACCCCCATTTCTTGCTGGCCGTCAGTGCTCACCCATAGACCATTGTATTTTTTATAAACATTTGTATATACCCTAATTTTTAACATTAATTTGCTGTCCAAGGATGAATTTGCAGTGGTTTTCCTAACATAAAATCGCTGTTACCAATATAACTACTCAAATTATCACTGTATAATATTACCCATTATAAATATATTATGTTCTTATAAACGTAATTATGCCCCTTGTATTTAGTCCTCTTAAACTATAGATTTATTTATTAAGGATTTTACAGAAATTGAGATCGTTTTATGATACCACAGTTTCACAACGAAAAAAGACAGTACCTGACTAAAAATTTCTGGGTATTATCTGTTGTGTTGATCGTCAGTCATGTTTGATCTGTAAATGGAAGATAAACCGGAAGTGGGGAGGTTGATAATGCCGACAGTTTCTAGTCCTATGTATGCCGGACTTTTGAGCAGAGTTGGGTTATAAAGATTTTTATTTGTTGGTAGAGGACAATAAGGGTTATGAAATGCTAATAATAAAAAAGAGAGCTATATATATATATATATATATATATATATATATATTATTAAATTATTATTTAAAAAAAAAATATTTTACCTACGTAAGACGTCGTTTCGAACTTACGGCTCTCATCTGTACATGGAAATAACAATCTCAGACAGTTACAGGACACGTATATATATATATATATGTCATTTACTTTTTTATTTTGTTTGCGATACTTTTGAACACGTGTCCGTGAATATTTAAATTTAATATATATGTCGCTCTGGGAGCATCACATTAGTGAAGGGAAAATTATTCCCAACTAGCATTAAGGTAAAAATGCTCTTTCCTATAAATAATTAAATTCGTTCAAAAGTATTGCTCACAAAATAAACAAATAAAAGACATCTATAAAAATGTGATACATTGCAGCACTAACGTGAGTTAACTCAGTGGTAGAGTTTCAGGCTTCAGACTTTGGGGTCCTGGTTTCGAATCTCGCTAGGTTCAACCATGCTGATAAGTTGTAAACGACGAAACACGTCTGTGGATACTTAAATTTAAAAAGATATATATATATATATATATATATATATATATATATATATATATATATATATATATATATATATATACTTAAGTCCACTCCAAACAAGGAACAAGGCCACTTAGATGTGGGGGGCTACTGTGAATTAGGGCATCTTATATGGGTAGTTTTGCAGTGAGATGCTTGTTCACATTACATTTAAATGTCTGCATGTTAGGACGGTCAGAGAAACAGGAAGCAGAAAGGGAATTTCAAAGGTTAGCAGTACGAGGAAAGAAGCTATTAGAGTAGAAAGCTCTCCGGCATCTGGGGACCTTAACAGTGCAGGAGTGGGATTTTGCTGACTGACGAGTTGATCAGGGGTATTTACATAGAGGAGGCACCAGTGCGGCACATTCATTGGAGCACACTCCATTAAAGTACTTGTAAAACAAGCACAGGCATGCAACATTGTGGCGATGGGACAGAGACTGGAGCATGCTTAATAGTGAGGGGCCTATTAGATTAGAGACTATTTTTTGGATCTTGTCCAAGAGGGAGAGGCTACACTAGAAAATGGGTCACCCATTCAACTCGGGTTAGATTATTTGAATCAGTAAAAAGTGAATTTAGTAAAGTTAGTTAAATATAAAAGGATAAAAAGAAAAAATCCCAAATTACTTGTTTTCTGCTCGCTGTACCCGCTCTACCTACCTACCTACCTACCTACCTACCTACCTACCTACCTACCTACCTACCTCTCTCTCTCTCTCTCTCTCTCTCTCTCTCTCTCTCTCTCTGCCAAGGGTTAAATATCTTTACAACTTATGATATTATTTCCTTTTGTTTATTATGAACTATTCCAATCTTTTTATCTTTTCCCTTGGACTATTAATAAACAGAAAGAGAGAAAGAGAGAGAGAGAGAGAGAGAGAGAGAGAGAGAGAGAGAGAGAGAGAGATTCTTTCAGAACATAATAAATCAAATTAGATTTCAACTTAGCTTTCCGATTTTATAGTCCATGTCAGCAACAATTCGGTCACTCCTCCACTAATTGATTTCATAGTATTCAGATGATTGATTGATATAATTACGAGTAATTATTTTTGTATATTTGTAAATTACTTCACATAATAATTGAGCAAATTCAACAGGTGCGTCTTTAAATGATTCATATGACAGCTGTAATATTCGTATCACTTGTCTGTTTCACTACATAAAAACCCTTTTTCTGGTTAATTAATGCTGAACACACAACCCCTATTATAAATGGTTTATTGTAAACAATTCATTGAACACAAGTTGCTATTTTCAAGATGATTGGAGGTGAGATTGTGAATTCATATTAAAAAAAAGTATTTTCTAAAGGGCACATCAAACTTTTCTGGGTCATTTATTGCTGAAACTTCTTATTTATATAGTAAATGTCACCATATACCAAGGCCAAAAGCCACTTGAGGAAAATAGGTAATGAGATTGTCAGTTGGATGATGACCAATACTATGAGAGGATTGAAAAAGATGAATGGTAATGGACAAAATTTGATTACTTATAAGGACAGCCCGTATTTGTTCACATCGGGCTTGAAAACGACCATGTTGAAGTATGTAGGAAAGCAGTTTCGTGTTAATGTGTTTCACAGATAGGAAGTGCTCAGAAAACTATTCAGAAATAAATTTTTCATGTTGTTGACATGAAATTAGTGCAGAACTCAACCATGGCATATTGATTCGTCGGTCTGCACTGGTATCCACTTTGTCTTCATATCTTCCTAACCATATTAGTGCAAATTAAACACAATAGTACCCATAGGATTTGAAAATGACATACTTAATTCCATAGTCTATTACAGTATCCATTATGGCAATCATCCCCCCCCCCTTACCATTGGAAGTTTCTATTCAAGTTGTAAGGTTTATTAATAATGTTATTAGTTTGAATCCCTATCGGAAATCGTGGTTCTGTTCTAAAAATGTACATTTTATAAAATTGTGATTGTAACTTGACAGATACAGCATTAAAAATGGCCATCTAAGTCAGGGTGGTCAACCTTTAACACCTGCCATTTTTTGTCACATGTGTCATACAATTTTACATGACAATAAGATATTCCTTTTTGCACTGATTTTATTATACAATTTGATAACTCTTGCAGATGCATCAGCTCTTCGGCCACTGCTTATCTCTATAATAAAGAAAAGATCTCATATCTATATATGCATATATGTATTCCACCATTATAAGTCTAGAACCATTAAACTAATTCTTATGAGATTTGAGATAGGGATCCTATGTATCAATGGGGTAACATAAGCTATATATGTAGCAGTCACCAATAGGGACTACTTTTGAATGTGTAATCACTGTCCCTGTGAGCTGGCTTGTCCAATCAAATCACAGGGCGCAGTAATATCGTTAGTTCCCTAAGGGACTACTTATGTTCCCTTAGGGTTCGAGGAAAAAGATCAGACGACCTCCTGGCACCAGCTTGGACATATCGCAGAGAGCTTCAGCGAGGAACGAGGAAACGCTCTCTCTCCCGCCGCCGTCGCCACTTGATGACTACTACCATCTTCATCTGAAGAAATCCATGGGCGGCCCTAAGAACTCTTATATTCTTCTTCTTCCTCAGACGGACACTGTCCCACTCTCTTCTACCTATACACAAACGGTATAGGTAACCTTGAGTTAATGAAACCCCTTTTTGTTATAGTTACAGAGATACTTTTCGTTGTTCAGTTTCTTTACGAGAAGATAAAAGGATAACCCCTTTCATCCTCTCATCATCATCCCCCTTACATATATACTTATCTTTTTTCTTATACTTACACAACTTAGATTACTTCTCTTTTTATTAAAGAATGTTCATGTAGAACTTTATATGTTGAATATTCTTCAAGTGATCAACTTTAGTAACTGTATTCTGGATCTTAACATTATGAACCAAATCGTGGTCGCCATCTTGAAAAACCTAATCCCTTCTATGAAAGAATGTTACTGTAGAATTTTATAAGTTGGATATTCTTTGAGTGATCGTCTATAGTAAGAATTAGTTTAAAAATTTTTTTTTTTTTTAACTTCTATTCACCCAAACAAGCATATTGCCACTGAGACGTACTGGGCAACTGTGGTTAAGGGCCAGATTTAAAGAGATTGTCCTAAGTGGGGAATTATGTCGCAAGGTGTTTGTTTGGATACAAGATTTGTCTTCATTTGAAACAAATTATTGAAATCCCCTAAAAATGAACTTAATCAAAGAAAAAAAACAAACAACACAATAAAATAAAAATAGAAATTATATCACTTTCTGCACTTTTTAAATAATTATTATCAATTAGGTTACAATGCACCATTGATAATAATGCAAAGCACAAATTCTGGCAGCTGCATCTGGCTTTGGCCAACTTGTTTTTTTTTTTACACAGGATTCCAAAAGATTCCAAAACATTTCAGAGATTCCAAAAATTTCTAAATAATTCCAGTGATTGAATATTATTACTACTAATAATGATAATAATAACAATAAGATTAACAAACAATAAGATTAATATTAATAGGTTATATTGAAGCGGTTAGCTTTAAAAATGTCTGCCAAATTTTACTGATTAGTTTTGTTTGACATTGCAAGCGATGACTGGGCAAAATAATCCGTCTTATTCATTTTTTATTTGAATTTCGCGGATTGTTTTTTTGTTTTTTCAAATATTAATTTGTTTTCTGATTTTTTCGCATTTCTGTTTTATTTTCATTTTTATTTTGCAAATATCTCAAATTAAGATTAACGTTTTTCAGCAACAAAAAACCCTGCTCCTTTAACCCTACCACTAACCCTAAGTGCTGGTGGTAACTACTCTCTTTCTTTCTTGTTTTGGAGGTCTTTTTTTTTGGGGGGGGGGGGGGAATCACCCGGACTTATGGTTAGTGGTAAGGTTAAGGGAGAGTATGTTTTGTTTTGTAAGAAACAAATAATAAAACCAAACAGTGAAATTAAAATATAATACGTAATAAACATCATAATAATGCTGTATTCACATTGTCTTTTATGTGACGGATAATTTGCATGGTGGACTTATGCACCAAAATCATAAAAAAAAATTAGTATTTAAAAATAAAAAAATTATAAAAAATGAAGTATTACATTGAATGACGGATAAAAAAATATATCATTGTAAATAGCCCCCCCCCCCCCAAACAAAAAAAAGAGATTCTACTTTTTTTAGTTGATGATGGCAATATAAATACTACAATTACTACTACTAATATTAATAATAATAATGTTAATAGGTACGACGACCGACAATAACAACGGAAAAATAAATAAAACAAAAATAATAATAAAAATGTTGTTTTTTAACCACAATGATGAGAAGTTTGAACAACAAAAAACAATCGTTTATTCGTTCGAGTCCCTATTTGCTTTTCTGACTATGGACACAAACGATATTACACTTTCGTTAGTTTAATTCCTATTTCAGTCACCATGTTTCAGAAAAAAAACAAAAAAAACTAAAAGACAAACAAAAGAGTAGGCTATAGTATAAATAAACTGATTTGAAAATAGTTTTAAAAAATAACATTTTCAAACCCGCAGCTAAATCACCGCCCCCTCTCACAAAATGAGATTCTACCCTTTTTTTTATAAAAAAATCTAGTTTAGTATATAGACAATAGTAAAAAAGAAAGTTTAAAAATAATTGCGGTGATTTAGCTCAAAATCACCCTTTTAAGTAAAAGTCCCCGGTGACTGTGGGTAGATTATAGTGTGAGAGTTAAAATGGCTGTGACCATCTCTGTAGAAGACTGAGCTGGAAGAAGTAGCTTACCTAGAAAAAATGTAAAAAATATTGAAATAAAACGAAATGAACGTATATTTTCCGAAAACCCACATCAGAAATTGGCCTAAGTGGCTGGCAGAACAGATTAGCATATAAAGCTTTCTGGTCTAAAGCTAATAGTCAATGAAATAAGGGAAAAATCGACTTTACTTTATTATATAGATGCGTGTATCATCTATTCCACAATTAAGCTTTCCTTCAAGCTTATGCGCTTTTTGCCTTCCACATATTCATGTGTTATCCATGCATCAGTAAGGGAAATAACTTTAACGTTGACATTTCTTTAGCTAGTGTTACTTAGAGAATGCAGGAAGAAAGAATACAAACAAAAATTACCTGAATGATTGTTTGACAATTTGAAGCATTGTCTCTTCAAAAATAGCTACAGCAAAATTATTCATACATTAAAATATAACCAAACAATTTCCACATTTTGTTACCGGATAACTTATTCAACAAAATATAACGGCAAAATTACACGATAAAATATATTGATCCCTATGACTTATGTCATTTATGATAATGAAAACAACAAAATTAATATCCACGTGTTTTTTTAATATTATTTTGTTTTATTCGATTGAAGGGAATAATACTATGCTATCATTTTGAATAGAATCCTGTTGAACAATAGGGTGTTTAAGACCGGTGATAAGCATACGTGACTTGAATAGAATAGTCGCGAGAACCCCCTATTTACAATTATCGTCGAAATATTGATCATAAAAACCCTTTACTTTATATCTGAATCGAATTATATAAAGGTTTTACTAGTTATGCATGTTACACCTTATTATATGGATACTGTACCATATTATGTTCTTATTTACTTTAAGTGTCATTCGTGTCTGATTTTCCGTCTCTAAAAAATACCAATTCAATAGATTTCTCTCTATCCCTCTAATAAATAAAAGGACAAGAAAAAGTTAATTCATGAATTAACTTTTGAACCTGTAATCACTGTCTGCCTAAACACACTAATGTCTTCAGAGTGGTTAAGGGTTGCCATTTAGACGATGATTTTGTGAATGATTTTTCCTATTCAGAATCAAAGGGAATTCATTTTTTTTCAATAAGATCGGAAAATTCGAAAATTCAAAAATATCTCAAAAGATTGAGATATTCCAGAAGATTCCGAAAATTCTGAATGAATCCAGAAGATTCCTGATAATTCAAGAAGATTCCAGATGATTCCTAGATATTCCAAAAGACTCCAGGTAAATGGACACAAGATTCCACCAAGTTATTTACATCTCGTTGGCCACTGTTGCGTTAAGACACTTGTGCATATCTCTAGATCAACGGAAGTCTTTGGTGAAGTTGTAAGATTTATTTGTAATGTTATTGGTTCGGATTCCGATTGGTAAACTTTGGTCTGTACTGAAAATAAACATTCCTTAAAATCGTTATTGTAACTGAACAGATAGAGTATTGAGAAAGGCTACTTAAATGAAATTGCTCTTGGTTGAAAAATGCAGAAGAAAACATAAATACACCAAATTGACAAAATAAAGAACCTGATTGAATTGGAAGCAGACACATAGAAGAGAATGACCTACAATTGAAAATAATGACCAAATTTAAGCCAGAATGTAGCAGTGCATCAGAAATGATATTTCAAGTGGATAAAAGTACAATTAGATGATATATATATATATATATATATATATATATATATATGATGTCTATCAACTTAATATATATTTTTTAATGTACTCCTTTACAGGATTTTTAATCTTGCTTTTTGTTTTCTTCCAAGTGCTTTCTCATGATTTTCTTTAATTTTTTCTTTGTCTATTTTTATATATAAATATTATTTTTTTACATATAAAAATAATTGATTTCTTTTCTATATCAAAGCGCTTTTGATTTTTTGTATATATATATATATATATATATATATATATATATATATATATATATATATGTGTATGTATGTGTGCACGTGTATATATATATATATATATATATATATAGGTGCATATAAGGTTTTGTTATATACATGTGTTTTTATTAACTTTGATATATATAATATTTTGTAAAAAAATTTATTTAATTATTTTAATTATTTTTAATTTAATTAATTTATTTTTAATTTTCTTATTAGTTTTTTCTTATTATTTATTTTTTCTAATTATTTTCTAATTATCATTTTTTCTAATTATTTTCTAATTATCATTTTTTCTAATTATTAATTATTTTCCTAATTATAATTTTTCTCATTATTTATTTATGATTTTTTTCTATTTCTATTAATTTTATTTAAATAATTTTTTTTACTTTGTACTTTTTCTAATTTGAATTTTTTCTTCTCTGATATTTTTCTATATAGGTTTATTCCTTAACACATCATCATTATTATTTTATATTTTTTCATATTATGACACATTTTTCTTGTAATTATAATTATATTTTCAAGCTGTATCTTTATTTCTCTATATATTTGTATAAACTCTATTACAGACTTTTTAGCTTCTAATTATTTTAATTTTTCCTTAATTTAACCTCTACTCTATCTTGTTTGTTTTTGAAATAAAATAACATTTTATTTATTTATTTATTAATTTCTCCATTTTTAGATGTATTCTCATATATTTATTCTTGTTCTGTTTCATTATATTTTATTATATTGTATTCTCTATAATTATTGAGTATCATTTTTAATCTTTTCATGTCTTAATTTTATTTTATTATTATTTTTATTAATTTAACTTAATTGTTTTATTATTATTATTATTATTATTATTATTATTATTATTATTATTATTATTATTATTATTATTATTATTCCTGGTTCATCCTATATTTTGAATATTTTAAATATTTAATTTGCTGTTTCTAAAGTACCTTCATTACTATTATCTTTTTTTGAACTGACTGATGGAATAATGTATGGTTATATAATAAGAGGTTATGTCTCCAATATTGTCTGGATATATGTTTGTTTTTTTAAATAATACTGAAATCTGATGTTTTCTTAAATGATTTCTCTATGTGATATTATAAAGGGTGCTGATAAGAGACGGTTTGGAGTCATCAGAATAAAATATTTCCAAATTGTGTTGCAAACGATCGTACGCCAAATAATAGCTGTGTTTGAATTCTTGGAACTGCTATAAATAATTTTCAAATTTTGTTGATCTCAACTCCTTTTATATATATATATATATATATATATATATATATATATAAGAAAAGAGGCAAAATGCCTTCAAAGCATATTTAAGATGCGATATTAATTTAAAAGAAAAATCGTAACAGATTTTCTCTTTTTTTCTTATAAACTTTCATTTTAGTTTATAATAATTACAAAGTGAAAGTTTATAAGAAAAAAAGAGAAAATCTGTTACGATTTTTCTTTTAAATTAATATCGCATCTTAAATAGGCTTTGAAGGTATTTTGCCTCTTCTTATTCTTAACCTCTAATAGATGCTTACAAAAAAATATGAACTCTATATTTGATATATATATATATATATATATATATATATATATTCCAAGTTTGATAAAAGACGACAGAGTTTTCTCTTTTTTTATTTTCTTAATTGTTTTCTCGACTCTGCAAGCTAGTTTTCGGGTCACTGGTGTCTCTATTGGTATAGTATGGATCCGAAAGTTGTTTGTTTTTATTCATCTCCAGCGCTTCTGATCTTCACAATCGTTTTCAGGAGTTTTTTTCTTTTCTATATTGTTATCGATTCAATTACGCTTTTTTTCTCTCACCAAAACTACAAACCAAAATAATAACAAATTCAGAAATAATAAATGTTACAATTCAGTTTCCACACTTTAAAATTATACCGGTCAGTAGAGAATTAAATTTTAATGCATTTGGTAAAAGTTATTTGGTGTATATTTTATTTCTAATTTCTCGACCGTTAACTATGCTGTATGATTGCTGTCAAAGGCTATGGTTATTCTATGTGTTGCGTGATTGATATATGGTTACTTTGCCTGTTGCGCTCTGCATCAGTTGTTGGTGTTCGTTCTCCTTCTTTATAATACAATAATCACATCATTACAGCATTTCTTTGGAGCGTTTCACCAAATGCATTTCCGAAGACAGAAAGTCATCAAATTGATAAAATAGAAAAACTGATTGGATTAAAAGCTGATACGTTGAAAAGAATGAATGAAAATTGAATAGAATGGTACAATTTTAGTAAAAGAATCGCAACACATCAGAAATGATCTTTAAATTAGCGACAAAATACAATGAAATAATCTATATGATACTAAAACTCTGATAATCTTGTTTGCATATTAAATTAAATGTATTAGATAGTGCGAGGAAGGCCAAGAAGATGTGAGAAGAGGGGAATAGGGGGAGGTTTAGTAGCAGCAGCAAGAGAGTAAGAGGATGACATAATTAAATAACTGATGTAAATAATGGGTCAATCTGTAAATGGTAGTCTCTCAGGTCAAGCACCATGGCATCAGGGTTTTAACTGGATGATGTAAATATAGACTTTATACCAGCAGAAGCGTTTAAAACAGTGTGCTTATTTTCTGTCATAACTGACATCTCAGACACTTATTTGTGAAATCTCGTTAATTTTCCTTAAATAGAAAGCAGATGATAATCTTATTCTCTAACTCTGCAGATGTACTTTTGAGAAGTTGATTGTCATATTATCCCCCCACTCTATAATAAAGACCAATGTGTGTTTATTTGTATATCAAATCTGTTCTGTCACACAAAAGTTAGCAAGTGAAAAAAGTGCCTTTTTCTAACTCCCAGACGAAAACATCTCAAGTGGTGAGTGGAAGTGAGAAAGCAAATAGCAAGTCAGACAATCCCTGAAATTAATTCAGAAAGAAATCCTCCAAGCTAAATAAAAAGTGAATAAATTGTGTTCTTTTTATCTAGGGCATCAGAAATAATAATAATAAGCATTTATATATGAAAAGTTAAATTACTGATGTAATTCTACAATTTCATATAAATATTAATGCGAACACTGGCAAAGCATAAGTTTTTCCCACCATTTTTGACGAGGGTATACACTATCTCTCTTTATATATATATATATATATATATATATATATATATATATATATATATATATTTATTTATTCTGGTACAGAAAAATTAGTACAACATTCGTACCGTCGGTTTCAAGCACGGAAGGTCTTACCCATCCGCCTCTCTTCAGCTTCTGTTGTCATCTGTTTTGGAAATGTGAGGTCACATGACACTCTTGTTGGTACGAATGTTGTACTAATTTTTCTGTACCAGAATAAATAAATATTATGCTCTTAATTTTTAACTTTGATTCTTAATTAATCGAGCACTCTGCTGGGATTTTTCCTACCATTCTACAAAGAATTTATATATATATATATATATATATATAAGATTGAAGCTGAGTTAAGCAATGTAAGGTTTTTTTGCTATATACTATAATTACACAAAATACATGCAAAACTATTTCTTAGTTTTGGGATTGAGTTATGTTTGTATATATATATATATATATATATATACATATATATATAAATATAACATAAACAATATAATAGCCTTACGTCAATCAACCAATGTTTCAATGCGTGTTACCGCATCTTATCAAAAGTAGAACGTTCTTCCTTTGATAAGATGCGGTAACATGCATTGAAATGTTGGTTGATTGACGTAAGGCTATTATATTGTTTATGTTATTTTATAAATGCTCTACTTGGTATTGAGCACTCTTTAATAAATTGGTTTTATGTTCATTTTATTAACATATTTGAAATTGATCAGTTATATACATATATATATATATGCATGTAAAATACTAAAGGAAAGACAATTAAACACAGGAATAAATCATCAAAACGAGAGATTTACCGGTTATGTTCGGTTCAATGAACGTCTTCCTGTGTTTAATTCTTTTCCCTTTTGTCTTTTTCATACATCCTGTCTCCACAGCATTTTATTTTATGATATATCGCATATTTTATCCTCATATAATATATATGCATTTTTGGCGATTTAAATCATTTCCAAATCATGCTCAAAATAAAGAGTATGCACAAAGATATTAAAGTTGTTTACAGGCAATTTTTATTTTAAGTCATATAATGAATATACATTTTTTTTATAAGATCAAATATTTTCAAAACAGAATTTTTGTGCATACTAAAAAACAAACCACAACAATATCCATTAAAGTTCAATTTCCACCCCCAAAAAGCAAAAATCACAAGAATAGATCCATTGTCAAATACATTGATAAGATGTTAAATTCTACACCAAAGTGCATATTTTCTTAATATAGAAGAAAGGAATCAGACGACAAATTCCGGTAGATTGTAATCTGAAAAACACCAGTTATTCAAAGAGGCACAACTCTAATTTAATTTTCATCAAGGGAGATAAATAACGATTTCTTTTTAGATATTATTATCCTTCTTATGCGTCATTAGATTTACAATCTCAATCTAAGTACGTATCTACATACACCCCACACCTATACATTTTCTTATATATTATTATATTTTGCTATAATCTAAATGAATAAATGTGAAAGTTTTTTCATTTATCACATCTATATTACAATCAAAACGGGTTCTTGTTGGAATTGACACCTTCATTCCTGATCTATGTTTCAAACCAAACCTCATTCTCCTCCCTGGTTTTCATCTGCCATTACCCATCATACCCATTATTTTAATCAGTATCATCGGGATGGTTCTGAAGCTTCTAGACACTCCTACAGAAGAGCTAGCAACGTCTGCAAGAGAGCTATTCTCAAAGGAATCGTGACTATCCCATCTCAAAAGGTTGGCTCTCGTGATTTTTGGAGAATCTACAATAGTGTTGTTAATGGTGGCAAATCTGCTATTCCTCCTCTTTTAAGTGGTTTTCGGGTTATTTCATCTTCTAAGGATAAGGCTGATCTCTTTGCTCGTCTTTTTGCTGACAATTTTCTCTTGATAGTTCTGGTGCTGTTCTTCTTGATATTCCTTTGAAAACTGATTACTCTCTTGATTCTGTCATCATCACTCCAACAAAAGTTGCTAGGGTTCTTTCTGATCTTGACCAGTTTAAGACTTCCGGTTCTGATTCAATTTCTGTTGTCGTTCTCAAACATTGTGCTCCTGAACGTTTTTCTATCTTCTCAAAATTATTCAATCTCTGTTTGTCTCAGTCCTGTTTCCCTTCTTGTTGGAAAGATAACTCTGTTGTCCCTTTCTTTAAAAATGCTGGTGATCGGTATGGCCTAATTTTATAACCTCGTAATTTAGGTTATAATAAATAATAACTTGTAAATAAAATGGATGAACTATCAAGATAAACGTTTAACAGATTTATTAAAACTGAACACAGAATGAATTAATGAGTTAATTTGCCGCTGAACACGATTGACATCTTAACAGTCTGAAAGCCGTGATCTGTGTTTATTTTCTCTCTGGACAGGACTCCATTTCCAAGGGCGATAACTCTTAACTCCCGAATTGGTTCAAGGGGCGTAACTCGTTTTCGTTAGTTGATCCAACACCTAACTAAGTATCATCCTGTTAATCTCCTCTCTGTTATTAGCAAGGTTTTTGAAAGGTTGGTCGACGGCAAGCTTGTTCATTTTCTGGAAAGTTTTAGCCTCTTTAGTGATGTTCAGTATGGCTTTCGTGGTTTTCGTTCAACTGCTGATATTTTAACTGTTGTAACTGAGCTAATCTGTCGTTCTATGAATAATTCAGGTGAGGGTAGGGCCATTGTGCTTTACATTTCAAAGACGTCTGATAGAGTATGGAATCCTGGCCTTCTCCACAAACTTCAAGGTTATGGTATTAATGGTTAGGTTCTTGACATTATTAAGTCTTTTCTTTTTGATTGAAGCTTGCGAGTAACTCTGGATGGTGTCTACTCATCCTTTTTCCTTATCAGAAGTTGTTTTCCTCAGGGCTATATTTTAGACCCAACAATGTTTCTTCTTTATATCAATTATCTTCCAGAGAATATTATTGAGAAGATTAATATCTATGCTGATGATACCATCCTCTATCCTGGTGTTGCTTCTCGCCCATCTCCCTGAGATCAGTTGAAATATGCAGCTGATCTAGAAGTTGACTTGGGTTAGGTTGTGGATTGAGGTATGAAATGGCTTGTTTCATTTAATCCTTTTAAGACTCAGCTAGAGTCTTTCAATCGTAGGCATGTCCCTTTTCTTCCTGAGATTCTCATGGATGGCTCCGTTCTTGAGGAGAAATCGACTCTGAAACATTTTGGTCTTTCTTTTTCATCAAATCTTTCTTGGAGTTCATACATTAGATCCATTGCTCTTTCTGTTTCTCATAAAGTCAGTTCTCTCTATCACTCCAAACACTTTCTCACACCTGAAGCTATTCTCTATCTCTTACAAGCTACTATCAGACCTTGCATAGAGTACTGTTGTCATATTTGGGCTGGTGAATCTCTGTCCCATTTAAGAGTTCTTGATAAAGTTCAAAAACGAATCTGTAATTTAATTGGCCCACCTTTCCTTAATCTCTGCACCCTCTCTCTCACAGACATGATGTTGCTAGTCTCAGTCTCTTCTATAAATAATATTATGGCATGTGTTATTCAGAATTGTCTGATCTATTCGCTGCTTCCTTTGTTCCAACTCATTTGACTCGTTGATTTAGTAGTCTGTACCAATTCGTTGTTTTGATACCTCAATGTAATACAGCTTCCTATTTCAGTAACTTCTTTGCAAGAACTGCAAGCTTATGGAACTCTCTTTCTGATGAAGGTTTTCTTCCTACCTATAGCCTTGGTCTTTTCAAGACTACGGTCAATAGGAATATCCTTTCGTTCTATTTAGTTCCTTACATCAAGTGGTTTCATGCCTTGTCTTGAGCGATTTCCAAAATACCTTAGGGTTATTGTATTCAATGGTACAACAAAATATTTTCAAATCATGATGCTGATGATGATAACTATTACATTTGCTATGAAAAAAGAAAAGCCTCACCTCCTCTCATCTTTCTAAATTACAAAATAAATGGATTTATATTTAAAAAAATCTTCATTAAGTTTTTTAAATTTATTTTTCTATATTTAATAATCAAGGTCAAAAGTAACTATTTCAAATTACTCAGTAATATATAATTGTTTTATTTCACCAATCAACGCTCCACTTTTCGTTTATTTTATTATATAACCAGATGGGGAATTCATTTTTATGCTTATACACAATCAAATCACTTCACTTCGAATATCAAAAAGACCATCAAAAATAACTTTTTTATTGTTTTTTTTCTCATTAATAAAATGTGACTATGTTCATACACAGTAAATTTCCTCAACGTTGGAATATATTAGATAACACCATGACAATAATCCTTTTGTTGTTTTTCTCCAAATTACAAAAATATGAAATAAAAATTGTATTTTTGTTTTTCAGTAAAGAAGGTTACAGCTCGATTAATTGCCGTCTGAAGTTTTTGCTAATATATATAATATCTTTTATATAAATATTTAATTATTTTTACCTACAGACACATGTGTTTTATGCTTATGCAATCTTCAATGTAGGAGATGATAATTACTGCCGGTCGAATGTTAGCTCAAACTTTTGTGGGAATTGATAGAAGCGGACGTGACCTCACATGGTTCAAAAAGGTGCGAACTGAGAGAAGTAGGAGTTTGATTGGAAGCTTTGTAGTGCAGACATGTGCGTTGAGAAATGTACTGTTAAAATGTGATTAACCAGTAATTACCAACCTGTTTCTCTTTTTCCCCTCCGCCATACTGGTCAGTAATTGAAAACAGACGATCTCAGGCTAATAAACCTTTTCTTGTCTTCAACCATTGTCTCTTCTTGTTGTATGACGAACTTGTTTGCAGACGGAATTTTCTCAGTTGGTTAGGATCACAGTAAGGGACGCATACAAGGTATGTTATAAAGATTTACGAGACATTAGACCTCCCCTCAAAAGATATATATAATCTTATGCATTAATGAAAAAGTGTATCATATAAACGATTTTATGTTTTAAAATTATGAAAAACATTTGTTTAATTCAAACTGATTTTTTTATATTTAAGCCACTCTCTATTAAAAAAAATCAATACGATAAATAATTTAAATTTAAAAATTGTTATTAAAATTATCGAATCAACAATGAAAAAAGGCAAATCTCTTATTTTGAATTGAAACATGTTTTTAGAGATTTTAATTGATTGAAGCATTTTTTTTCACCGTCACTTGTTATTTTAAATTAACGTGGACTAAAATTGCCATAAGAAAACGAATTCATATCGGTTAAACAACCGAGATAAATGTGTTTTCTTCTAACAATTCTGGTTAAATTGTTTTGTAATCTATTTCTGCTTTGACTTTATTTCTAGATTCCTGACTTTCTGTATTTTATTGTAAACTAGCTGGACCCATTCTCCCGGTGTTGCCCGGTAGAAAAATAAAAGAATGAATTAAAATGTGTCAACATCCGTCAGAACGCAAATAGGTCATATCGGACAATATTTACTCACAAAAAGATTACTTCCAAGTTGAACAAAAATAGAAATTGCCACAGTGTAGAAGGATATCTCTTTCACTGACCGATTATGGAAAAGGTTACTTGTTTCAGGCCGGGATATTTGTTCGATCTGTTAGCTATTTTCTCATCCGTCATTGAAAGCAAATCCTTGTAGAATACGGAAATTTTTATTTATGTTGGTGGATTTTCAACACAGTAAGAACTGTTGTGTCTAACTCTCCCCTCATGGGTAGTCAAATGTGATTGAAAGTGGACCATGTATAACGAAAGTACATTCTATTTTAGGCACATAAGATAGAAGTAAATTATATTTTAGGCAAGTAAAATAAATATATATATTGAGTAATAATAAAAAGAAAAAAATGAAATCAATTTTGATCTGAATTGTGCAAATTAAGGTGTTGATTAATTACTATTTTAGTCACCTAAATCGCAATTTCGTATGGAGCTAGAAATGCAAAACAAATCTGATATGTTGGTCAGTAAATAGAATTTTAGTCAAGTATGAGTGTAAAAAGATGAAACTATGATTATTTGGTATTGTCCACGTGTATAATATTTATTATTAAAATATCGACAGAACGCAAATAGATCACATATGGAACCAAAATAGATTATGGAAAAGGTTACTTCTTTTGGGCCATGATATTTGTTTGCTCTATCAGCTATTCTCTCGTCTGTCATTGTAGAATGCGTAAATGTTTATTTATGTTGGTGAATTTTCGACACAGTAAGAACTTACGTTGTGTCTAACTCTGCCCTCATGGGTAGTCAAATGTGATTGAAAGTACATTCTAGTTTAGGCAAGTAAGATAAATGTTGATCTGAATTGCGCAAATTAAGGTGTTGAATAATTACTATTTTTGTGACGTAAATCCCAATTTCGTATGGAGCTAGCAATGCAAAACAAATCTGATGTGTCGGTCAGTAAATACTGTTTGAAGCAAGTATGAGTGTAAAAAGATATAACTATGATTATTTGGTATTGTCCACGTGTACAATATTTATTATTAAAATGCAGAGAGAGTGCAAATAGGTCACATTATCAGTAGAAGTTTAGCAACAAAGAAAGTATATAAAAAAGTTATGAAATAATGTTCGCTATGAATTAATATTGAAAAAAGTTTGATGAATAGGAAAATGTAGATGAAAATAATGATTTTAAATGTTACGCTAGTTTGTGTTCGAAATTGATGTCGATGCGTTTTAAGTGTCGTTAGTTAAATAAATGAACATTATTCGTCATTATAAAAATAGACTTTAAAAAATCGACGAATACTAATTTAAATCGTATGTGAGCAGAAAGAAATGTATGTATCTTTGAAATGTTTTTTAGAAATTGGCAATCGGACATTTGCTTGCACCCTGGCACAGTTTTGCCCTGCGTTTCTTTCCCTACAACTTTTATTTCATTTTTTCAAATTTTAAATCTTGGCCATTGCCAACTTATCTATCCCAGCGACTTCCTCTGATGATAAGATTTTGATCTTTGAAAAGCCTGGCTTAAGGAAAATTTAACTTGAATAAATTGCCTTTTTGCGGAATATACCTTGCTTTGAACTTTTGAATTGAATTTTGATTTGGCTTTTGCTTTCTCTAATTCCTTTCCATTCTCCTTCATTTATATATATATATATATATATATATAAAGTTATCTATCTACATTTCACTTTCTCTGCTGGACTTTTTGATACCGGACTTTTTTGCAATCGGACATTTGCTTGCACTCGGGCAGAGTTTTGCCTTATGTTTCTTTCCCTACAATTTTTATTTTACTTTCTCAAATTTTGAATTTTGGCCTTTGCCAACTTATCTATCCCAGTGATTTCCTCTGATGATAAGATTTTGATCTTTGAAAAGCCTGGCTTAAGGAAAAATTTAACTTGAATAAATTGCCTTTTGCGGAATATACCTTGCTATGAGCAACTGAATTGAAAAAAGATTTGACTTTTGCTTTTCTATTTCCTTTTCATCCTTATATATATATATATATATATATATATATATATATATATATATATATATATATATATATATATATATATATATATATATAGAGAGAGAGAGAGAGAGAGAGAGAGAGAGAGAGAGAATAATAGGGAAATGTAAAGAAGAAAAGAAAACGTCTTACGTAAGATATCCCCTCCAAAAATAAATATAAAATACCTAACGTGAAAAGGAAAACACAAATGTTGGATTAATGTTAGAGTTGGTATGGATGGTCAAAAGTGAAACAATGAACTTGTGTTGTGTGTTAGTTAAAGTAATGTAAGGTTGGTGGAGAAACTGATATTACGTGCTTTCATCGAATTGGTATCAACATTTGAATGTTGTCAAAATGCAGTTCGTTTTATGCTGTAAGTATTTGGGGAAAGATTTTTAAGCCTTAAAGGTGTTATGTATGAAATTATACCTGAAGCAAACGAAGACTGATAAGGGAAATGTCTGAAGTCGATCTGCTGAACAGATTGTAGCAGCCATTTTGAATCACGGAACACTATAAGTAATTATGTTTGTTAAATGTATTCCGTAAAAACCGAAATGAGAATAAGTCTATACGAATAGTTAGAAATAACGTAATCCGATATTCTCAAAAATTTGTGCGGAATGTATTGTATCATGTATTAAATTAATGGTAGATGAATAGAAAATAATAAGGGTTACGCTTTTAAAAAGTATCTGTTCTTTATTAGTCCCTGGTGTAGATGGTGAGAGTGTTAGTAGTAAAATATTAAGGGGAAAAGTTTTGCTACCACCTCTATGGCGTATGTTTTGGGGAGAGTCTACGATGGTAGGCCAAAAGTAATATTTAAAATTTATTAAAACACGCTCGAGTAAATAAACTTAATATAGTGGTGAGTTTAGTAGCCTGTAATGCATGTGGTTATTTTCTTACTCTTGCCGAAGGTACAGGGGGAAAACGTCTTAACTTTATATAAAAGATCATTTAAAAGAGAAAAGTAACTCTCATCTGTCAATACTGGGCACTGTACTTCATGTGAAATATTAACCAATTTTACCATATTGGACTAATTCTGAATTGCAACAATGTATTCATAACATTATTCTTTGGTTATCGCATGTTTGATGAAATATAAACAAATAAACTTTCATATCAACAGAGCATGACACTTCTAATACATATCTACAATAAACATCTATATTATTAATCGATACCTTGTGACCTACCGACTCAATATTTGATTTTGATTTTTCAGTTTCCTTTGTGAAAACTTGGCCTATGTTCTTAACAAGAACAACAAAAATGTATTTCTATTCACTTTCTGTCAAATAAAATTGTATTATTGAATTATTTTACAATGATGACATGTTCCAATAATGACAGAAAAACTATAGAAGCAGCAGCAGCAGTTACAATTATTTGATCTTCGGTTTATCTAATAATAAACTTGTTGTACAAATGGTAGAAGATCAGACTGAACAACTTAAGTTCCTCTTTTCAATCTCCGCTCTCGCTATCTGCTTTTTTTTCTCTCTATTTTAGAAAATCCATTACTTAATATTAATACATTGTTTACTTAAAACATATATGAAATAGCATAAAAATGATTAATTTTAAATATGAACTAGTCTTCTTGGAATATAAGAGCTAGATCTCTATCTCCCGCACCCCGTCCTTTATTCTAGCAACTGTCTTCTCTCAGTAAAAAAAAAAAAACACTTATTAACATGGTGCTCAATTTTTTTTTAGCACTAATCGGTAAATATTATTGTTTTAAAAATGTTCCTATTTCATACAATGTATTGCTTAAACTTTCTTTTCCAGATTTCGTTACAAATTCTTATTTTTTTAAATTTATCAGTATATATATATATATATATATACATATATATACATATATATATATATATACATAGTGTGTAGATTTCAATTTTGTGCAGAGAATCTGAATAACAGAGCTCAATGTAATTTAAACAGAGCAAAACAGAATTATAAAAAGAAAAACTATACACACATTAAGGTTGTACACATAATAACTTTTTTTTTTGACGTGGTTGTCTATACATCTGAGGAGACCTAATTAAAGGGGTCGAAATAAGTTATTATGTGTACAACCTTAATGTGTGTATAGTTTTTCTTTTTATAATTCTATATATATACATATATATATATATATATATATATATATATATATATATTTATATATCAGGAGGACATTTTTTAATAACAAAATAAGTTAGAAAAACATTTATCTTGAACAAAACTTAGATCTAATATACGGAACGTTTTTGTTCTTGTCTTTTAAGGGAAGTGGGGTCTGATCAACTCTGCTGGGAAGCCATGAGATAAAATACTGTCTTGTTTTTAAATTCCCGAAACAGTTTTGATGATCCCTTAAAAAATGTTAAGACTAGCGTAAATTCTCGGAAGCAAACTAATATAGTGACTGTTAAAAGTAAATTGACTTACAAGAAAAGTGATTTTCCACCGAACGACTTGGCACTAAATTTTTTTTTTTCCATATAGTTTTAATGGTTGAAAAACTTCAGACACTATATATATATATATATATATATATATATATATATATATATATATATATATATATATATATATATATATATACATATATATATATATATATAGTCTTGGAAGTTTCTTAACCATTAAAACTATATAAGAAAATAAAAAATAAAAAAAACTATTAGCCCCAAGTCGTTCAGTTGAAAATCACTCATGTAAGTCAATTTATTTTTTACAGTTATTATATTAGTTTGCTTCTAAAAATATTTAAGGGATCATCAGTTGTTTACCATGAAAAACTGTTTCGGGATTTTATATATATATATATATATATATATATATATATATATATAAATGATTAATTTTAAAAATGAACGAATCTTCTTGGAATATAAGAACAAGATCTCTATCCTCCACATCCTTCATTCTTGCGAATGTCTTCTCTCAGTCATAAAAAAGCACTTATTAACATGGTGGTTAACACTTTCGAGCTCTGATCAGTAAATATTAGCATTTTTTAAATTTTCCTAAAAGAAAAGAATGATTAAATAAATACAAACAGATTTTTGTGCTTCTCATGCTCTCAATTTATCCCCTTTCTATCTATTATGAGAGGGAAACTTATCTTCAATTTTGTTTAATTTATTTGGAAAGAGACAGCAAATCTTATTCTAAGTAGAAACTTATAATTCTTATCTATCCATGTGGGGTGGGTGGGGCAGAAATACCTGGCTTAGGACCCACATGTGGGATTACCCCTCTCAGTGTGATAAACCTGTAGATATTTTCAGGTCTAGGGGAAGAAAAACTCTGATGTAAAACCTGTGCTACTGATCTGATATGCCATGGCACCGAACCACTGAGGAAAGGAGGTCTCTTTAGTCCAGTAGACAACCTTCCTAGAGCTGAACAAAATATCTGGTTTTCAAACTTAAATTGCTTAAGAAGTAGATAGTCTTTGCTTATAGCCTGATCCTTGCACTCCTTCTTTGTCTATTAGCCAGACACAGAGGTACCATCACAGGGACTCCTCAAATATACACAGTGCTTGACCTTGTTTCCAGACTAGGACAATGAACGCCATCCTGCTATCTCTTTCTTTCTATCTGGGCAACTTGCGGACACTTGCTAGTCACTAAGTTTCATATGACTAGACTGGGCTGCCCTTGTCTAAGGGGTTGAGGGAACAGGTTTGACAGTTTGTCTAGCTGCTGTTTCAAACTGGTAGTACAAGAGCTCTAACTCTTAGGTAACGCTAAGAGCGGCTGCTCTATCAACACTTGTATAATATTGTGATAACTATAATGTCATGTCGTGCATAGAATGCGACCTTGCACTTATCTTCGGTGGGATTTTCCTAGGCCACAACCTCATAGATGAGGACTCAGCTAATGGTCTACTTGTGTGAACTTTGTCTTCTGACACTCAACATACACCCACTTTGTCCAACCCATTCTATCTATTATCAATATAAATAACTATGATAATAAAAAGGAAAACGATCAAACCAGACGCCCCTCTCCCCAAAGAATTCAATCAAATCGCTTTCTTCCCTTGAGGCTGTCTTTCATAAATATCTGAGGGTTTAGGACTAACATCGATGATGTAGAATCATTTATTATAGTAAACTCCCCAGATATCCTAGCACTAAGTAAAACCTACGCTCCTCAATCCCCTCTAATCACTTTGACATGACTGGATACCTCCCACTCTGTCGTAAGGACTCGGATAAACATATGCATTAACTTTACAACATAGTGTTAGTTACTTATACTTCCTCTACCGTCCTCCTTCAACCCAGGACTGTACTGTACCCTCCCCAACTGTGTCTCAGATAGTATTGATGCAGCACTCTCTTTAGAGCTGAGTTCCCTAATACATGTATTTGGAGATATTAATGTTCACCACAGAGATTGGCTTGGTTTCTCGAACTGTACACACACATAGTTTCTCTATTGCACATTCTCTTTCACGAACTGTTACTTTCCTGACACGCCTACCAGATATTTATTAGAAATTCTCACTTTTTGATCTATTCTTGACGACACTGTCTGAGGCTTGTGTGACGAATGCTCATAGCCTACTTGGGAACGCTGATCACATTGTGATAATGATTGATATCATCCTAAACTTTAAACCACAAGCTAAAGTGCTGTTGCTCAAAACAACTAGATACTACAAATGGGCTGATTGAGAATCCATCAGACATCACATCATGGACACTCCATCGAAATAAAATCTTTTCTCTCCCTGCTGAACAGTGTGCAAATGAAGCAACTGAATGGGCCAAGGTAATCTTTGGAGCACATGTCCCCACACAGAAATTCTATAGCAAGCCCCACTCTCCACAATGGTTCACTTAAACTTGCGCAGCTGCTATTTTGCATAGGCAGAAAGCATTCCACCGATTCAACGGCCATAAGTCTGATGCAAATAGACAAAAATTTATGGCATCAAGAAATCATTGCAAGAATGAAATAGCCGCAGCTACAAGTAGGGATACCAAGATGACTAGAAAAAGCATTGAGTCACAGAAATTAGGAACCCGTGCTTTTCTGGAAAATCTATAATAGTGTGGTGAATAATGAGCAATCAACAATTCCCGGCTATTCAACCACCATGATGTTGCCTGCACAGCAGTTCGTCTTGAACTCCACCTTGGACTCCACTAATCACTCCCTCCCAAACATTCCACTGCAGATTGAAGCCACACTTAAGGATCTGGTCATCATCCCTTCCAAAGTCTGTGATATAAAAAACATTGAAACTTCCAAAGCATATGGGCCTGATCTTATTCCTGCTTTAGTTTTAAAGAAATGCTCTACTGAGCTGGTCTCCTGTCTTCTCTAAACTCTTCAACAAATATCTTGCCGAATCTTGTTTCCTGTTAGTTGGAAAATTGCTTCTGTGATACCTGTGTTCAAGAATTCTGGTGAAAGAACTGACCTGCAAAATTATCACCATATCAGTCTCCTCACACTCTTTGCTAAAGTCTTTGAATCATTAATCGATCTAGTGTCAGTCCAAACACTCGTTCCTGGAGAGAAATTAAGTTAACTTCTTTCTGACCAACAGTATGGATTTAGGCAAGTCCGTTTTACGGCGGATATCTTAACAGTCATCTCGGAACGCATACACCATACACTGGACAAAGTTGGTGAAGCTAGGGCAGTAGCACTTGATGCATCCAAAACTTTTTACCGGGTCTGGCATGAAGGTCTTCTCATGAAAATTAATTTGTATGGTATTACTCGACAAGTATTTAATATAATCAAATCCTTTTTAGCCAAAAGAAAGATCCAGGTAGTCTGAATTTCAGTTAAACAAAATAGAAACACTTGAAAGAGGGAATTTTCCACGAAATATCGTTATATACCAATTTCAGACATACATTTCTAGTGAACTAGTAAAAATTGAGAGCAAGTAAGATTTAAAGAAAAAAAAATTAAAAAAGAGTAAATAAGTTAAAACAAAATAAAAAAAATACTTATTTATAGAATAGAAGGAGTACTGAAAATATCTGTAGATATATTACTTCTTTGTTTACCTTTCAACAAATATAATAATTTGATAACCAAACAATAATGTGATAATAAAATTTAACTTTCAAATTTAAAAACATAATCACATTTTGCATTAAAGATTCAGATCGATAGCTTACAGCTTACTTAACAACAGAAAAATATACCCCACTCGGATTTATTTTAAAATCGACTTACTTTAAAGGAAAAAAATGTACTAGGTAAACATTTATTTAAACAGGCCATTTTATTTTTCATTTAATCTAATATTGCAATTACTACTTTATCCTTTCTTAATTCAGGATTCCATTGCACTATTCATATATAATATAAAGTACAGTCACTCTGTCGATTTTTGTCAGTGATAGTTTTAGTCCTATAAAATCAATGCTTGATTTTGGTTTGCCAGTAATTTTTAACTAACGCTGTATTAACGAATATAGAGTTACTTACTTTTGCTTGATTTACTATCCCTTTTTTAAAAGAAGACACAAAATTTATTTTACATTTCAATCTCATGCATATTATTGATGGATATAAAAATAATCCCAGGCAAATCTGGGTAAGGATAGCTAGTATATATAAATATCTCTCTATATATATATTTATTTATTTATTTTGGTACAGAAAAATTAGTACAACATTCGTACCGTCGGTTTCAAGCTCGGAAAGTCTTAGCCATCTGGCTCTCTTCAGCTTCTGTTATCATCTGTTTTGGAAATGTGAAGTCACATGACACTCTCGTTGGGACGCGTTATTTGCTCAGTGTGTTATGTATGTTTGTTTAAATTTAAATTTAGTGTAATGCAACTGTTGAGATTTAAAACCGGTGGAGATTTGGAGAGATATAATAATATAAGATTAAAGAGAAAGAAAAATATGAAAAAAATTTATTTTTTTTAAATTAAAAAATAAAATTAAAAAATATATATAATAAAATAATATAATAATATAATAAAAATAAAATAAAAATAATAATAAAATTAAAATTAAAACAAAGAAATAAAAAAAAAAATGAAAAAAAAAAAAATAAATAAATAAATAAAAAGATAAATAAATAATTGCAATTTACAGCTAATCATCACAATTAAAATAGAATTTTTTCAAACATAACTCAATCTTAAAATTAAGAAATATCATAGCATGTATTTTGTGGGATTAAAATATATAGGAAAAAGCTGTTGATCAACTCAGCTTTAGTAAAATAATAATAATGATAATAATAATAATAATAATAAGTTTATATTGATTCAAAAATACATTCAAATCAGTATTTCGAAATTATTTTAATTATTTCCTTACACGTGTTTCCAAACAAAGATCATTGTGGCTAAATCAAGGCAAACAAAATTTTCATCGACTTCCTCTTCATATGATTCAGTCCAATTGGACGTTGCTTTTAGTAAGAAGGAATTAAAATAAAGGAAACATACCGTGTTTTTGTAACATATATCAGATTTGGGACACATATTATAAAGAACTGAACTGTGAACTCTTATTGTATTTTACAACAGCACTGGTTTGTGCCATGTGGTGTCAATTATGCACGCATGGCACAATTGCAAACAACAATTTCATTAAAGAAAATTTGTTTTTCTTATAGGAAGGGAATGTTACATGGTAACGGAAATGGGATGAAGTGAAGTAAGAAAGACAAAAGGTAATGAGAAAATTCCTCCACACAGGAAGTAATT
The DNA here is from genome assembly GCA_963556195.1 of Sepiola atlantica. Taxonomy (NCBI): domain Eukaryota; kingdom Metazoa; phylum Mollusca; class Cephalopoda; order Sepiida; family Sepiolidae; genus Sepiola; species Sepiola atlantica. The sequence goes on from OY744524.1 coordinate 132,414,745, forward strand.
CCAAGTAAATGGACCACCGGTAACAAAGTTAATTCTCCTACAAATAAAACTAAAATTGATAAATATTGAAGAAAAATAATCAAGGACAGTAAGAAATATATGATCTGTTGGGTTAGTGTCTATAATTGCCCAATCAAATTAGTCTAATTCTTTTTATTTTCTATTTATAAATATTACCAGTGATTTGTTGGGTCACAACAACTACCATTATTTATTCCACTTTGATTTTAATCGAAAATTCATAAACTGTGACATATCTATTAAGACATTCTTCTTGCATAACTAAAACTAATAAGTCTACTACTACTACTATTATTATTATTATTATTATTATATTGAAGTATAATTTTGTTTATTATTCTTATATGAAACTAAAGAGTCCTATTATTTTGCCATCTAATTTACATACGAGTTTGTGATGTGTACATATACATATATGTAAATTAGATGATGACATTGAAAAAAGAGCATACCTCTCTCTCTCTAAATGTTCATAGAGACATTAAGAAATATGAGAGAGTGGTTGAATCAACATAGAGTGAAAGGGTCGAGATAAATACATAGATATCTAAGAGAGGAATGGGTGACTTGTTCAATTGCAATTAATTAGAACAAGTAAAACAGGATTTTTTTCAAACATAACTCAATCCCAGAACTAAGGTATATTTTAGCATGTATTTTGTGTCCTTAAAGTATATAGGAAATAATTCTTAGAGAAACAGACGTTGATTAACTCACATTTAGTATAATAATAGATGAAATTACCCATTGAAGCAATTGATCCCAGGCATAGTCGTGTATCTTTGCTAGTATCATAAGTTGTTATTTTTTTTTTTTTTAATGATTAGTCTTATCTTTTGTCTTTACAAAGATATTTACTGCTATTTTAACTTTGATATAATACTTCCTGACATGTTTGTTCTAGGTTGCATACATAGCGGTGTCGGTTTACACTAAATTGTGGCAAATTAACTTATTTATTAAACAGATTTCCTTCTTGGCTCAACTCCTTATCCAAGCCAGATTAGAATGCACACTAACTAAAAACAAAATTCTTACACTGACAAAGATTTCACAGAAAACTTTCTTGGAATAATACCATAAACTAAATATGAATTAGAATTGAAATAACTTGATGGCTTATATATATATATATATATATATATATATATATATATATATATATATATATATATATATATATATTAGTAGTATGTTTTTAAAAGGCTGAGGGCAATGCAAAGTCCCGTGTAGGATGTAAGCTGGAAGGAACAAAAATAATAAATCGAAATCGAAATGGGACTTACTATTTATTTTTTCTTAAAATCTTACATAACAGCAAATGTAGTATTAGCTGTTTGTGTGTTGTCCGGATGATTATTAAAAATCATTTATTTAATATTTCGGGAAAAAAAGAAACTTCCCTTTGTCAAAAATAATAAACAGCTGAGGAAAACTTCGTCTGTGCAGAGAATCTACCAAAATGGATGCCAGAATATATATATATATATATATATATATATATATATATATATATATACTCACAAAAACTACCCGCTCTCTGAGCAGCAATTATCAAGTTGTAGGTTTTTTACAGGAAAACAAAGAAACAATTTTCATTTCACATTTTGTTAATTTGGAGGAAAATACAAAAAGATGATTGTCATGGTGTTATTTGATATATTCCAATCTTAATGAAATTTACTGTGCATGAACATAGGAACAAGAAATGGTTATTTTATATAGTCTCTTCAATAATCAAAGTTCAAGGATTTGATTTTGTATTAGCATAAAAATTATTTATTATTAAAGATAGAAAAATAAAATATAAAAGAGATTAAAAGTAAAAAATATGAATCTATTTTCTTTGTAATTTAGATAGCTGAGAGGCGGGGGGGATTCTTTTTCATGGCAAATGTAATGGTTATTATTATCATCATCATCATCACCACCACCAACAATAAATTTAGTTTAAAAAGTAAACGTATATATTTAGTTATTAAAAGATAAACTTGTTAGTCATTGCATTCAATGCAGAGTTTATTGTTTTAAATAAATTATTCCAAAGTAATCTAAGTTTTTGGCATGTGCAAATGTACTCGTGCGTAAACTTAACCGGAAGTTGTCATTTGAATTTCGATTCATTGAATTCTATTTAGTACTCCATACCAGTCAAGGATACGTCCTCGACAATTAGTCCAGCAGAGGGTGAACCATTGTGGTTTCTTCTGTCCCTGCGCTGTCGGGCTAAGGTATTTGTTCTGAGTAGTCCTAGGATATCCACCCTCCCAGGTTTTGCCTTCTCTCTTTGAGAAGGGGGTGGTTTATGGCTAATCGCCTGAGGCGCCCCTACCAGAGTATGCTGACAGGGCTGCTCAGGAATTTTTGTGGTGCCAGAGTGTGCTACCTCTTGTGCGCTGGCCTACCATCCCCATCTTCCGGCCTTGTGCCACATCTTCCTACAGTTAGAGGGAGGTAGATACATGTATCATTGAATTAAATAAGCCTAATGTGTTTTGATATTAATATAGTTCAGATAAATTAAAAAATTTTTGCAGTTATTCATTTATATATATATATATATATATAATTATAAATATTTGTTTTATCTACATATATATACATTTTTCTCCTTTCGGGAATCGTCAATGTAGAGATGATTATTCATAACGGTCGCAGGATTCAAAACCTCACAACACGAGTTATGTTTTTAACTCAAATTCCGATGCTTTAGCCCACATGGCCACTATAAACAACCTGATAAATAAGCGACAGATTAAATCTATTAAAGGCAGCTGTTGTCAAGCGTGTTCAACTGCTGAAAGAACATGCATTAAAGCTAAAATGACGGCTGTGTTAATACTACTCACTATATATATATATATATATATATATATATATATATTTGGAGAGTTTACCAAAACATTCCATTCAAGAAAGGATTCATCACAACAACAAAAAAGTTTTTTTCCTTTATTATGTATTTATTTTCTAAAGTCATTATTCCCTACACGTGTTTCGCTAACAGAGCAATGAAATGTCTTGGTAAACTCTTCAAATGTACATATAAATGCTCTGTACCCTATAATCGGGTCTCATCGAGCTTGTTTTTATTGACCTTGTTCCTGACTTTACTAAGTATACACTATTCTCAGTGAAGCATATATATATATATATATATATATATATATATATATATATATATATATATATATAGCATAATATAAAATGCTATATAATCGATTGCAAACAGATTCCCCGCCTGGATAATTTTTTCGTTTTTGGACTACCATTCACCACCTGGATCACTTTTCAATCAACCTCTTGGATATCTTTCCTGAATATGTTTTAAATTGTATGACTTGGATGAACTGTATAGCTTTAACAAAAAAGTATGTTTTGGGCTGATATATTTGATGTTTTATATACTTTTATGTATTTTTATATATTTTCAAAGTTTAATTTTATTACCTGCAGTGGTGTCATTGCGGTAATGGTCCTCTGAGGAGAAGAATTTTCTTTGAAAACTTATGAGTTAAGGACTTTAAGGTACTTTGCCTGAACATTGAATTCTAATAAAATTTGATTCAAACCTTATTTTATTATTTCATTTTATATTATGCTATTAATGCTCTATCCAGTATATTGAGCTTCAGTTTTATCCGGATGATCACTAATTAAAGATATTAGTTGCCTCTTATATCTTTTGTTGGATTAACTTTATATATATATATATATATATATATATATATATATATATATATATAATAGAGATTTGGTATCTGTTTATTCTATTAATTATGCTATCGTACTATCTTTTAATGCTCAATTCAGTTTACTATATTATTTAAGACTAATGATATTTAAGTGCTCAATGCTAAATTCAGGAAGATAGTGTAATATCTGTTCTGTTGTCACAGTTCTTCTCCAAACTGCCAGCAAAGCTCCCTAAAATTCTGAATCTTATCTACTGGTGGCTCTAACCACACATTAGCATCATTGACCAATGACCATGTATCGTACCGACCATGTGAATTGATACTATCGTTGCCATGTAAAGTTGATAATAGTGCTATCTATGCCGATAAGTCACCTTTTCAAAACAGACAATAACCAGAAGAGACATCTCCTAATCTCCAGTAGCATCAATGAAGCCATGATCACGTTCAAGGGAGATACGGTTCCCCAGTCCAGGTCCACTCTTTTAATGGCCCATTTCTCTTTTACACTGTAATAGCAGGAAATCAATACAAAAATAATATGTTCAGTCTAAATCCTGCTTTTTTAATTTTCAATCCCCCCCCCTCGTCCTCTTCTAGGATTTTCTTTTCTTTCTCTTTCATTTCCGTTAAAGAGGACTTATTTCATAAAACCTGAAATGGCATATGAAAAAGATATTAAATTCAAAAACTTTAATCAAATGTTTAAGGTAAACCAAAGTGTACCATATTATATTTTCCCTCCTTTAATTTATTCTCTCTCTCTCTCTCTCTCTCTATATATATATATATACAAAGAGGGTAGTGCAGTATTAGTGCAGTTCCAACGAGAGAAAACTATATATGTAAAGGAGTAAGGCTACCAACATTTGTAAAATGTTTTCTTTCAACATTTATTTATTATTTTGTTATTTTATTATTTTATAATTTTATAATTTTATATAACGCGTTTCAAGCGGTGGTCCGTGTGTGTTTATTAAGTACATTATTAAAACACGCACTCACACACCTACAAACCCACACATGCGCAAAAAACGCCAAACAATAAAACATTTCCTCGAATGAAACAACACTCTTTCAAATCGAAAGACACTTCTTCAAATGGATTTACAGATCTGATGAAAGCGGACCACCACTTGAAACGCGTTATATAAAATTATAAAATGATAAAATAACAAAATAATGAATAAATGTTGAAAAAAACATTTTACAAATGTTAGTAGCCTTACTCCTTTACATATATATATATATATAAATATATATATATATTTAATGTAATTTAAAAAAAATGTAAATCGCTCCAGACAAAGCATAAGGCCACTTGATGTAAGGAGCAAAAAAACAAAAAAAAAACACTTCAAGGTTAAAACTTAGCCAACGATAAACAGCAACTCTTCAACCTTTGTTAGAAACATTGCTCATGAAATGTTAGGACTAAAGGACAAAATAAGGGAAGTAAACCAAAGGTGCACTTTCTACTCTCCTATATATATATATATATATATATATATTTATTAATTTTATATGTACATAAAAGTAATCCATGGACATGTGTTTCTGGCTCACAGCCGTCATCAGCATGGCTAACTTAGACAAGACGCCCTGTCTAGAAAAATGTACGATTTTTATCACCTAAATATTCAATGTATTTTCATGTAATTATTTTTATTGGTGATTGCAGCGTTCGTTGTTTTTTTTTTGCTTACTATTATTTCAATTGTTTCACTTCCTTAGTGATTAAGATGCAGAAAATTACATTATTAGTCGCTCTTAACTTTACATGAATATATATATATATATATATATATATATATATATATATATATATATATATATATATATATAGGTTTTAAATATGATGAACGGAGTCATAACGAGTCGAGGCACTATCACAAGAAAAAAAAAAGAGAGGTAATATTAAATAATATATTTAATCGTCGATTAAAAACTTTTAAAAAGAATAAAAAGATAGACTAAAATTAACAGAACAAAACTAAGTCCCAAAGTACCTTTCAACCGACACATTGTCAAGGAAAACGTCGGCGAATAACGCTTAAAAACGGGGAAAAGAGTAATGTGGAGAGAAAAAATGTAAAAAAAAACAAAAAATAAACAAACAGGGAGATTGAATAACGCCATTAAACCGAAAAGGAATAAATGGACATAATAGGCAAAGTATTTTTTTTTTCGTTTTTAGAAACCTCTAAATAAGTCTAATTTGTGAGACAACTCTTTTTGCCTACAGAGCGATGGTTTTCGCATTGTAACACTCACTGCCTCCAACACCGTGAGATGGTGTGTGGAACGGGCCTTGTGTACAATGCGAAAACATCCATCGGAGTACGCCTCACCGCACTTTTTATTATCATACAAGTTCTGTCCAATGGATGACTCGTGGACTTGTGAGCGCCCAAATGTGCTCTGCAAACGCCCGGATGTTCTTTGTAAAGACCCGGATGTGTCCGTCGATATACTCCTCTTTACGACACGTGACCTGCGAAAACATGCAGGGATATGCTGGTCCACTCTGACTTCCAAGCGCTGAAGAGTGCGACCAACATAGTCAGCTTCACACTGACATTTGAATTTATATATAATCAAACTTTTCTGTATTGTTCGAAGTACATCTTTCTGGGATGGCAGTTCTGGTGCCAAACACCATACGGGGCTGTACTGCATCAAAACAACGAGATACAACTGATGAAATTTTATCCAAAAAACCTTTACTGATTGAACCAATAAAAGGAAGTTTCAAATAAACAGGACATTTGGGTGAACCAAAGAAAATGTTTGCATTAAATTGCGCAAGTTTTCGATGAATACATTTGGAAATTAGACTCTCAGGGAAACCATTGTTAGTAAGAATATCAGTTATCTTTCTAAGTTCAGCCGCGAGTTTGCTAGCAGTGTGTAAAGTCGAACAGAATGAAGGAAAAAAGCGACCACGTGTCTGCGCGTGTTGTCTTACCTGCTGGGATGATCGCGGGGAGGGCGGAAATTAGATTAATGGCGGCTGTGGTTTTTTGTACTATTATTGAGCGATGACGTCAGGCCTCACGTGACTGTTTTTCTGACCACCGATTGGCTGATGATGAACACTTGGACAATAAAAGGAGTATGTTCGGAAGATCAAGTCAGTGTGTATCAACTGCATCAGTGAGATTAGACGTCCGACGTTCGTTGTGTTAATCAACTGCCGTAGTTGCGTAGTTGCAAATACAAATACAAGCTATTTCGGCGAAATGGGGGAAAAAATTGACCTCAAATTAATACCAGAGTTTGATGGATCGAACCCGGTAATTGACTGGGTGGAAAAGGTGGAATTACATTGCCTTTTGTCTGGCGTAAAAAACCTCGAACATGTTGTTCCTCTGCGCTTGTCCGGCGGCGCCTTTGCGGTGTATCAACAGCTCAGCCATGAGGGCAAACAGGACTACGAGAAAATCAAGGCGGCACTGTTCAAGGCGTTTGCGATTGACCCCACCACTGCTTGGGAGCAACTTGAGGCAAGGACCTTACGTCCGGGCGAAACGGTCGACGTGTACTTGGCAGAGCTGACGAAGTTGACAGTGTTGTTTGGTGGACTGCCTGAGCGGGCCTTAGCATGCAAATTCCTAGCGGGACTCCCGACAGGAGCGAAGCAACTACTACGAGCTAGCTCAAGTGCAGATTCGCTGCCCCTTAATGACCTAGTAGATCGGGCCAGGACTGTAATGAAGAATTACTCCGAAATGAGGGAACCAGTAATTGCTGCTGCTCAGTCCACACCGAATAATAAGAAACCGTATCAAGGACCCGGTCCACGTGGTGGAATCGTATGCTACAGATGCAATGGACAGGGCCACATCGCAAGGAACTGCCGGCAACAAGCAATGGTTGTTCGCTGCTACCGGTGTAAGGAAGCTGGCCATATAGCTCAAGACTGTCCGGGAAACGGAACCGGGGACAAGGTGTCAGCGTCGACCTCTTCCCCACGCAGAAATTAAATGAGACGCTGCCGATCATCCCGATATATATCAACGAAACACTGTGCTCAGCACTCCTCGATTCCGGGTGCTCCCGCACTATCGTATGTGCAGATCTCTGCCACATTTGGAGAAAGAAGAACGTCAGAGTGACTACCATCAGTGGAGAGACGCGCACATGTTGCGGCGTGGGCAATGTAACTATACGGACGAAAAATGGAAGCTCCGCTAACCTAGAGGCGCTGGTAGTGCTCGAAAAACCCCTGAGTTTTGACCTGCTCCTAGGATATGATGCCATCAGAGCCCTTGGTGGTGTCCATATAACGGTGACAGGGGCGGTACATTTTCAGGAGAAAGCCCCAGTGTGTGCTGCGCTAAGGATCGACCAACCAGACTTCAGCGTCGAATTTGACGAGCAAAAGAGGGTTTGGACTGCCTCATGGAAGTGGTCGAAAAACAGTGAACCAGCCAAACTGCAGAATGGAATAACTGAATACCATGTGCCCGACCACATGAGGCCCGCGTACGAAGAGGAACTTCGCAAATGGATCGAGGATGGCTGGCTGATTCCCTACCCATACAAAAAACTTGGACCTCCTAAGGGTCTGATCCCATTAATGGCGGTCAATCAGCACAACAAAGCCAAAGTCAGGCCGGTAATGGATTACCGAGAACTTAACTCGCATGTCGATGCGTTTACAGCTGATGCTGACGTATGTGCTAGCAAACTACGAGAGTGGCGCCAGCTGAGTTCTAATGTGTCCCTGTTGGATCTGAGAAGGGCATATCTGCAGGTCCGAGTTAACGAGACAATGTGGCCGTTTCAGACGGTAGTGTTTGCCGGTAGAAGGTATTGTCTCACAAGACTGGGCTTTGGGCTGAACGTTGCGCCCCAAATAATGAAGACGATTGTCAATGCTGCATTGTCACAGGATAAGACCGTAAAAGAAGGGACATCAGCATACCTTGACGACATATACGTGGATGAAGACATTGTGCCGTCATCACGTGTGAGGGCCAAGCTAGCCGAACTTGGACTGATGTGTAAGGATCCAGAACGCTTGGAGGATGGCGCTCGTGTCTTAGGGTTGAGCGTTCAACAGGAGCGAGGGACCTTGAAGTGGAGGCGCGGAACTGCACTTCCTGAAGTGCCCCATGTCCTTACGAGGCGGGCTATATTTTCCCTGTGTGGAAAACTGGTGGGACACCTACCAGTAGGTGGATGGACTCGGGCCGCGACAGCCATCATGAAGAGGAGGGCAAGTGCAGTTACCAAATGTTGGGATGACGAGACGGTGGACAATTTGTTGCTGCGCATGGTGAAGGAGACCATCACAAGAGTCGAGCAGGAGGACCCCGCTAAAGGAGATTGGTGCGTCCAGGGAGACAGGCTAAATGTGTGGGTGGATGCGAGCTCCCTCGCGATCGGGGCGCTATTGGAGATGAACGGGTCCGTGATTGAGGACGCCTGCTGGTTGCGACCAATGGATGATGCTGCTCACATCAACCTGGCGGAGTTGGATGCGGTAACAAAAGGAATAAACTTGGCACTCCAGTGGAAAGTCAAAGAATTATGCATACACACAGATTCGCTGTGCGTATACCACTGGATACTTGACACACTAACAGGCAAAGCGAGAGTGCGCACCAAGGCGGCTACCGAAATGCTAATCAGACGACGGTTGGAGACAATAAGGAAGTTGGTGGAAGAGTACGACCTATCGGTGAATGCGGTGCTTGTCACTTCAACCTGCAATCTTGCCGATAGACTTACCCGTGTGCCCCAGAGATGGTTCGACGCAATGAAGAAAGAAGCCGAACCAGGGTCTTTATGTGCTGCCTCTGTTGAGGAGACGGATAAAATCAAGAAGGTACACCATGACAGTGGACACCCCGGAGTGAGACGGACGTATTATTTTGTACGCTTAACCAACCCGTCAGTGTCCAAAAGCAAAGTAGAAGCAGTGGTCAAGGAATGCCAAATATGCCAGTCAATCGACCCTGCTCCCACCAAATGGCAGAAAGGTCGGCTGGAAGTCGACGAGAATTGGAGCCGACTGGGCATGGACATAACCCATTATGGTGGTCAGCACTTCCTCACACTGATCGATTGCGGACCAACGAGGTTTGCGATCTGGCGATTATTAACAAGACAGGACTCGGCTAGTGTCATTCGTCAATTAGAGTCCATATTTTACGAACGGGGGCCACCTGAAGAGATTCTCACTGACAACGACACAGCCTTTTGCAGCGGAGAATTCAGGCGTTTCGTAGACGAGTGGGGGATCCGGCTTAGACACAGGTGTGCATATGTACCGAGTGGCAACGGTATAGCGGAGCGGTGCCACCGAAGTGTGAAGAGGATAGCAGCAAGGAAGCAATGTACGATTGCAGAGGCAGTATATAGATACAATACGACACCAAAGGATGACGCGACTGCTGAAAGTGCACCTGCTAATGCGATACATTGCTATCGAGTGCGTGTTAAGGGCATTGACGCCTGCCTGCCTAATCAGAAGAGGACGCAGGGACGGTACAAGTTGGGGGACACCGTCTGGGTAAGGCCTCCCAGTAACCGATGTACGACCAGTTTCGGAAGAGGACGGATCACCGGCATAATTAGTGAGCAGGCTGTGCTGGTTGATGGTACTCCACGGCATGTGAAGGATGTCCGGCCCGCCCTTGATACAAACCAAATATCGAACAGCGAAAGTGATGAATCATCCAATGATGAAATGTGGATCCGACCTATGCCCCATTGCCGTGATGACATGGCTGAGAACCTCAGCACAGATGGCGATAGTTCCAGCGCCACTTCTGAAAGCCCCAATGACGATGGAGCCCAGCTTGATGGAAGGACTGCTGGCAACGTTAATGGCGACAGATCTGTTACCCCTCCTGAGAGCTCTGATGAAGATGAAGAAGTCCAGCTAATCCCCCTCCGTAGGAGTGCCCGTAACAAACGACCGCGGCCGCCATGCCGCATGTGTGATCTTGAGACCAGAGGGGAGTGTAAAGTCGAACAGATTGAAGGAAAAAAGCGACCACGTGTCTGCGCGTGTTGTCTTACCTGCTGGGATGATCGCGGGGAGGGCGGAAATTAGATTAATGGCGGCTGTGGTTTTTTGTACTATTATTGAGCGATGACGTCAGGCCTCACGTGACTGTTTTTCTGACCACCGATTGGCTGATGATGAACACTTGGACAATAAAAGGAGTATGTTCGGAAGATCAAGTCAGTGTGTATCAACTGCATCAGTGAGATTAGACGTCCGACGTTCGTTGTGTTAATCAACTGCCGTAGTTGCGTAGTTGCAAATACAAATACACAGTGCAAATCATAAAACTGATCTTTCTACTCATGGGAACAAAAGAATCCCAACTAATATACAGGCCCGTAAACGTCAGTTTCCTATATATAGTTGTAGTGAATTTGTTCCCTGTCCTTTCCACTAAAACGTTCAGAGATGGTAAAGAGCCATTCTGCTCCTCTTCCATGGTGAACTGTAGTGCTGGGTGGAGTGTATTCAATTTCAGGAAAAAAATCACTTTCCTCGTTACGGGACTCAAAAAAGGTAAAAGTATCGTCCACGTAACGCCAATAATGAAAAGGTCTGGTAACCCGAGAAAACAGCAAGGATTCCTGAAAACCTAGGAAAATATTCGCTAGGATAGCACCCAAAGGATTGCCCATCGCCACCCCATCAATCTGCTGATACATTATATTGTTAAAACTGAAACTGACCGACTTAGTGGCCAGCCCCATGAGTTCCAGAAAAGTGCTTTCTGGAAAGGTGGGAAGGGTTAATGTGCTACGATAAAGAATATCAGCACATATTTCAATGGTTTCATTCAGGGGTACATTAGTGAATAAGCTGGTAACGTCAAATGCACATAGGAAGTTTGTTTGCGACTCACATTCCAAATCGCGTTTTTAAGCATTATTCGCCGATGTTTCCCTTGACAATGTGTCGGTTGAAAAGTACCTTGGGATTTAGTTTTGTTTTGTTAATTTTAGTCGATCTTTTTATTCTTTTTAAAAGTTTTAATCGACGATTAAATATATTATTCAATATTCCCTCCCTTTTTGTTTCTTGTGATAGTGCCTCGACTCGCTATGACTCCTTCATCATATTTAAAATCATTATAAAATTCTGTACCACAAAAAATTTGTTCAAATATATATATAAATATATATGTATATGTCTATATATGTTTACTTTACCTGGATTTTCATATATAACAGCTGGCTTCTCTTATCTTTATTGTTGTGCGCTTTTTTAAATATCATACACCCTGACTTTACACCCTCACCTCAACATAAGACTCTTTACCTCTTGGCCCTCATCTTTGTTCTTTATTTCTATTTCTATTTTATTTTACTTTATATAAAATTTTCTAAGTTAAATGATAATATTTACAACTACATTATCAGCTCTCCTTATCCTCTGATGAGAAGATTTTAATCTTTGAAAATCCATAGATTAAGGATATGAAGCTCCTTGCTCTGAACTTTTTGATGTTTTAATAAATATTGTATCTTTACAATTCTTTATTCTCATCTTTCACCTCTAAAATTGATTGCTCTATTCTATATATTAAGCTTTACATTATCACGATGGATTATTATTATTAAACGATAATTCAATTATCGTTATTTAATTCAACATTTAAATATTATATTATATATATATATATATATATATATATATAGTAATTAACATACAGACTGTTTCGCTGTAGTGCGGCTAGACCAGCTAGTGCCTCAAGCCGTCGAGCTTACAGTTGGCACCTCTACCCCTGCACTATCATACGACATTGACTGAATGTAAGTGATATCTCAATGTAAACGGTGTCAAGTGCCGGGAGCTCGAATTAGTTTTACCCAATAAGCTATGCATTAAAGCTAATGGCAGTTAGCGATATCCTTAAAAATAAGCTCTACCCAAGAAAGGGAGCTTTATATATATATATATATATATATATATATATATATATATATATATATATAGTACATGTATTGTATTAGTTTCTGTATAGGTAAATTCGTTGAAACTCCAGTGTTTATAAAAAGTGCTCAGTAACAAGTAGAGGTGTTCTTTAGTATAAAGAAAGTGAGATGAATTTGGAAAACTTTCCTATTAAGTAAATTTTTTTTGGGGGGGGGATGAGATATGTTTATAATTTTCACCGGTCAAGCTTAGCATCGGATTACATTTTTTACTTGTTAACTCTTTCAATTAGTATCTATTATTTTTATTACCTTCATCATTCGTTCTTTAACTACTGTTCCTTCCATTTCTTTCTTTTTTTTATTACTCACTTAGCTTGAATTCTTTTCTTCTCCATTTAACACCTCAAAGTTTTAATCTACATACATACATTTTAATGCATAAATATCTCATAATATATATACACAAATATATACCTAGACAAAAATACAGACACATCAATATCAACATACTCTAATTAGATTAGAGTATGTTGATATTGAGTTTTCCAAATTCATCTCACTTTTTTGTCTTCTTTGGTCTGAAGAGGTGGACTCTCTATATAGAGTATAACCGAAACATGTATGTACATATGTAACAAATAATGTTTGTATAAATAAAAATGTAGACTATATATATATATATATATATATATATATATATATATATATATATATATTTACTTTACCTGGATTAATATTATGATTATTATCATATATATATATACTGCATCACCACTTAGATCACTTTTCAATCAACATCTTGGGTGTCTTTCCTGAATATGTTTTAAATTTTAAATTGTTTGACTTAACAAAAAAAAAAGTATGTTTAGGGCTGATATATTTGATGTTTTATATATTTTTATATACTTTCAAAGTTTAATTTTATTATCTGCAGTAATGTCATTGCGGTAATGGTCCTCTGAGTAGAAGAATTTTCTTTGAAAACTCATGAGTTAAGGACTGTAAGGTACTTTGCTTGAATATTGAATTCTAATAAAATTTGATTCGCACCTTATTTTATTACTTCATTTTATATTATGCTATATATATAAATATATATATATAGGGTGGGCAAAAATAAGGGTCCTATTTTTAAAAATTCATAACTTTTTTATTTATTGATTTAAAAAAATTTTTTTTTTTAGAATAAGTAAAGGACCCCTTCCGAAGCAAGCATGAGCCGTATTAGCCCTAAGGAACGTACCCTCATTTAGAAAACATTATTTTGGCTTAAAAAACTCAAAACAGTGTAAAAAACAATACTTTAGTTTTTGTAAGTTTTAAGAAGTGTTTTTCGGCTAAAATTTGTTTTGTTTATTTCAAAAAATCTCGGAAGGGTCAGTCTACACACACATAAAGTTTGGTGAGTTTAACTTTTATTTTGTGGAAGTTATTCAAATTCAAGTTATTCAAATTTAAAGATAGGACCCTTACTTTGGCCCACCCTGTATATATATATATATATATATATATATATGTTGGATAATGACCCTATGGGAATGGACGTATCTGTTGGAAATCGTTGGTTTGACTTGCGCGAATTAGTGCGGGTAGACCCATGCAGTTGAGTACAGAATAGGGCCTGTTCTCACAGTCGGAGCTCACAAACGTGACAGGGTCAATGCGCACCTGCGATAGAGGCTCTGTGACGTCACGGGCTTTTGCGTGGGAAGCAGAGTGATCCGTGACGTCACTAGTTCTTTGTGAGAAGCGAGTTGAACAATCTCGGTTTTGGAGGCAAACCTATCAGACGTGATTTAGGATGTAATCCGCAATTTGATTAAGGGAATGTTCGCGGTGGTACAGAAAGAAGGAAGAGAGAATTCAACCTCTACGCGGTGAGGGAGAAATTTAAAGGTATGCAAACTATATGATTTATGGTGTTAAAAATGGCGAGTGATTGAACGAGAACTGCCGTGCCCTATTCCAGGACGAGTATACAAAACGAGAACTGCCGCGGCCCAAGTCGGGGGCTATGCAACACACACACACACATTATATATATATATATATATATATATCACTCCTGATCAAAAGTTTAAGACCACTTGAAAATCTTTTAAAAGAAACCTTTTTTTTAGGATAGATTTTAAACTCCTCCCATTTAAGGTTACCAATACTACAATCTAAAAGGTTATGGAAACAAAAAATTAAATATATATACACATGGACATACATACATATATACACATGTATACCCATCCATAAGAGATACAAGGCACATACATATATAATGGGTCGAAATTATGGGTTCTGTGGTGGTGGGGGTGTCTATTGGGGTTATAAGTTGGACATATTTAAATTTTCTTTTATGGCGACAGTATGAAATTATCTCATTTCTTGAGTTAACGATATTCTTCTCTCTTGCAGTGGTGATTATCATTAGTGCTTCAGAAGTGCAAAGGTGGCAATGGGGTGTAGGATTTTTATTTTTTTAAGATTGACCATTTTAGAGAGAATGGGATATTATTTGATTTAAAATATTTGACTATGTTTGTTAGGGGGATTTTATTATTGGTGTTGTTGTTGAATGAATACATGTGGGAGGAGATGCGGCTCTTTATTGATTGGGACGTAGAGCCTACGTACGTGTATATAGAAGGTTTAGTTGTTCTATTAGTAATCGAGTTATCTCTGTTGTTTGGTGTTATGGTGTTATGGGTATTGTTTGGGTGTGTGTTTCTGGTGTTAGATAGAGGTAATTGTTGGAATGATGGCGATTCATTGGTATTGTTGAGATTAGAGGTTTGCTGGATAATTTGGTTATAGTGCATGCATAAACCACATCTTTATGTATGCAGTTATTATTGAGTGGGCATAGATGCAGGTTATGTTAATTACAATTATTAGTGGGGCTGGAAGGGGTAGTGATTGATTGAGCTTGTCTAATTTTCTCATTGTTGGGGGTTATTATAGTCTGAGCCAAGTTCGGCATTGTGAAGTAGAAGATTTTAATGGTGTTTTTATTTAGGATAGTACTATATCTGTGTGGGTATTTAAATGAGTTTTTAATAATTTTGAAGAATTCCTTAGAGATATTAGTTTTAACATTATTGTTGTATGGAGGGTTAAACCAAATGCTTTTCTTCCTCCTTAGACGTTTACGTTGATTTTTAATTTGAGGTTAAACATGTGTATCTGCTTCTATAGATGTATTCGGTTTGTTATATTGGGTGTTAGTTGGGTGGCATTAGTATTAGTTCTATTTCAGGGATTTCTGTGTTTTTGTGTCATATTGTGTGTGATGATATTGAGGGATATATATATATATATATATATATATATATATATATAAAAACATAAAAACCAGGTTTTAGATGCAGATATTTTTTTATTAAAATCAAAATAAAAAATGTTTTTTTTCTTCATCTTGACTTTTTTTATCTAATATTTCGCTTGATATAACAAGCCTCGACAGAGCTTTAGACAGATAAAAGGTGTTAACCTTCCCCCACCCCCTAATAATCCTTCCTGGTCTTCTGGAAGTGGCGTCCAATGTTGTGTGGACTGATGGTGCAAATGTATGTTTTAAATTGAACTTAAATCGCGCATGGTCGCTGGTAGGTATAAATTTGGGAAAGTTCATAAAGATAGAGGCAAAATGCCTTCATAAAAACCATGTGTTAGATGCAGATATTTTTTATTAAATCAAAATAAAAAATAAAAACATTGCCTCTATCTTTATGTTTAAAATTCTAAAGATGCTTAAAAAAAAATCAACTTTCCCAAATTTATACCTACCAGCGACCATGCGCGATTTAAGTTCAATTTAAAACAGACATTTGCACCGTCAGTTCACACAACATCGGACGCCACTTCCAGAAAATCAGGAAGGATTATTAGGGGGGGGGGAAAGGTTAATACCTTTTATCTGTCTAAAGCTCTGTCGAGGCTTGTTATATGAAGTGAAATATTAGATAAAATAGTCAAGATGAAGAAAAAAAAATGTTTTTATTTTTTATTTTGATTTTAATAAAAAATATCTGCATCTAACATATGGTTTTTATGAAGGCATTTTGCTTCTATCTTTATGTTTAAAATTCTAAAGATGCTTAAAAAATGAACTTTCTTAAATTTATATATATATATATATATATATATATATATATAATTCATGTAAGTAAACATATATATATATATGTTTACTCTACATGGATTATTATATATATATATGTATATACACAATCCAGGTAAAGTAAACATCTACAGGATAAAAATCCAAAGAATTTCAACCGGGCTTATAAAGAGTGCTCACTATCAAAGAGAGCTTTTTTATATATGATTATTTTTATTTATACAGACATGTACATGATTTGAAACACTGACATGTCGATGTTATCGATCAACAACTGTTAGAAACTGAAATCTCATTAGGCAGAAAGAAAATCTGATCTTGCTCTCAGATCATATTTGGAAAGAACCAAATATGATCTGAGGGAAAGATTTTCTCTCTCCCTGATGAGATCTCAGTTTCTAACAGCTGTTGATCGATAACATCGACATGCCAGTGTCGCAGATTATATACATGTCTGTATAATTAAAAATAATCACATATATTTATATATATATATATATATATATATATATATATATATATATATATATATGTATAAAGTTTTATTTATACAAACATTATTGGTTACATATGTGCATACATGTTTCGGTTGTACTTTTCCCAGAAAGTCAACCTCATCAGACCAAGAATTTTCGAGAAATGAATGGATTTGAAGAATTTTCTCTCCTAAATAAATCTTTTTAGGGTTTAGTTATTTTCTATTTCTTATGAATTAGTATCAGATTACCTATTCCACTTGCTGATTTTTTTTGCTTGTATTTGTCCTTTTTATTACTTTTTATGGCGTCTCCATCCCCTTTTCTTTATTTTATTGCCCACTACTTTCTGTGTTTCTTTAAACTCTTTGACCTACCAAGTTTTACAAACTCACTTCAGTATAAATATCTTATCTATATATCAAGAATCACACATATATAAACAAACTCTAATAGATACGCAAATACAAATAAATAAACAGACATTGATATACATACACATCTAAACATGGACACACACACAGATCCACTATCAATCAAGCATATATTCAAAATACATACATGCTTATAAATATATTCTAGATGTATATTTAATACAAAAATCCATACGTCTACACAAACACACATATATACAGCTACATGTACCCACACATGCATATCTATACACACACACATGTATATACACATATATATACACACACACGCACACATACATGTACATGCACCTATATACATACATACACACACATATATATATATATATATATATACATATTCACATACATATACATACATAAATCATACATGAGCATATTCGTAACATAGATATACACGCATACACACACACATACACTTTTAGTATAAATAGTTCCTAAAAATACGTACATATATATACATACACACACACTGACCTATATACATATACACATACACATATATATATACACATGTACATATATACCCATACATACATATACCCCAATACACACACATATACATAGGCGCCGACAGTTCACACCTATACATATATACGAATACAAATACATACATACACACCTATACTTATACAAAGTGCACACAAATTAATATATACAAGCACATACCTAAAATATATATAAATTAGACTATGCGAATATAAAACCTACCGACAAATGTATACGTGTATATTCATAGTCAGATATACACACCACACATACACAACGTACAGATACACAAACATACACACGCATAAGCCCACATACATGCGTATATATACATATATACATGCACACACACACATGCACACACACATATACATGCACACACACATATACACATATACATGCACACACACACATATATATACACATATACATGCACACACACACATACATATACACATATACATGCACACACACACACATACATATATATACACATATACATGCACACACACACACACATACATATACACATATACATGCACACACACACACATACATATATATACACATATATATATATATATATATATATATATATACATGCACACACACATACATATATATACACATATATATATACATACACAAATACATACACATATATAAAGTACATACCTTGGCATATAAATATGTGCATTCATCAACGTATACGTACACAAGAAATGAATATCAAAATCGAAATAAAAATAAAATTACATTAAAATACACCTTTTTCTGCAATATAAAATATCAGTCGAAGTACCTATATCCATACATACATATATATTTTTTCAGTCCAATTATACACACCCACGTATGCACACATACACACACACTTATGCTCACCAATATATATATATACATACATACCTAAACCATACGATTCCAAATGTCACTACATATACGTACACAGACCACGTACACACATATGTGTATGTGCATACAAATACCCACATGTATGCAATCAAAATAGATAAAAATGTATACAAACATCCATATTTTAGCAATCGAAACCATTCATTATTGCTTCAATCTATCTCAGTTACATTTACTTGCATTTATACCTGCTATTGTTTTAATATAAAGATACATCGTATGTAATTAACGTTAATTCTACACATGCCTTCGCACACACATACATACAGACATATACACATGTACATATACACACATGTATGCATATACACACATACATACACATGTGATTACTATGCGTGTGCACTGAGAACACTATTATAGGTTGATGTGTAGCATTTGTTGGATATTCTAGATTGTATAAGTTCAAATTTATAAAGACATCATCAGAATTATAAAATACAAATAAAAACAGAATAAGAAATAAACAAAACCAAAATTAATAAGAAAACAGAATAAGAAATAAAAAAAATAAAAAATAAAAAAAATAAATAAATAAAATAATAATAATAAAAAAATAATAAAAAATTAAAAAAATAAGAAAATAAAAAAATAAATAAATAAATAGATAAAAATTCAAATAAAAATAAAAATAAAATTAGAATTAAAAATTGAATATGTGTTCCGCTAACAACGAAGTAACAGTCAGTAGAGTTTTTATTATCTAAAATCTGCTTAGTGTGTGCTCCTTTAAATGTTTGCAGTTTAAACTCGTTTCGTTTCTAACGTTGAGTAATTTTTCCCTATCTTTAAATTTAACAATTTCAATTTTCTCACCCAGGCATAAGAAACAGGGTGAGGTGAGTGATCTACATGTTTTTGCTTTCCTTATTATACTCCATCTAATTTTTGGGTTCTTTTTCTCATCTATCAATTTCCAGAAGTATCGGGACAGCGAAGTGTTACTGTATTTTTTATTTCTAAAGGATAATTTATACATGTAATACCTATCTTTAAAACTTCTTGACATGCTTCCTATATAGAACTTACTGTCGCCCGGATTTTCAGTAGTGTATATTTCCGCACGGTATATTACTGATGCGGTGACGCAATTTTTTTGCAAGGGACATTCATCCTGTCTCTGACAGTTACAATTATTAGTGGTAGGATTCCCTTCGATATCGCTATTCGTATTCGTATCATTCCTTTTAAGTATTTTATAACATAGAAAGAATAATTAAAAAACATAACAATAATAGCATTTGTTATAATAAACGTTTTGCAGGAATAAAAGTAAAACGGTTGACCAAAGTTGAAGGCAACCCAAAGGCTCTCTTTTCATTAGCTACTACACCGAGATTTAGGGGATGGCGCCACTCCTTTCCCAGGATTACTCCACTTACCCTTGATCCTCACCTTCTAATTCTGAGTTTTTAGCAAGGGGGCATCAAGTTTCATTTTTTAAGTCTTTGGTATGACTTGATCGAGAATTAAACCCAGTGAACACTCTTACCATTATGCGAAATGGGCCGGTACAAGAATAGAAATGTATATTGTCTTTTGAAAATGTTGTTCTTTCTTGGTGGGGTGAGCAAGTTTTGGAGGACGCACTTTCTAAATGGTAAAGTTTACAAAAGCAAATAATGTGCCCATGTTGCCTAGAATATATATTCCATAATTCATAATGATCAATTCATTAGTTTAGGAGTGAATAATATATATATATAACAAATTTTTCAAACAGCAATGATTCATGGTTTTAACTATAATCGAAATACATTCTTTTAGCTAGTTTATTGCTAAAACATTTAATTCATTCTTTCTTTCTTTTAATATATAAAATTAAGTCAGTCTATTTCCCAACAGTTTCGAATCTTAAAAATCGATATTTACTTCTGCGTAGACAATTTATCTCATGGATCGTGTCACCATGTTCTTCAGAATAATAAACTGCAGTTCATTTTAAATCCTTTCAGAAAATATTTCATCCGACTAGGAATATTTTTGGGATGGATACCATCTTTTGTTAGCAGCAGAAAATTTTAATTAAAATGTCTGCCTTCATTCTCAGCAGCAAATTCAGGTACTATACTCTGCTAAACTCTGTCTCTGTAAGCATAGATAGAGCACTCCTAACTGACTTGAATGCCCAGATACATGTATTTGGGGATTTTAATGCCCACCACCGTGACTGGTTGGGATTCTCCAGCCTTACTGACGCAGCCGGCCACTCTACGTATAATTTCTCCTTAGTTCACTCCCTCTCTCAGACTGTCGATTTCCCGACCCGCATCCCCGATCGAATAGACCAACAAGCCTCACTTCTAGACCTTTTCTTGACCTCAATGCCCGAGGCTTGTGTGATGAAAGCTCATAGCCCACTCAGGAATGCTGATCACATTGTGCTAATGATTCATATCACCCTAAAAACTCGTCCAAAAGCTGATGAACCGTTGCTCGAAACAACAAGATACTACGAGCAGGCTGATTTCGAGTCAATCAGAGATCACATCAGTGATGCCCCATGGAGGGAAACCTTCTCGCTCCCTGCCAACCAGTGTGCAAACGAATTAACTGAATGGGTCAAAGCAGGCATTGAAGCCTATGTCCCCATGCGCAAAATTCTTTAGCAAGCCTCACTCTCCTCAATGGTTCACCTCGGAATGTGCAGCTGTCATTTCTGAGAGGCAACAAGCATTCCGTAAATTCGGCCGCCATAAGTCAGCTACAAATAGAAATAAGTTCATAGAGTCAAGAAATAATTGTACGGCAGTGATAGGTGAAACGAAGAGAAGGTATAATGAGTTAACAAAAAAACGCATCCAGTCATAGAAATTAAGTACTCGTGATTTCTGGAAAATCTACAATAGTGTAGTGAATAATGGTAAATCAACGATTCCCCCACTATCAAACCACAATGATGTCGCTTGCACGGCCACTGATAAGGCTGAACTACTTGCCCAGCGCTTCGCTTCTAACTCTACTTTGAACTCAGATAACCACCCCCTCCCCAGATTCCCTTTGCTGACCGAAGCCACACTTGATAACCTGGTCATCACCCCATCCCAGGTCAGAGACATCATAAAAAACCTTGACACCTCCAAAGCTTGTGGGCCTGATCTTATACCTGTAATAGTAATAAAGAAATGCTCTGCTGAACTGGCCCCTGTCCTCTCCAAACTCTACAATAGGTGTCTAGCTGAATCTTGCTTCCCCGATAGCTGGAAAATTGCCTCTGTGGTACCAGTCTTCAAGAATTCTGGGAATAGAATCGATCCTCAGAACTATCACCCAATCAGTCTGCTGCCGATCTTTGCTAAAATCTTTGAATCCCTGATCAATCTAGCGATAGTACGGCACTTAGTTAATGCTAAACTTCTTTCCAACCGCCAGTATGGATTTAGACAAGCACGATCTACTACAGACATCCTAACGGTCATCTCTGAACGCATGTATCATACACTCGACAAGGCAGGTGAAGCTAGGGCAGTAGTGCTTGATATATCCAAGGCATTTGACAAGGTATGGCATAAAGGGCTCCTCCTGAAAATACGCTCATACGGTATGACTGGGCAATTACTTAATATAATTAGATCCTTCCTAGACAAAAGAAAAATCCAGGTTGTCCTTGATGGTCGCTCATCTATGCAACATGACATAAATGCTGGTGTACCCCAGGGATCTATCCTTGGACCTCTGTTGTTCCTGATCTATATAAACGATCTCCCTGATGGCATAGAGTCTGAGATTGGTTTATTTGCTGATGACACCACCCTTTACTCGCCATGTTGGCAAAACTGACGCAATCATATCTGAGGCAATGGCTGAATCTTTAGAAAATGACCTCCAGGCTGTAGTGGATTAGGGTCATAAATGGTTAGTAACTTTTAATGCCGCAAAGACAAAGCTCCTTTCCTTCAATAACTACAAAGAACCTTTGCAACCACCGATTGTCATGACAAATAACACCCTACCTGAGAGTTCATCATTCAAACTCCTCGGCCTAACCTTCACAGGTAACATGAATTGGAACAAATGCATTCAAGATGTCGCAAAGAAGGTTGGCTCCCTCTACCGTGCTAGTAAACTCCTCACACCTGGGATTATCCTGTATCTCTACAAAGCCACCATCCGCCCATGCATGGAGTATTGTTGTCACATCTGGGCTGGTGCATCATCTACTAGTCTCTCCCTCCTTGACAAGGTCCAAAAAAGAATCGCCAACCTAATGGGTCCCTCACTGTCAACCAAGCTCCAGCCTCTGTCTCATCGCCGCAATGTAGCATCCTTGTGCTTGTTTTACAAATACTTCAATGGATTATGCTCCGATGAATTGGCTACTCTGGTGCCCCCTAGACGTAAATTCACTAGACTAACTCGACAATCAACTAAATCTCATTCATTCACTGTGGAGGTCCCCAGATGTCGGAGAGCCTTCTACTCAAATAACTTCTTTCCTAGTACTGCTGGCCTCTGGAACTCCCTCCCTGCTCCCTGTTTCCCCAACAGTACAGACATGCAGAAATTTAAAACTAATGTAAACAGACATCTCGCTGTGCAGATCCCAATCTAGGTTGACCGCCCCCTACCTTCTCCCCCTTTTCTTTTTTCTCAGTAGCCCCTTACGTCTACAGTGGCGGCCTGCCTTGTTTGGGGTGAACTATGTTAAAAAAAAAAAAAAATATTAATTCATTCTTGCATTTATTATTACGAGATAATACTTACATAATATAATATTATCATTGCTATAGAACCAGAGGTGCAAAAGATTATGAAACCCTTTTAAACTTTTAACTTTCACAGCAACCACATGTAACGTCGCACACCATCCTAAGTGGAGTCAAGCAGTTTCTTTCTCTATATTCAATCATATTTGTAAACTTAAAAACAGAAAAGTATTATTATTACTCAATTAAATATCCTATTCTTAGTTTGTGGGACATGTTGACCTTGGGTTTACTTTCGGCAGCCTCATAACTTTCGCTTCTCTTATTTTGTCCTTTAGTCCTCACATTCCATGAGCGATGTTTCTGACAAAGGGAAAAGGATTGCTATTTTCTGGGTCGGAATCTATCCATCTAACACTTATCGTTGGCTAGTTTTTAACCTTGAAGTAGTATTTTTTAGCTCCTTACATCAAGTGGCTTAATGCCTTGTCTGGAGCGATTTCCATAAAAAAAATTGTATCCTATGCCAAGATATCCGATTGCCTGAGCACACTATTCTTCACAGATCAATCATACTCTCTCTCTCTATCTCGCTCCATATATATATATATATATATATATATATATATATATATATATATATATATACATACATACATTGTATTAATAAAAAAAGGTGAAACCACATAACTCGTTTCACCGTTATATGTCTTAATTTGCTTCAGTTTGTGTCTATCCGTTACACCTCTGCATTATATTGCCTTCTATGAATCACCTTTATACTTACACACTAAACAATGCTTGAAGCAAACTACATGAACCTCTTAACAATCTATTAATATATATATATATATATATATATATATATATTTATAATGGAGATTATGTATCTATCTGTCTGTCTGAAGCCGAAACTTCAAAGTAATATTACTATTTACTTAGTCTGCCAGCTTCTTTATATACTACTACAAAAACCGCCGTAAACACTATGCGCATTTCTCAGTTTACATAATTAATTGCTTTTAAACTTCTAATAAAGTAGTATTCGCAAATATACACTCATGATTGTTTTCTTCAGATTTCCACATGTATTTACGCTATTTTGCTCGCTAATAATCTTACTTATAAATTATAATTATTTCTTTTATTATTTATATATATATATATATGAAATGAGCTACATAGTCAATCTATCTACTGCGAAACTGATTGAACAGCCAGCGTTACTCTATTGAATCAGTTACCTCCCTCTGATTATTCAGTATGGACGCAAAACGGGCGCGTTATTTAAAATATAAACAAAACGCTGGCATTTACCGTGTTACTTCTACTCTGATTTTTTTAATTAAAACGTTCTGAGTTTGTTTATTTTCATAATCTTATTAGCCATTATATTTTAAAACACAAATTTATTGAATCAAATTGTCTAATTAAAATAATAATTGATTTACAAATTACTATTTAAAAACACACACACACACTATAATGAATTTAGTTTAGGTAAACTTTCATTTCGAGAGCATTTAAAAACTATTTGTGTTTACTGTATTTGATTTTTTAATAGTTTTATTTCAGATTTGAAAACTTTCCAATATTATCATTTTCTTACGACCTTAACTGTGTTTATGATTTCGGTTTCACCTTTTACGCTGTAAAGCTTTTATTTACAAACTGTTTTTATTATTCTGTGTTTTACTTATTAAAATAAAAGATGTGATTTTTTTTTCTTTTCTGTCAACAAAAAATGAACACATTGTACTGGAAAACTATATAACTGATTTTAGAATAAAATTGTTTAATTAAAAAAAGGTCATTTAACAAACAGACACACACACACACACACATTCTAACAAATTTAGTTTACGTAAACTTTCCTTCTGATAGCATTTAAATAACTAATCGTGTTCACTGTATTTGATTTTCTGATGCTTTTTTACGTCGTTACGGTTAGGGTCAGGGTCAAAGTGGGGGTTAGGATTTAGAGTTAGGGTTAGGGTCATGGTCAAAGTTAGCGCGGGTCCTACAGTAAAAGAGTATCGATTTTTTTATTGTTTTATTTTAGGTACACCTTTTCTTCCGATTTGAAAAATACTGTTCGCTGTATTTAGGTTTTTAAATTGTTGATTATAACAAATTCATTGAATCAAATTGTTTAATTAAAATAATAATTGATTTAAAAATTACTATTTAAAAAACCACACACATTCTAATGAATTTAATTTAGGTAAACTTTTTCTCGAGAGCATTTAAATAACTGATCGTGTTCGCTGTATTTGATTTTTTTACTGTTTTATTTTAGGTACACCTTTTCTCCGATTTGAAAACCTTCCCATATCTTCAGTTTTTAACGACCTTAAGTGTGTTCAGGATTTTGGCTTTACCTTTTACGCCATAAAGCTTTTATTTACAAACTGTTTTTATTATTATTAAAATAAAGGATGTGATTTTCTTCTCGTTTCTTGTTTTGTCAACAAAAAAATTAACACAAATTTTTTTTTTTTCTTTTCTTAACTAAAAATATTTCTAACTATGGGGGAAGGTAAAAAAAAAAATTAGGGGAGTGCAAAAAATTTTTTTAAATTTTATTTTATAAATAAAAATATTTCTATTTATGGTGGAGAGTAAAAAAAAATTTGGGGTGAGGTCGAAATTTAAAAAAAATTTATTTTTAACTAAAAATATTCTTGGTCAGAAACAAAGAAAATTAATGTCTAACCACCCAAGAAATATGACTGGGGCTCCCTCGGTTTACGGGTGAGCGTTCATTTCTGACGCGGCAGCCTAGCAAAAATATGCAACCGGAGGGAGCATATATTTACTAGTAATAATAATTATTATTATTTCTTCTTCTCCTTAACCGTCTTAGCATGGCTGCTGCAAAATTTAAACAAATCTACAACCCCTATTAGCAGATTATACAACATACGTATTGGCGGTTGAAAATGGCCTTTGTTAGCTCGCATTTTGTTTGTGACGTCATGGAAAATCCCTGAATGTATAGTTTTATGTAAGGTGCTGTGAAAGTTATTACAGCAATCTTTGATCGAATTTTGTGGATATTTTGCATATTTTCGAGCTGAAAATGGCTAGGAAATACTATACTCTTGACCAGGCACTGGATATAGTGACCACTGATAGCGATTCAGGGAGTTAACTGGAGTTTTTGGAGCTTGAAGATAATGAAAGTGACGATGATTTGAGATATGTACAGCTACACAGAGTCAGATAGGGATGCTCGTAGTAGGGCTAGAAGGAGGGGGCAAGGAAGGGGAGCTCATGCATAGGAAGGGCTAGGAGGAGGGGGTAAGAAAGGGAAGCTCATGCTAGAGGAAGGGCTAGGGGGAAAAGAAGGGGAGCTCATGCTAGAGGAAAGGCTAGAAGGAGGGGGCAAGGAAGGGGAGCTCATGCTAGAGAAAGGGCTAGGAGGAGGGGGTAAGGAAGGGGAGCTCATGCTAGAGGAAGGGCTAGGAAGAGGGGGCAAGGAAGGGGAGTTCATGCTAGAGGAAGGGCTAGGATGCAAGGAAGGGGAGCTCATACTAGAGGAAAGGCTAGGAGGAGGGGGCAAGGAAGGGGAGCTCATGCTAGAGGAAGGGCTAGAGGGAGGGGCAAGGAAGGGGAGTTCATGCTAGAGGAAGGGCTAGGGGTAGGTGAAAGGAAAGGAAGCTCATGCTAGAGGAAGGGCTAGGGGAGGGGCAAGGAAAGGAAAGGAAGCTAATGCTAGAGGAAGGGCTAGGGGGAGGGTGCAAGGAAGGGGAGCTCATGCTAGAGGAAGGGGACAAGGGGACAAAGAGGTCGTGGAGGGGGTAGGCAATCTGCTGATGATAATGATGGAGGCTAGCAAAGACTTGATGGAAAGGGAATTTATGTGCCATGGATAAAAGATTTCACTAAAATAGTTGATTACACTGGCCCTAATGGTTATGGAAATTTCATATGACTTCATATCGTTATTTTTGACTAATGAATTTTGCAACCTTGCTGTCGCTTAAACAAATAGCTCAGCATTATTTATATTCTCATGCCCCTAATTCAGCCTCCCCCCTACTTATATGCTACAAATGTCATATACTTTGTTTTGGGCATACAATGAAATATTAAGTTTACAGAGTCATTTTAAAAATAGGTGTAAAAAATCATTTTTTTACAAAAAAAAATTCGGCACTCAGAGGCTTAATTTAATTATTATTATTATCAAACATATAAAGTTATCTTGTCAGATTTTCAAAGTCAGACCCCAATAGCATTCAAGCTGACAAATAAAACTTTGTTTCCAACAAGCCAATTTTCATTTATTGTTATACCATGTCATTGTCAAATTAATAACATACTTAGCTACAATCTATTTGATAATTACTTAGTACGGCCCAGACGATTGCTAATGTCAAACATTTATGAATAATCAGCTAAAAGTGAAAAAATCAACAAGGGGATAACCCATTTTAAATGGAAGAATATGATAAGTTAAAAAAATGTGCAAACAAATAAAAATTAAAAACTAAAATAACTTCACTGCATCTTGGGCAACGCCAGGTAGGTAGAGCTAGTTATTATTATTATTATTATTATTATTATTATTATTATTATTATTATTATTATTATCCTTTGTATACTTCTAATGCTTTTTTCTTCTATGGCTTCTTCTTATTATTATTATTATTAATACTACTACTACTACTACTACTACTACTACTTTCTGTTGTAGCATTGGGACGCCCCTTCTCCGTTTCTTACTTGTTTTCCGTCCACATCGGTTTGTCCTGAATAATGTTCACAAATCATTTTTGCATTTTTAACTGTCCCTCTGATTAAATGCTTTAATCACTAAGGGCTATTGCTTTTTCTGAGGGGGGGGGGGGGAATTTACCAAACGCAAGAAATATTGTTTTGTTTTTTTATTTCGGCCTTCTATCAATAGATTCACACACATTCATTTGATGATTTTTAGCAATAATTTTTCGTTTTATTCTTCTTGCTCATCAACATATTTTTTTGTAGTTGCCATTGTTGTTTGTATGTTTTATTCCAAATAAGTTTACGTAAGAAATTTCGCTTTTCATCTTAGTTTTCCTTCCACAGATTCAGACATTGTAGCACAAATCATTAGTTTAATTTAATTTAAAAAAATGACACTACTCTTTATAAAGTTTGAGAGCATTAATCTTTAATATTAATAGCTGGAGTACGATTCCAGAATGAGTTCTTTTTTTTTTTAATTTTCTCATCTTTTTGTTTTTGTTGAAGATGGAGAATTCTACAGGATGCCAGACATTCACCTGCTATTTCAGACACTCCAGCCGAGATATCTTTTTAAGATTCTAACCGTCCCTTTAAGTGCAATTGTTTGTATCTCTCTTGCACTTGGTTCACTGGGTATATTTGCCAGGTAGTTTTTGAAATTCTTTTTTTTTTTAGTCCGGTTGCTCCTATAATGACTGGAGTGATGGAGATCTTCCTAAAATTCCAGTTTCTTTGAAAATAGGAGATTGAGTGATTAGCCAAATGTATACAGTTGTTGACTATGGAATCAGCTATGCTTAATTAAAATTCTATCAGATGTTTAATCTATATAATAATACACTAAGGCATTTCGTGTTCCCACATATTTAAAAATAAAATAAAATCGTCCGATCAGTACAGATGGCGATTAGTAATTAATCCAATATTGCTGAGGTAAAAAATTCTGACCGTACCCATTTTAAAATGAATCGTCCCAAATTGAATTCTGTTATCCCGTCGATTAAAACAATACAATTTTAAATGCATTTTAAAAAATGGCATTCGTTTTATTGATTTGAAGAATTTATATATATTATTATTATTATTATTATTATTATTATAAATGTGTGTGTCAATCAGCATTAACTAATGGTGTATGTAAACTTGAAACTGGTGCTACCAGATCAGGTTGTCATAAGATACCAACTCTTTGACCAAAAATGCACCAAACATTGATGTTATTGGTTTTTTCCTTTCCCTTTGCAAAACTCAATCATGTTCTGTAAAACCAAAAAAAAAAAAAAATTTTCCTCTACAAAAAAACAAACCAAATTCCATGAATAAATATCTTAAGATATAAAGAACTTGAAGCATAAAAACTTTTACTAAAATGCCTGGATTCGGCATTTAATAACTCGAAAAGGGTTGATATGCCGTAAAACAAAACAAACAAACCAAACCTAAACTTGAAAATATAAAGCAGTCCCTATTTGATGGGATTTTTCCCGCTGAAAATGGAGGACGAAGTCTCAAGTCCGCTGGAAGAGAACTTGGCGGCAATGTACGTGACCGGACAAGAAGAGAGAAGACAAACAACGTATATAGATTGAGAAGGATATTTATATAAAAAGAGGGGGAAAAAGAAGAGAAGAAAGAGTTGTTTGCAAAAGAAGTGTCTTTTGCGGACTCACTGAAATGCCAGTCATCTTTTAACAGGATTCCTTCAGGTCACACTGGATTGTCCTTGTAAGTGGCTTCTTTAGGCAGAAAAAGGGAACTGTGCACACGCAAGGTGAGAAAGAATGGAGGCTCCCGGAACGGGTGGATTAGCCTAAAATGTTCGAAAGGGCCTTATCATTTAGGCCATATGTGCGT
Organism: Sepiola atlantica; assembly: GCA_963556195.1. Lineage (NCBI taxonomy): Eukaryota > Metazoa > Mollusca > Cephalopoda > Sepiida > Sepiolidae > Sepiola > Sepiola atlantica. Next base: position 132,445,048 of record OY744524.1, read on the forward strand.
AAACGTACGCTAAAAAAAGGGGGAGCCCGACGCAGCTAAAGGCAAACCGGTGTTCCCTGCTGGGCTGCTGGAATCAAAGAGGCCGAGTTTTTCAAATCGGCGCTCTCCAGTGTTTTCTGCTGTGAATGAAACAGTGGTCTGCGATTGGCTGACTTTCATCCAATCACAGGGCACTTATAATTCACTCCGCTTAATAATTCCAATATTCTGCCCTCACACAAAATTGCAATAATCATTGCAACATAATTTGCCACAGTTGAAAGGAGGTTTTTACTGACAAAGGAAAGGGGCAGGAATTTGCCAAAATGCTACGAAATGATTTTTTTTTTGAAAAAGGGGCAGACAATTTGCCAACGTTCTACAATGAATTTTTTTTTTTGGAAAAGGGGGCAGACAATTTGCCAAAGTATTACAAAATGAATTTTTTTTTTTTGAAAAGGGGGCAGACAATTTGCCAAAGTTTTACAAAATGAATTTTTTTTTTTTTTGAAAAGGGGGCAGACAATTTGCCAAAGTTTTACAAAATTAATTTTTTTTTCGTTTTTTTTTTTTTTTTTTTTTTTTGTCTGTGAAGGCAGTAATAGCCCGTGTAATGTTCAAACCTGTTGTTTTTGAAGGCAGTGATAGGTAAGGGTGACAAGTTGTAACTTGAAACCCTCCCCAAAGACAAGAAAGTTCCAACATGAAAATTTTTTTTTGAAAAGAGGCATATTTGCCATGCAATGGGTTGTTCTTTGAATTGCAACAAGGAAGGCTCCAAGGGAGGAAAGAAGAAGGAAAATGTCAAGTCAATTTAAGATTTTTAACCTTTTAAAAGGTTTTTTTTTTTGATAATTAACTTAGTAATATATGTAAGGGTCGTCCTGAGAGTTGCCTTTTCCCTTGATTCCTCTGTTTCGCCTAGGGCGTTGCGAAGTGTGGCTAGAAGTACTGTCTGGATCTGCGATTTGTACTGACTCAGACGTATTAGCTCCCCCCTCACCAGGTGGATCTGAGCTATGAACAGTATTAGGGTGGTGAGCATGTGTCAATGACAGCTCCAGTGGATACAACAACTTGATGGAATGAATCTGAACAGAGCCGTCACCTCTTTTTACCCTTACGGAACAAACTTTGCTATCATCACCCACTATTAACTCCAGAACTCTTCCTAGGAGCCAAAATGGTCTAGTTTTAGCAGGGTTCTTCACTAGAACAACATCATCAATACTAATTTTGTTTCGAAAATCAACCTCGTGCAAGTCTCTACACTGCTCCCTCAAACTGAGTAGATAATCCTGATACCAAAGCTCGCGGAATCTGGACAACATAGAGTCACGAACTTCAATGGATCTGATTACATCTAATCTTGAAGGAGGATCGGATTTCCAAACATCCTGATCATCCAGCTTCAGTGCGAGTCCCAAGTTAGCATTAGGATGAAGGAAGCAATTGGGAGTAATTACTTCGAGGCCTGAATCCGAAGAACATCTATAAGTGAGAGGTCTTTGGTTTATGGCACTCTGAACATCCGAGATTACGGTGAGGAAGTCGAAATAATTAATTCGGGAACGACCAATCGTTTTATACAAACATGATTTAATAGTTCTGATCATGCGTTCCCATGTACTCCCAACCCAAGCAGCATATAGAGGTATTCTGATATGCTTGATATTATACACCTGGAAGTGTTCACTGAACTCTGAGGAGGCATAGGCTTCCTCCATAAGATTACAGCCTGCTATAAATGATTTGGCATTGTCGCTGTAAATATGAGATGGAATCCCATGTATATTCGTGAATCTGATCAGAGCCAGAATAAATGAGTGGGTACTCATGTCTTTAATCAGCTCTATATGTACTGCTCTAATGTTGAGGCAAGTAAATATGAGCATATACATTTTAGTAACCCCCTGATCACCCTTTATCCAAACATGTCCGGTGTAGTCAATCCCAGTGTGTAAAAAAGGTTTAATGAGATTGACGCTGTGTTTGGGCAGATTGGTAACCTTAGGATACTTAAACGCTAAATTATTAAACTTTTGGCACAAGACACACCTAGAAATAACTTTTTTGACGGCCTGTCTTGCCCTGGGTATCCAAAATCCTGAAAGGCGGATTTTGTTCAATGTTGACTGAATGCCTAAATGTTTACATCTTTTGTGGTATTCCACAACAATAAGTACAGTCAACTCATGATCCTTAGCCAATAGAACGGGGTTTATAACCTCATAGTCATAGGTAGTGGTTCTACCCATTCTACCCTTGGTCCTGATTATCTCCCTTTGATCTATGAATAGATTCAAATTCTTTACCAGTTCAGGTACCTTTTTACCTAGAGGAGATTGAAGATAAGCAAATTCTGCAGGAAAGCTTTGTAGTTGCATTACCTTAAGCAGATAAATTTTGGCATCATCGTTAGGGTCCTGATCTAATTGCTTTAGCTTATTACGGATCCTAAAGATATTGGCGGTAACCTTGACCAATTTATTGAAATCAGAAAATTTATTGAATGGTACCACCGGTTGAGGTTCAACTTTGGTTACAGTGCAATTCAAAGAAGTGGATTGCACAATGGACTTATTTTGTGGACTTAGGCACTGAAGTTCACTGGACGGCCATTCTATGGGACTTTTACTGAGCCATTCAGGCCCCCGCGTCCAACGGTTTAAATTCTGTCTGAGCTTTTCCAAAGTTATCCCTCTTGTGAGCAAGTCGGCAGGGTTATGCTCTGTAGGAACATATCTGAATTTTACAGATAAGGATTTCTTTTCCTTTAGTTCTGCTATCATTTGTTGGATATCCCTAAGTCTGTTTCTTACAAACAGATTCTTGGTTTTAATGTTGTCTGACAGGAGCCATGACAACACAACCTGTGCATCCACTGATATCACAACGTCTCCAATCTTAATTTTGGAGTAAGCCTTCAACAGAGGGAGTAAACACTTGATGGCCAGGAACACAGCCAACAGTTCAAGTGTGGGTAAGCTTTTAGGTTTCATAGGAGCCACCGTAGCTTTAGAAAATACCAGGTGGGACTCCCCGCCTTGTATGCAATAAACTGTAAACCCGTAAGCTCCCTTGGAGGCATCACAAAATATATATAAATCAGCAGGACAGTCCTCACTGACTACAAATCTGGGGAACCGCAATGAGTCAAGTTGGGACAGATCACGTGCTAAGGCAGACCATAAGGTCAGAAATTCTTCCGGCACAGCATCATCCCAGTCCAATTTTTGAGACCACAAGTCTCTCAAGAGCATTTTACCTCTGATTGTAACAGGCAAACACAAGGATAGGGGATCGAAAACCCTTGCTATTTGGGATAATACGCCCCTCTTAGTGTTAACCGATGGATCAATAGGGGACCCTGCAATCTGAAGAGTGTCTTCACGCGTGGAATACTTATACCCCAAAACCTTTTCGAGTTCACAACCGTGCTCTACGAATTTTTGGTCCTTTATCATTAGGGTTTTAAGTTTTTCACAATTCGTATTCCACGATCTAAGGTTGAAATGACCTTTTTCCATACGGTTGTTGGCCTTAACATATAGATCCGATAACACCTCAGCAGAGTTACCAGTCTTAATCAGGTTATCGACATAGAAATTTTCCTTCAACATCTCAGTACAGGAATCAGAGGGAAACTTGCACGCATGGTGCTTTATTATAAAGTTTAAGATGAAGGGGCTGGCGTTAAACCCAAAAATGATCGTGGTATACCTAAAACAAACCAGCCTATTACCCTCCTTCATAAAAAAACAAAATCTGTTACGATCCTTGAGGCACCTCAGCTTAATCATAAGAAAGGCTTTATGTATGTCGGCCAACATTACATACTTATTGGACCTAAACTGTAACAGTAACTCTAGCATATCTCCCATTAGATTTATGCCAGGATAAGCAGCCTTATTTAGGGAGCATTTCCCATTAGTTTTTAGGGAGCAGTTAAAAACGGGTCTAATCTTTGTAGTGGTCTGCTCCTGTCTTGAAAACAGGCCTATGGGGTATCCAAACATGCCTTGAAAAATCTTCAGGTGCTACATCAAAGCGTTCAATGATACCCTCACGCTCTTGCTGATGAAACACCTCCACATAATCCTCAAGTAATTTTTGTTGTTCTAGTTTGTTAACAACTCTGTTTAACACAGATAGAGCAACTCTGGTTAGAAGGTACAGACTTTATTTTGTCCTCGTGCCAGGGGAATTCAATATGATAGGTACTGTCCCTAAATTCGATGGAGTTTTCAAACTCCATTATCTTCCTTTTATCATAGTCAGAAATATCTTCCAGTGGTATTCCCAGGGAATCCACATTGAACATTTTTTCTAAATTCCTTTCTACCTGACTTTCTTCGAATATTTCAGCGAAGGGGTCAGGGTAAGTCTTTTTGGGGTTCAGAACAAAATTTACTCTAGTGTCTGAGCATGAAGAATATTCAGACACCATGGCATGATGTTGAAGACCTCTCCCCTGTGATTCAGGAGGGGTGATCTGATTATCATACAACAAATGTTGGCTGTTGCCTAGGGGAGAAATGCCTGTAGGAAACTCCCAAACAGAGCCCCTCATGCAGTCCACCATTTTAATATTTTTCATGAACTGAATCACATCGACACCCAAAAGGCCATGAACTCGTATGTCACTTTTTTCATGCAGAAAAGCCAACTTATATTTCAAATTAGTCAAGTTGCTTTTAACAGATTTGAAATTATCAAACCTGAGATTCATGTTAAACTCATCGTCGATAAGAACAGGTAGGGACAAGGAATTTCCCTTATTTACCTCAACACCCACTACGACTTGGTTCAACCGTTTTTTCTTAGACCCTAGGAAGGTCCTAACATCATATTCCACTGGAGAGAGGAAGGACTCATCACACCCCAATCTGTCCATCACCTGCCTACAGAAATAAGTTCTTTGACTCCCTGTATTAAAAAGGCAGTTGAATTTATGTTTACGTTTCCCTTTCGAGATTGTAATGGCCACCACTGGTAAGATGTAAGTCTGTTCCCGTATGCCAGTGTTCGTACACATATGTGTGGAAACAGAATTGCCTTTATTATTAAAGGACTGTTTGCATAGAGGGCTTATATGAGCTCTAGATTTGCAAAATTTGCATGCATGTGGCAACTTATTTTTCTGGCCGGGGCAGCTATCCGTTTTATGGTTTCCGCCTGCACAAAGGAGGCAGAGATCAAGTTCCTTGCATCTAGAACGCCTAGATTCATAGGAGGAGTACCTAACACAACGACCCATGAGGTGTCCGTTGACGGTACAAAGTCTACAGTGAGTAACAGACTTGCTGGCCCCTGTAGTAAAATTTTCCAATGTAGAAGCACTGGGTTTGTAAACATTGCTCTTAAAATATTCCTGCCGTGACTTAACTCTATCTTGACGGTGAGGAATAGTATTATTATTTTTGGGTTGCCTAGTTCTTTGTAAGGTTTTTATAACCTCGTTATAACTATCAAAAATCTGATTGATTTTTGGATAGTTGTTGTTAAACTTCCCAATTACCTCCTTCTGAAAAATTGGATGCAATTTGGCAAAAATAATATGGCTCATTAACTCAAAGCCGGGAGAATTTTCATTAAAAAAATCCAAGTCAAATGAGGATTTTAATTCTGATAAATCGGCCATGACACCAGATAAAAATTTCCTTACACTTGTAAGTTCTGGATCATATTTGGGACTATAGTCCAATATCTGCCTAAATATTTCATCTATAATGAAAGGCACGTCCAAAAAATTATTTTTTAACAACTCAATGGCTACATCATAGTTGTCGTCCTCAAGAGAGAGGTTAGAAATCAACTGTGAAGCGTAGCCGGTCAAAAAACCTTTTAAGAGAGAAAGCTTCACCCTTTTGTTTTTAACCAAGGTGACACAATTCTCAAATTGAGCCAAGAAATTCTTGAATTCAAATTTCCCTAACTCCTCTCCCGAAAATTTCGAGCATTGTATTTTCGGCACGTGTGTATACAGGTGTTGTTCTGTAGCGCCATTTTGAACAGGAGAGATGGAGGCAGGGGGAGAAGGAACCGATATCATATTTTCTATATCCGAAATTTTCTCAGACACATACGAAATAAATTCGGCCTCTTCAACTTCCGACTCAAGCAAACCACTGTTCTCCAAGACAATATCTGCTTTATAGCAAACTTCACTTATCTTAGTGTTTGCTGAATCCAAGTCAGACATCCATTTGCTAATCACCTCTTGCTGTCTTACGAAATAAGATTTGTTAAGGGAATCTTTACGTATCATAATATCCAATACGGAGGTGATTTTCCTTTTAAGGGACTCTCGCGAGAACAATAAGGATTTAAACCCTTTTAAATCTCTAAAGTCGGTCATAATGCCGCGGTAAGGAAAGAGGAACACTTCTTCTAAGGGATTTTTTATACGTTACACCGGGCGACCGTATAACACCGTTTGTAACTTTTAAAACTGTAAACAAACAGGCTTAAAACAAGTAGCGAAAGCTATTGAATGAATACACCACAAGCACCAAAGGGAAAACAAACAAAAATACGAAAAAGGCGAATCTAGTTTTTAAGCAAAAGACAAATCATCTCCTTCAAGTCGAGCCACGTCACGTTAAGCCTTATGATCTTCTACTTCAACGCAGGATTTAACCTGCAAAATGCTCGTAAAATGCGAATAAAAGTTATCTTAATAATGCCAAAGTAAAGGCATTACTTCTTTTGCAAAATGATGGGATTTTTCCCGCTGAAAATGGAGGACGAAGTCTCAAGTCCGTTGGAAGAGAACTTGGCGGCAATGTACGTGACCGGACAAGAAGAGAGAAGACAAACAACGTATATAGATTGAGAAGGATATTTATATAAAAAGAGGGGGAAAAAGAAGAGAAGAAAGAGTTGTTTGCAAAAGAAATGTCTTTTGTGGACTCACTGAAATGCCAGTCATCTTTTAACAGGATTCCTCTTAAAATATTCCTGCCGTGACTTAACTCTATCTTGACGGTGAGGAATAGTATTATTATTTTTGGGTTGCCTGGATTGTCCTTGTAAGTGGCTTCTTTAGGCAGAAAAAGGGAACTGTGCACACGCAAGGTGAGAAAGAATGGAGGCTCCCGGAACGGGTGGATTAGCCTAAAATGTTCGAAAGGGCCTTATCATTTAGGCCATATGTGCGTAAACGTACGCTAAAAAAAGGGGGAACCCGACGCAGCTAAAGGCAAACCGGTGTTCCCTGCTGGGCTGCTGGAATCAAAGAGGCCGAGTTTTTCAAATCGGCGCTCTCCAGTGTTTTCTGCTGTGAATGAAACAGTGGTCTGCGATTGGCTGACTTTCATCCAATCACAGGGCACTTATAATTCACTCCGCTTAATAATTCCAATATATTTACTTGCATCCCCACAAGAAAAAAGTTAGATACAAGGGCGTTTTTTATGTGGGGGATATCCAGTTTTCTCAAAAGGGGCATTCTGGATGGCACAACAATTAAAATTACCCAGTCAAGAAGGATTTCTTCTCCTCCGACCGAGGACATAACATATACTACACTTTCATCATAGCCCAAAGGAGCGGCCAGTTAGACATTATATATTTTTTCAAACAGGATGTGTGCAAATTAGAAGAGTCCAGATTTTTTAAACTTTTGATACAATGTTTCTTATTGTCAAAAGCTTTGGACCGATGATTTATTAATTAAATTACTAAATGTCCCTTTCTTTATAATGTTTGGGTGACATTGACTCGCTTTGGAAAGATGAAACTTTTGTTGTAAATCTTTTTTAGTTTTTATTGTTCGTTTAGCTTTATATTCAGAAGATGCCCAGAATAATGTGGGCAGGGAGTCCCAAACAACATGCCTCCCCCCTCCTCCACCCTGCGCTCTTGAAAATAATTATTCTTTGTGTTTTCAGTGCGTCTTCCAACAAAAAAAAGATGTCGCTCATAGGAATTCTATTTGTAACTTAGAAACAAAGCTGAAGTGAATAGGTTGATAAATTGTAAAGTGAACTTTACCAACAATGACTGACATTAACCTTTTTCAAAGCTTCTGAAACGCAAGTTCAAAACATAATGTGCATGACTTGACTGAACAGAAGATAAACGTTTACGCATGCACGACCACACATGTACACATGTATTTGTACACAGACAGACACACATACACTCACACAGACATAAACATTGTTTTGATATTAATGAGTCACCACTTACCAAGGCCAAAAGTCACTCGAGGATAAGGGTCAATCAGATTGTCAGTTGGATGATGAACAATATTATGAGAGGATTGAAAACGATGAATGGAATGGACAGGATTTCATTACTTAAGAGGACAGCTCGACAAGTATTTGTTGGCATTGGACTTGAAGACGACCATGTTGAAGTCTGCAGGAAAGCCGTCCCATGGTAATGTGTTCCACAGATGAAGAAGTTCTTGGAAAGAAACTCTGTTCATGGAAATTTCGTTTGGCTTTAGGTACACAGAAGAAAGTTTCTTGCGGTGGTAGTAACTAGACGAGTTCTTGCTGTGAATGTTTTAGAGGGAGGAATTAGAGATTTGAGCTCAATCAATCATCTTCCACAAAAACAACGACAGAGTAATGACTAACAACTTCTTATACGTGAAAAAGAGGGCGTAAGGAAGAGATTATGAAGTCGATTTTCTACTCTGTCAAGGCAGGAAAGAGTGCCCTGAGTGGCACCTCCCCAGATGTGGTAGCAGTACTCTAACTTAGGACGTATCTAACTCTTATACAGATATAGGGGGAATTTTAATCGCAAAGGTTGGAATTTGATGCAAAGTTCTTTGTAAAAATTTTGGCTTTGTCAGATGCTGAGGAAATCACCTCTGGTCTATTAACGATGGTTGGAATAGAAGTCTTACATCTGAGATTCAGTACCTGTTTGTTATTCTCCAAAACTTACTGCAACTAAGCTCCTGCTCAGCAACTCTGAATTTAACAGACTGGGCATAAGGCTCTTTGCATTTTCCATAACCCATTTGCAGTGGTTGCAGGCAGTTCTAAAGCCAGCTTTGGTTTCAGGGCATTTCGATGGAATCAATTGAAATAGTGGTTTCTGTGAGAAATTGCAGCAGAACACTCAGGAATAAACTATGGCTGGCTGTTTGGTCTTTGTTTGAATTTTTGATTGTATAAAACTCCCGATACCAGCGATTAACCAATCATATATATCAGAGGCGACACATTCTTTTTGAAAATGGAATTTTAGAGAAATTTCAGAGATAAAAGACTGGAAGCTATCCCAATCAGACCTTGAGTATCAATACATTCTGCGATGGAAAGGGGCATCCGGGATCTTCCTGAACTTAGATTTGATCTTAATGGAGACAACTAAGTGATCAGAAGAACCCAGAGGAGATAGGATAGTAGATGTGCACTGTTCCGGGTAATTTGTCAGGAAACGATCAAGAAGGCTTGCAAAATGTTCATCAGCATTGGGTACGCAAGTGAGTTTGTCAACAATCTGAGTCAGATCATATGCAAAGGGAAAATCGTGACAACACTTTTCTTCATCCTCAGTCTTGTTATTGTGAATATTGAAGTCAGCACAAACATGAATGTTAGCAGAAGGCTAAATAGGATCTTGTAAATTGTTTAAGAGATTTGCTCAATGACAGTAACTGCATAGTGTTGGGATGATAAAGGAAAACATGAACGCGGTGTTATGAGCAAGTGAAACACAGAAACACATATAGGGCAACTCAGGGCTTTGAGGTCATGATAGAATAACCTGGAATCTTGTTGAAGTCCTTGATGGAAATTTTACACAGAACCAGCAAGCCGGTTTTAGTCTCCTGTAAGTGGAAGGTTAGAATGCAAAGCCCTAATGTTGGAAAATGAGACCTGTTAGTAAGGATCAATGTTAGACGTTGAGGTTCTGGGTGTACGCGTATCTTTTGTTTTAGGACTTTTCATGTTAGGATTGGAAACTGTGGAAGAGGTAAGTAGAGGAGTTGAGAGCAGAACGCAAAGAGAATGAGTATGCAGATTATTTTTGTAGACCATTGAAGAAAGAAAAGCCATTACAGTTCCCACTAAGATGGCATCAAGAGACCCCACTGGAAACTACCACATGGTTCAGACTCCATTCACCAAATAGTAATACACCAGTCCTGTTATTGGCACCTGCTGTCATCTGTTACATCATCTATGGTCGTGAATGAATGGAAGTATAGAAAAACACATGGACACACACGCATTCCATCATTTTACTTATTGATAGAAGAAAATAATCAAGTTTGATTAAATTTTCCCAGAGATAAAGAAATGAAATATTTATCTCTATTTTTAAATTAATTTTTGTAAAAAAAAAAAGAATTTTTTTCCCAATTATTTTTTTCTTTTATTTGCAGATCCATCAAAAAAGCAAATATGGAAGAAGACCAAAATTATCTGCATACTTTAGAGTTGCTTAGTTTAAATCAATAACAGCCATAAGAAGATATTTCACTATCTAATATATAAAGTACAGCCAGTCTGTTTCTCACGTTTTGTCATCGATAGCTTTTTTTTCATACAAAGTATATAATTAAATTATTTTGATATAAAGATCTTATATATTCTGAAACTACTTAATCAATGTTATTGATTAAGTATATTTCATTTTGATCAAAGGGAGTACAACATTATTGTGAGGTCTGCGTTCACACTTCACATCCAGAAAAAGATTTTACTTTATTTTATTTTATTTATAACTTGAAAATTATAGAAAAAAAATAGAAAGATTAATAAGGAGTTCAAAGTTTTGAGTAAGAGTGCACATAGGTTCTCATTGATTTTTTGGAAAATGCCGAGTGTGCCCTGAGGGGTGAAAGACTATGAATTTACTCAAATTTATTTCAATTAATACCACTTTACTTACGTCCCCTCTCGCCCAATTAATGCTGAGTACATTGTTGGGCCCCACCTAAAAAATTGAATGTAGAAAAAAATATGAATAAAAAAAGTAATATGGTGATATGAGCTATGCACAAATCGATATAGGGTTCCTCATTCAATCACGGACAACACCAGAACATCCTGCTAAATAAAATGATTGATTTCATTCTCAAAATGCTTAAATGCCATATTGATTATAATGAATGAGAAGTGGTCAAGTTGATAACAACGTGGACTGACAATCTGAGTGTGTCAAGTTCGAATCCAATCGGTTCCATAGCATGACTTTCACTTATTGATGTTGGCAACCTTCACGTGGTCCCTCCTGTAAGTACTTCATTCTAGAAAGGATTGGGGAAACCAATACCAACAACAGAATCAAACTCTCATTGGCCTTTTGGCTAGGAACAAGGTGTAGTATCTGTTCTGGTGCTGTACTTGGTGTTCTCTGTCTTTGGTCAGTGATGGAAGGTTCCTTCTAGACTGATGCAATTTTTATTTTTGTTCCAACCTAGAGTGCCCCTTTTTGGGGAGCTAGATTTTTCTCCACACTTTTTCAAAACCGACCTTGTGTCTAACTCCGCTCTCGTTTGGTTGTTTTTTTTTTGTTTTATGGCATATCAACCCTTTTCAGGTTATCTAATGCCAAATCCGGTCATTTTGGTTAAAGTTTTTATGATTCACGTTCTTTATATCTTCAATTATTTATTTATGGTGTTTTGCTGTTTTGTAGAGAAAAATTGTTGTATTTGTTTTGGGCTTTGCAGAACATGATTGAGTTTTGCAACAGGAAAGGAAAAAAAACAATAACATCAATGTTTAGTGCATTTTAGGTCAGGAATCCAGTATTTTCAGACATCCTAATCTGGTAGCACCAAGGATGCCTTCGTGGAGAGGCAAGTACATAGGAATAGAATCAAGTCAGTCAAAAAAGTCGTACGATGCTGATTCAGACGAATTTACTTTGTTACTTTATTATAATGAATTAAGTAATGTATAATTCAAAACTAATCTAAAAAAAAAGGTTTCAAAAATACTTAAAAGGTATGGGGGAAATTATAGGCAATTCAAATTAAAGTTAGAACTTATAAAATAACTTCATAATAATAATTCCAAAACTGAAGCTAGAGTAAGAAACAAATAATTAAAAGAATTGCTCAAAATTTTCAAGTTTCAAATTATATCTCATGGGTTTTAGGTTCAATGACATAACTAAGCTCAAATATACATTTTTAGCAATGAACATTTAATAAGGGGATTTCCTGTTCTCTCATTCACCCTATTTCTGGGTTTTTTGTTTATTTTATGTAATCTAAGGAGAGCATAAAGTGGACCTTGGGTTTACTTTCGCCAGTCTCAAAACTCTCGCTTCCTTTATTTTGTACTTTAGTCCTCACATGCCATGAGCGTTGTTTCTGACAAAGGAGGAAGAATTGCTGTTTTCTGGGTCGGAAACTATCCATCTAGCACTATCGTTGGCTAGTTTTTGACCTTGAAGTAGTATTTTTTCTAGCTCCTTACATCAAGTGGCTTCATGTCTTGTCTAGAGCGATTTCCATAAAAAATCTTCTCTTCTTATTTAGATTTCTACATTATCGTTGTGCTTTAGATCTATTTATGTTGCGGCTGGAACATTGATTTCATATTTAGAAAATTGTTTTCAAATATTTAAACATAAAATGATTAGCTAATTAGAGTATGACATCACATGACATACAGATTGTCCAAATCTGGTCATGACCGTTGACATTTTCGTCTGCAAAAACATTTTTAAATTGAAGAGCCTGAAAAATCAATGCTTCATTAAGCACTAATTTCTACAATTGTGGTAATGATTGATATCACTCTAAAAACTTGTCCAAAATCTGATGAATCATTGCTCAAAACAACGAGATACAACGAGCAGGCTGATTTTGTATTCCATCAGAGATCACATCAACGATGCCCCATGAAGTGAAACCTCATTCCCTGCTGATCAGTGTGCAAATGAGCTAACTGAATGGGTTAAAGTTTACATTGAAGCATATGTCCCTATGCGAAAATTCTTCAGCAAATGTTTCACCTCAGAATGTACAGCAGCTATTGCTAAGAGGCAACTAGCATTCTGATAATTCGGCCGCCATAAGTCAACTGTGAATAGACAGAAATTTATAGAGTCAAGAAATAATTGTCAAATAGTGATAGGTGAAGCAAAGAGAAGGTATACAGAGATAACCAAAAAATGCATTCAGTCACAGAAACTAGGTACTTGCGATTTCTGGAAAATCTACAATAGCGTGGTAAACAATGGACAATCAACAATTCCTTCACTATTAAACCATAATGATGTCGTTTGCTGGGCAACTGATAAGGCTGAACTACTTGCCCAGCGTCTGGTCTTAAACTGCACTTTGGACTCTGCAACCCACCCCTTCCCTAAATTCCCATTGCAGACTGAAGCTACACTTGAAAACCTGGTCATCACCCCAACTCAGGTCAGGGACATGATAAAAAACCATGACACTTCCAAAGCTTGTGGGCCTGATCTTATACCAGTAATAGTAATAAAGAAATGCTCTGCTGAACTGGCCCTTGTCCTCTCCAAACTCTACAACAAATGCTTTGCTGATAGCTGGAAAAATACCTCTGTGGTACCAATCTTCAAGAATTCTGGTGATAGAACTGATCCCCAGAACTACCACTCGATCAGTCTCCTTCCACTCTTCGCTAAAATATTTGAATCCTTAATCAATCTAGCGATAGTCCGGCACCTTGATAATGCTGAACTTCTTTCTGATCACCAGTATGGATTTAGACAAGCACGATCTACTGTGGATATACTAACGGTCATCTCTGAACACATATATCATACACTGGACAAGGCAGGTGAAGTTAGGGCAGTAGCACTTGATATATCCAAAGCCTTTGACAAAGTCTGGCTTCTCTTAAAAATTCACTCATATGGTATTACTGGTCAAATATTCAATATAATTTGATCCTTCCTAACCAAAAGAGAGATCCAGGTTGTCCTTGATGGCCGTTCATCTAAGCAACATGACATAAATACTGGTGTACCCCGGGATCTACCCTTGGATCTTTATTGTTTCTGATCTTCATAAACGATCTCCTTGATGACATTGAGTCTGAGATCGGTATATTTGCTGACGACACCATGCTTTACTCTTGTCATCTAGGCAAAATGAACACGCACATATCCGAGGCAATGGATGAATCCTTAGAAAATGACCTGTAGGCTGTAGTGGAATGGGGTCATAAATGGATGGTAACTTTTAATGCTGCAAATACAAAGAAACCTCTTCAACCACAGATTGTTATGGTAAATAGCACCCTACCTGGGAGTTCATTCAAACTCCTCACCCTAACATTCACAGCTAAAATGAATTGGAAGAAATACATTCAAGACATTGCCAAGGCTGCTGTAAAGAAGGTGGGCTCCCTCTACCGTGCTAGTAAACTTCTCACATCTGACATTATCCTATATCTTTACAAAGCCACCATTCGCCCATGCATGGAATATTGTTGCCACATCTGGGCTGGTGCATCATTCACTAGTCTTTCCCTCTTAAACAAAGTCCAAAAAACAGTTGCAAACTTAATAGGTCCCTCACTATCCACCAAGATCCAGCCCCTGTCCCATCGCCACAATGCTGCATCCTTGTGTTTGTTTTACAAATACTTCAATGGGTTGTGCTCCGATGAACTTGCTGCTCTAGTGACCCCTCGATGAAAATACTCTAGACCAACCCGACAGTCAGCTAAATCCCATCCATTCGCTGTGGAGGTCTCCAGATGCTGTAGAGCCTTCTACTCCAATAGCTTTTTTCCTCGTGTTGCCAGTCTCTGCAACTCCCTCCCTGCTCCCTGTTTCCCCGACGGTACTAACATGCAGAAATTTAAAACTAATGTAAACGGACACCTTGCTACACAGCTCATAACTTAGGATGACCCCCTGAAACTTACACCCTAATTCTCAGTAGCTCCTTACGCCTACAGTGGCGACCTGCCTTGTTTGGGGTGAAATATGTTATAAAAATTTTTTTTTTTTAATTAAATGGTTTTTAAAAACGTATTTTATAATATGGTCGCATATTGTGAGGAATTTCCACATCATATTTGGTTTTATTGAATTTAGTAGTCAGTGCTCAACTGTCTAACCAGTTGAGTCACAAACAAATAAACTGAAAAGAACACTAAAACTCCGGTTTATTAAAAGGCTTGAATCTTCCATTATGCCCAGATGTGTAAGTCCATTCTCTGAATTTTGATTGGCTGCTAGTCCATAAGTGGATAATCTTTAGGAAAATTTTGCTTGAATTAAGCAATATTTCCAAAACAACTTTTGGTACACTTTATGCTGTAAGTGTCAATTTGATTCTACAGGTTTAACATCTGTTTTACATGTTTGCATGTGTTTGACAGCTTTTGGAAATTTACTTCCAAACTAACTTATTTCTAGCCAGGTTTTTATTTATCCATCTTTCTCTTAGATCCATCTTTTTCATTACCTCCAATATTTTCCTTGGCCTTCCCTTGCCAATTGCCCCTGCTACCTTAACTGTTCTACATGTATTAACCAAAGAACTGTCGCTCATTCTTTCAACATGACCATACCAACAAAGTCTCCTGTTCTGCATACATCTCCCTATACTGTCGAGATTTAATCTTCTTAGCAGGTCATCAAATCTCAGCCTGTCTTTAAGACTCACATTACACATCCATCATATCATTTTTATATCATTTCTCTCCATGCAACGCATGTGCTCAACCTTAATTGGCCAGGTTTCACTTCCATAGATCATCATAATTAGTACACATGTCTGATAGACTCTTCCTTTGTTTGAAGTTAAATATGAAAATTTCAAACTGTTACAGGACTTTATGAACACTCTGTATGACAGTATTTATCTTTCCTTTTTATTCAGTCGATGACCAATCAATCCTTAATCCATAAAAAGACAGAGCTTCAAACTTGCAAAATCTCTGTCCCTCTGTATCCCTCCCTCCCTCTCTCTCCCCCCCTCTCTCTCTCTCCCTCTCTCTCTCTCCAAGAGTTTTTGCTTTATCATTCTCAAATACACAATATTTTTAAGTTTATCTGACAATGCTTCTGGATCTCTTCATCTCAGAAATACCTTTCAGTTGAGTGTTTCTATTTTAATGCCCATCAACTGAACTCTTATAGTCCTTCATGTTTTAAACATCTTTAATCTTAAATTACAGCAAAGAAAGAAAGAAAGAAAATGCGCACAGATATTTTAGATGTGATCTTGGACATTTTGGACAGTCGATTTCAAAACATCAATTCCCTCTTCTTTCGAAGATATAGATAGAACACAGATAATTAAAATACATTTCTTATTGACTACACATTAACTATTAAGACTCTATACTGCCCGAAACCTGCATTGACTGGAAGTGATGTTTGCATTCCTAACTCTAACCCCAAAACACATGAAATGATAACCCTTTGTTTAAATATATTTCTAGATGCATTTAAAAATGGAAGGGAAATAACTCTTACTAGTCCTTGTGTGATTAGTATTTCATCATTTTCATAATGGTTAGATGACTTTTTCCATATGCGTTATTCTGGTAAAAAGAATTCTGCTCTTAACGATAACTCAAATAGTTTTTTGATAATAGTACTAAGTAGTACTAGTACAAATGCCAACATGATATTAAAGAACAGAATCTTTCCTGTAAAGTTTCATAATAATCTGTTAAGGCATTATAAAAATGTCAATAGAAAAACCTGTTTTTAGCTATTTAAAGCTTACCACTGGAAGAGAAATGACTCTTACTAATCCTTGTGAGACTTACATCCGGGTACTGATACTTATTTCAGTATCTCATCGTTTTCATAAAGGTTAGATAACTTTCTTCCATGTGTGTTAACAATGAAAAAAGATGTCTGCTTTTGACGATAAATGAAATAATTTGTCTGATGATAACATTATTTTTAGTGATAAATGACAACACGATATTAAAGAAAAAAGTCTTTTCAGTCAAGTTTCATAACAATCTGTCCAAAAGTGAAGGCATTATAAAAACGTAAACAGAAAGAAAAAAAAAACAATGTTTTTAGCCATTTTTTTTTTTTGTAATTCCTTACAGGACTGAGGCTTTTGGCTTAATAAATTTTCAACAGGATGTTAAGAGTTAAAGACAGACAGTAAAAGTGTGTTCATTTTAGTAAAACTTTCTTTTAAGAATATCCTCTTTCAACTGACATTCATCATAGGATTATCGTCACAATTTAAACACAAATTGAACATGACAATCGAACAAATATAAATCCAATAATCCTTATGTCATCAATCTACTTCCACTTCCACACACACGTCTGCTTTTGATGATAACTCAAACACACACGCAATCACACACACGTATATACCCACATGCATACATACAAACAAGTATAAACACAAACAATCGTTATATCATTTAAGCCAATGGTAAAGATGTATAACAGAGGTAGAGAAGCTATATTAAAAACCTCATTTTAAAAAGAGTTGAGAAAATGTCTAAAAGTATAGAGGAAAATTATAGTCAATTCTTGTACACATTCAAATTCAAGTTAGAACTTATAAAATAACATCACAATAAAAATAATAATTTAAAAACTGAAGCTAAAGTAAAAAAAAACATAATTAAAAAATTGCTCCAAATTTTCAAGTTTGAAATTATAACTCCTGGCCAATGCCCGGTTTCTCCTCTCGTTCCTAATATTTTTTTAATTTGTTACATTAGTACATTTTTCGTACTAATTAATCACAATTTATCAAGGCCAAAAGCCACTCGAGAATAAGGATGAATGAGATGGAATGATTGCCAGTTGAAAGATGAAGAACATTATGAGAGGATTAAGGATGATTGATGGAATGAACTAAGTTTGATTACTTGTGGGGACGGTATATGATAGGAATCTCTTGATATTGAACTATATTGTAGTCTGCAGGGAAACAGTACCACAGCAATGTGTTCCACAGATGGAAGAAGCTCTGTTTATGAACATTCGCCTAATGTTAGACACACAGAAGAAGACAGGACAATTTTTTTGTTGTGGTAGCAAAAAGAGTTCTTGCTGTGAATGTTTTATAAGGGAGAATCAGAGATTTGAGCTCAGTTGAGCACCTTTCATGGAAGTAACGATGGAGTAGAGAGAGACTAGCGACATATCTTCTGTGGGAAAAAGGGGTTGTGAGGAACAGAAGAGGTCATTCCTCACTAGATTTTTAAGTTTATTTTTAACCCTGTCTCGGCAACGAAGAGTGTTCTAAGCAGCATCTCCCCAGATGTGGCCCCTGCTCCATCTTAGCACGTATCTGACTCTTATATAGGTAGACGATTGTATCAGGAGACAGGTACTTCCTGGAGCGGTAGAATGATCCAACCATATTTTAAACACGTATTATTACTTTTTTTATTTGAATTTTCAAATCCATTTCGAAAATGGTTGAACAAATATTCAAAATTTGGTAGGAAAGTTATAGGTAACTAGAATATGCGT
Source organism: Sepiola atlantica (assembly GCA_963556195.1). Classification (NCBI taxonomy): domain Eukaryota; kingdom Metazoa; phylum Mollusca; class Cephalopoda; order Sepiida; family Sepiolidae; genus Sepiola; species Sepiola atlantica. Next base: position 132,463,420 of record OY744524.1, read on the forward strand.
CCCAGGGTAAAATGAATTCCTCGAACAGAACAGTTTTGCACCACTTTTATGTTCCCTTATGAAGATTAAAATTAAAATATAATGCTACTGAATCCTTATGCCGATTTTGATCAAAATCTATTATATGATTTTGATCAAAATCTATTATATGATTTTGATCAAAATCTATTATATGATTTTGATTTTAGAAAATGTCTAAAATTTAAGACTTAAGCTTAAGGGTATTTAAGATGAAATTAAAATTCATGGAATCTTGCTTCATTCGTTTATGCAAAACCGAAATATTCGAACTATGCCCCTACACTATTTAAAATATTCCAAAGTAACTGAAAGTTAGGTAATATTTATTAATTAATGTCTAATATCTATTATTAAAATTTCACAAGATATCTGAATTTTCATAAAGGGCTTCCACCCCATCTTTGCCCTTTTGCATAAAACTAAACTAAACTAAATATAGCCCACATTACCTACCCTTATGTCTAGTAGCTGTGCTTCAAAATTCATAATGGTCGGTTAATTACTTTAGAAGTGAATCGTATACATATAAATATATAAACATATACACATACCTAACTTTATATAAATAGACATTTTTGTACTCACGCAAGTTCTGGATTTGTTTTGTCTGTTTCATGATATAAACCCTTTTTGCTTTATTTAATGCCAAAACAAAAAAAACCTATGGGAAATTATTAATTGTAAACAATTCATTAAACACAAGTTGCTAGTTTACCCATAGCTTTCTCAATTGTATAAAAGTACTAGCTGTACCTATCCAGCGTTGTTAAGGATGCAGTGAAGGTTTTTAATTTTTATTTGGTAAGATAGAAAAAAATATAATAGGAGTTTGTCTATCTAAAATTTGAGGTATCCCCCGTGTTGATTTTTATTTTTAAGTGATTATTTAAAAATGTTATACTAGCAGTCGTCTGGGCTGAACTAAGTAATTTTAAAAATAAATTGTAGCAAAGTATGTTATTATATTGCCAATAAGATGGTAGAACAAGAACAAATGAAAATTGGCTCGTCAATGTTTGGTTTGTCAGCTTAAATGCTATTTGGGTCTGACTTTGAAAATCCGACAAGATAACTTTATATATTAGATAAATGACTGCAATAGAACAGACTGGATTTAAACTCAGCTTAGTCGATTCCATTAGCATTGGTATCCATGACACCGCACTTGTGCAGCCTCTGAAATCTTTCAGAAGTGAACTTGAAGCTTTGGAACTTTCAGAACATAGTCATTTGTAGGATGTTATTTGCCACTTCTTTGAAGATGAATTGGATGAGAAAATATTGTTTTTGTTATTTAATCTATTGTACGAGTGTACACTTTCCATAAAAAATGACAACAAAAAAAATTATGCTTCGCCAGTGTTCGTGCTCCAGTCCCTGTCCCATCGCCGCAATGTAGCATCCTTGTGCTTGTTTTACAAATACTTCAATGGATTGTGCTCCGATGAATTGGCTGCTCTGGTGCCCCCTCGACGTAAGTACACTAGACCAACTCGACAATCGACTAAATCCCATCCATTCACTGTGGAGGTCCCCAGATGCCGGAGAGCTTTCTACTCAAATAGCTTCTTTCCTCGTGCTGCTGGCCTCTAGAACTCCCTCCCTGCCCCCTGTTTCCCCGACGGTACTGACATGCAGAAATTTAAAACTAATGTAAACAGATATCTCGCTGCGCAGATCCCAACCTTCTCCCTGTTCTTTCTTCTCAGTAGTCCCTTATGTCTACAGTGGTGGCCTGCCTTGTTTGGGGTGAACTACGTTTAAAAAAAATTTTTTTTTTAAATTCATATAAAATAAAGAAAATGTCTCAAACTGGGAAGTTTTAAAAATGAAAAAAGAAAAAAGAAAAAACTTACCAATATAGAAAGAAGAAAGGAAAAAAGAAAGAAAACGTCTCATTATGGAAATAAAGTGAGGGTTTCTTTCCGACTTCGTTTCAGACGTCGGCATAGGAAGTGTTTGACTTTCTATTTGCTTTCTCCCTTCCTTCCCTTAACACATGAAATCGTTTCTTCCAGCAGTTTTTTTACTCACTAACTTTTGCATGATGGGATGGATATTTATTTATATATAAATAAATACATATTGGTCTTTATTATAGAGGAGGATAAAAAAAAAAGTCATATTTCTGTGTGTGTACGATTAAAACTCAGAAACTGCACTACCAAAAATGCACAAGCAAACCTTACATATTCCGATTCAGTATGACACTGAGCTGGTTTTGGTAATAAAAATATTCTTATATTCATTAGTTTGGAGTGGGGGGGAAGCGTGAGTAAGATTACTGTCATTCTTACTGGTAAATGTGCGAAAAAGAACACTGAAATTAGGTCAAACAGTCGGCTGCTGCTGATTATTTCTATTTTTTCTTTTTTGTTTCTTTTATATTTAGTTGTTAAAGTTTTTACGAGAGAGAGAGAGAGAAACAGCCTGAGGGAATGGTATGTTAAAAAAGTAACGTGATGAAATATGATTTAAAAAAAAAGATGTTACACGTGACGAAATTCTTCTAATATATAGTTGTCTCCTTTACAAAGTAGTCAGCCATCTTTCTTTTATCCTCCATGTGGCTGCAGTATATTTCGGATGCAATAAACTCAAAACAAATTCTATTGTTCCGACCTTTTGTTCATTTTACGGAGCTCAGAGTGTAGCCTAGCTGGAGTATTATTCAATCCTTACAGTGTTTCCACTTAGTCGGCATAATCAGCTGGTCGAATTTCTGTAGTCGCAGTGGTGAGGTGGCAGTTGAAGTTTCAATTAACAAATTAAATATTAAAAAGAATGTTACTGCGCATGTGTGTTAATCTGGCCCAAACATAAATTCCGTCAAACTTTTACTCTTTTGAAAATCTCTCTGATGTTAAATTATAAAACTTTCTTATAAAACATGTAATTTATTGAATAAATGCTGAGAATCTCATCAAAATTTGATTTTTGGTTATTAAAATAAATCAATACATTGATTTTATGTTTTGGAATTTTTCAGATGAAAATTGATAATTTGTATTATTTGTATTATTCAGACTACTGTTCTCATCTTGGATGGTATTCTCACAACGTTTCAGCTGATGTAACCTCTGACCCTCTTCAGGTGTATCAAGGAATCTGTACAGAATTTCGAACGGAATCCTTTATTTAGTCCACGGGCATAGTTTACTCTCGTTCTATCAGCCTGTGAGAACAGTAGTCTAAATAATCCAAATAATAAAAACACATTGATTTGTAATGTGAGACGTATATCATAGATGGAGGGCGGACATGATGCCCTGGTGCAGGTACTGCACACGCATGTGTTTACACTGTTTGAATTACGAATCTGTAGAAATTTCAGTTTTAAATCTATAGAGATGCTGAAATGAATTCTTGGATTATTTTTTTTTATTATGATCTTTAAAATCTAGTGGAGGATGCCCTGAACAAACAGAGAAACGCATCAGTTTCGGCCAGCCCAGCAAGGTTGGAGGGGGGATCACATGTGGCTGAAAGTTGGCCTGTCTAAATATGTAAGTGGTATCTCTCCCTCCAATTCATTCCTTCTAAATTTCTCTCTCTCTCTCGTACACATGCATTTGATTTCTGTCTTTGTTCTGTTAAAAATAAAACTCTTCAAAACCAAACTGGCATCCACGTGGTTCTCGATTAACCAGCGAGGAACAGGAGCCAACCGTGCGAGCATGGACAAAATTTAAGTTACAACGAAGATGCATGGGTGTATGATGTTATACACCCGCAACGGTAAGCAGTATCTAACACCATCTTCTAAGAGGATACATATTTTTATTTTTCACCAGTTATGTGTTAGTCATATATAAACAAATCGAGGGGGATATTTTTTATGTAAATCGTACAATTTGCATTCTCCACCCACCTTACTGATTACTGAAATGTATACGTATTTCAGAGTGGTTCACTTACAATTACGTTTTCTCATTCTTTTCTTTATAAACAAAAGCTAGGGTTCGTTTGTAATGTAGACACTGCTGGATTATTGAGATATTCATCCATGGATAGGACATCATAATTATAATTTAAAAAATGTAAGATGTTAAAGAAAGTATTTTGTTCGTTTCTTAGTGTTTACCGGCCTCTCAACCGTTATAAGGTCAAAAAAACAATCCTTCTTTTTTTTGTGAATGTGTCTAAAAACATACTTGTGTGTGGAATTTTATAATTTATGATGTGTGAGTGATTTTATTTTATTTTTGAATTTTGATATGCTTTTTTAGGTTGTGTAAGATATTATTTGGGCCATTCTTTTGAAGAGGGTTTTTTTTAATTGTTTCCTTGGTAAGAAAGTTAATTAACATTTTTATGCAGGATGAAGGTTAATTGGTATTTGTTTCTTGTCAGATGTTATTTTGATAATAGTGGATTTTTTTTGTTAAAGAAAGTAAAGAAATATTTAATTCAAAAATGGTTTTAATCTTTCAAGTTTCAAATTATTGTTCTCAGGCAACACCGGATTTCTTCCCTATTTCTTAATGTTTTTCACTTTGCTGCATTTGAATATATCTTTTAAACAAGGGTTATTACTTTTTTATCCAAATTTTAAAATCCATTTATGTGTATATACATAAACTGCATCGTGCACAATGCCAGATCATTTACTACAATATTCAATATATTTCCGATGGCACCGGAACAATGGAACGATCAGTCATTTCTAATGGATCCATTGTGCTGTGCTGTGCATTGCGAATATCTCTTAAGCTTGGATTGGTTTGGGATAGAGATTTATCTTGTGAAACCTTAAGCATTCTTGTAGATCTCAAGCTTAAAGGATAAGCACACTTCCCAGAAAGACTAAAATAGTCATGACTATTTTGGGACATGGAAAAAAAAATGGAGGAAGTAGACTTCTAGATATAGCAGTAAAAGTAGTCTTTATAATAATGATTGAATTAATAATAATCGTAATACTAAATCGACCACTCTATAATAAAGAACTATATATATATATATATATATATATATATATATATATATATATATATATATATATGTGTATACATATATATATATGTATATATACACACACATATATATATGTGTGTGTGTGTATATGTATATATATATATATGTGTGTGTATATATATATGTGTGTGTATGTGTATATACACATATGTGTGTGTGTGTGTGTATATATATATATGTGTATATACATATGTGTGTATATATATATGTGTATACATATATATATGTATATATATACATATATATATGTGTGTGTATGTGTATATACATATGTGTGTATATATATGTATATATATACATATATACATATGTAAGTATATATATACACACACATATATATATACATATATGTATATATATACATATATGTATATATATACACACACATATATACATATATGTATATATATACACACATATATAAGTATATATATACACACATATATATATATATGTATATATATACACACATATATATATGTATATATATACACACATATATATATATATATATATATATATATGTATATATATACACACATATAACACACATATATATATATATGTATATATATACACACATATATATATATATGTATATATATACATATGTATTTACATACATATATATATATATATATGTATTTATATACATATATATATATACACACACCCATTATATATATATATATATATATATATATATATATTTATTGATCAAGTTCAAATATGTTAATAAAGTGAACATGAAACCAAGTTTTTCAAGAGTGCTCAATACCAAGTAGAGCATTTATAAAATTACATAAACAATTCACATAAACAGATTTTAGCTCTGCCTTTGACAAGATGCTGTAATACACATTGAAACGTTGGTTGAGTGACGTAAGGCTATAATATTGTTTATGTAATTTTATATATATATATATATATATGTATATAAAATTACAAACCGGTCAGCTGCCCTTTTCATCTTTTTAATTCTTAATTCATCATGATTAATAAATATTGTCTCTTTCATGCCATTATAAAGTTTTGTACTACAAAGAAAATATTTAAATATATATATATCTTAATCCATCCCATCACACAAAATTTAGCAAGTAAAAAAAAACTGCCAGACGAAACCATCTCAAGTGTTTAGGGGAAAGGTGAAAGCAAATAGCAAGTTTAACCCCCCCCCCATCTTAAAGAATCTGGAAAGAAATTCTTTTCTATTTCCATAATGATTGACACGTTTTTATTTCTGTTTAGAACTTTACAGTTTGAGACGTTTTCTTTCTTTTATCTTCATTTTTACTTCACCGATTTAGATGTTATTTTATATAAATATGAATATTAGTGCGAACACTAGCAAAGCATATTTTTTTTTCAATCATATTTGCTGGAGGGTGCATATTCATCATATTAATATTCACTGAGTTAATTTCTGCGCGTTTGTCTACCTGTTCATATAACTTACGGTTATGTCACATTGAAACACTGGTTCTCATCGAATCATGCAAGTTAAGCATCGTGGAGCCCAGTCAGTACTTAGATAGGTGACCATTTTGGAATACTATGTGTCGTAAGTGGTTACAAAAAATCACCTGTAATAACATTGAGAAAGATATTAATCCATATCCCCCCCCTTCTAACTATGGGTGAAATAGTAGATGAGACTTTCAGGCCTTGGTAGAGCAACTAGTGTAGAATGAGGATAACTACAAGATACCACTAGCCATTCTCTGCTTATTCCTGCATTGCTTCCCAATATCGTGGAATTCTTCTTTCCACTGGACTTAAGTTATCCAAACATTTTTTTTTAGCTTGCAGGCAAAAGACATTTACTTCCAGCAATGTTAATATCACAGTTTTGCAGGTGTAAATTCACAATGTGGGTGCAGAACTCTTGCGACACTCGTGGCTCCTGAAATAGAACTCGGACTTTGTTTCATGCCCAGTCACACAGAATGCAACACTAAGTGACTCCTCACGAGTGAACCATGACATATTGTTATATAGATAATTTGAAGACATTAGTTGTTGGTCGAATGTGTGGTCTTGTAACATATCAATCCTTGTCTGCAAAACCCACATGTATGTTTTGTATATGAATGGTTTGGGGATTAACTTGTTTTGTAGGCAGGCGTATATTTTGTAAATAAATAGTCTGTAAATGATAAATTTTATTTATCACATGTCTGTAAATGATAAATTCTATTTATCACATGTCTGTAAATGATAAATTCTATTTATCACATGTCTGTAAATGATAAATTCTATTTATCACATGTCTGTAAATGATAAATAGTCTGTAAATGATAAATTCTATTTATCACATGTTTGTAAATGATAAATTCTATTTATCACATGTCTGTAAATGATAAATTCTATTTATCACATAGATGAAACACGGATAGATGCAATAATTCTTGGTTAGAATTGACCTGGAAGTAATGGAAACCAAGGAGTGACTACACATTTCTCAAAGCTCCCAAATCGGGCCCTCACCATCAGATGCACAATCGATTGACTACTCATCATGAAATGCGGGGCTCAATCCCCCCCCCCCCACTTTACGGTCATCAATAATGAAGTTGTATATGCATGTGTTTAACCGGGCCCCCCTACTTTTTAGAAGAGCCCCCCTCACTTTTATAACTGTCCCGCCGGTCCTGATATATGAAATAATATTTAAGTTATGCAAAAAAAAATTATGTTGTTGAGAAACGTGTAGTGACATAGTGAACAGGAAGTTACTTTCCGGAAGTGACATGGAGTATTGAGATATAGAAAAAAGAAAGATTAGTGACACTCACTCTTTGGTTCTGTCTGCAAGACGAGACAGATATGTTTTCAAAAGACTTCTTCTCTCACCCCTATTGGGGGAGGGGCTGAGGGAAGACTCATGATGTATAACTCTATGTCTTACTCTCCAGAAGGAATTTAAAAGAAAATAAAACTAAGAAAAATACTAAAACCCAAAAGTGTTGTTATTTAACACTACAACGGAGAGAGACGCTATGCCATAACTTCTACTACGATCAAAGCCAAAGTCACATCATGGAGACACATATAACTATCATTGCTACGAGTTGAACCGCGCTGGCCATATTTGTTTACGTGGCAAAAATCTGTTTGCTGTGTTTCAGATGACCTCTTGAAGCCATGATCCTTCTTAAGGAAGCTAAGAGATTATGTTCCATACATGGTCAAAAACAATTATTAACATACACAATCTGATACATCCTATTGACATATCCCAATCTATTGTTCTATTGTCTGTCTTTAATTGCAATATGTGAAAATGTGTGAAAACACGAGACAGAATGTTTTTACTAGTCCAATGATGTGTAAACATCATGGCGGACATCAAAAGCATCGACACCTTGCACATTGATTATACGACGTAAGTAAATGTTGTCACCAAATTTTAATAACAGAAATTCATTTTATCCATACTTTTTTCTAAGTGGTCGAGCATAATCTAGCGGAATAAAGAGGCACAGGTTGGATTGTCATATTTTATGACAACTAAAACATGATTATTTGTTTATTATTAGTATCGGCTGAGCTTAAATCTCTGGTTCCTCCATGTAAGATATTCACAATTAGGACTCGTTTTCTACCACAGCTAAAAGGAACTTTCCCTTCTTCAGGTGGAATTTCCATAAACTGAGCTTTTTTCCAAGAACTTCCCATCTGTGTAACACATTACTGTGGGACTGCTTCTCTACAGACTACAGCATGGATATCTTCACATCCAAGGTCAACAAAAACTTGTTATAAATCGTCCCTATAACTAATTAGACATTGTTTTTTCTAATTAACAATTTATTATTTTCAATACTTTCATAATATTCTTCATCATTCAACTGACAATCCATCTATCTCGTTAACTCTTATTCCCGAGTGGTGTTTGGCCTAAAAAAAGAAAATACAATGTTGTTCTCAATTATTCCGAATTACCTATCTTTAAAAACGATAAAACAAAATAACAAACGACAATGTCTTCAAGCTTAACGTCATTGCAAGAAAAGTGTACGCATTTCTTCTTTTACATCCTTCGGAATGGTATTTTATGTTTACCTCCTCTTCAGGAGGTTAGACACAAGGTCAGGTGTGGTTTTGAAAAGCCATCGGACTAGGAGAAGCACACTCTGGCCTACAAAAAAACGCCTAAGCATCACCGTCAGCATTCCCCAGTAGGAGTGCCTCAAGCAATTAACAATAAACTAATCCTTCCTCATAGAGAAGGTAAAGCATGGGAAGGTGAATCTTCTAGGACTGAACAGCACCATACGTCAGCCCGACAAAAGTAAGGCCACTGTCGGACTGATTGTCGAAGACGTATTCTGGACTGGTATGAACAACACCTACTCAAGCTGTGCTTCAAAATGGTAATCTAAAAGAAATTATTGAATATTTATTAGCATAAATTATTAAGCACGGTAAAACAGCAACCTAAATCAATATTTTAAAATAATTCTATACATGTGCATTTATACGTATATAGATAAATATATATCTGTCCAGCTACACGAATGTTAGCGGATAAAAACATGCCAGACAAAACCATTTCAAGTGTTTAGGGGTAAGGTGAAAGCAAATAGTAAGTTCGACCCCCCACCCCCTCTCTAAAATGGATTTGGAAAGGAATCCTTCATTATACTTCCATAATGAGTCGTTTTCTTTATTTCTTTTTCCCCTTTTCTATACCGATTGATACGTTTTTCTTTTTTCTTTTTTAAAACTTTCCAGTTTGAGACGTTTTCTTATTTCTTTTTTTTTAATTTCACCGATTGAGACGTTATTTTCTATGAATATGAATATTACTGTAAACACTAGCAAAGCATATTCTCCCTCCCATCATTTTTGATAAATGGTGTACACTTGTATATATATAAATGTAAACACCATAAGTAAAGAAATGTTTTGTACAAAATTGTAAAATTTATTCCTGAAAGAAAGTAGCAAACACAAATACATTATCTTCCTTAGATATCTGGGTTATAACAGGCTGACAATTATAACAAACCGACATGAAAATGATTAATAAGGTAATAATAATGATACAATTTAGTTAATGGCATCATTTTGAAACAGTCTCTGGAGATGTAATCATTAATCTATGGAAGGCAATTTAGTAATAATTTTTTATTCAACACCTGATCAATTTTACGTTATTAGAAATTAAGTTAAAGTTTAAATAAAGAAACTAATTAGTTCTTCATAAATTAAAAAAACAAAAACGCAATTTTTCCTTTCTCAATAATATAACATTTGTTTTCCTCAATAATACTTAATTCTATAGAAACATTTTGGTCTTCTCAAGTTAAAAAAGATAGTTAATTATTCCAGTAATTTATTAATATTTTTCTTAAATTACTGTTAATACTGATAAAGACACACACACACCACAGATGTCACTTAATGATTAATTTTAAGCGAATTGTATCAGAATAAAAAATAAATAAAATGGCACTTTGTAGAGCGCATACATCCATTATGGCTGGTAGCAGTATTAGGTTTCCTGGTAGTTGGTTTTTGACTATGGAATCGGTATTGGCTAGCCATATTGTGTGACCTAGCTCAGGATCGGCGAAAGTGAGCTGCAATGTACAGACACTGTACTTGCTCGGGAAGAAGCCGACTTAACCTGACCAGGGTGATAGCCGATAAAAGTAAGCAAGTTCTTTTTTTAACTCAGCGTCCCGAAAAAGTCTTAAGTACTAATTTTATTAAAAATTAGACAAAACCATTTATTGTCAATTTTGTGACATTTTCAGTGTAGGGGGTGGGGGTGATTTTCCAGCGACACAGGGTGACAACCCCCCCCCAAAAAAAAAATGCTACCCATGGAATTATTTATAAAATTCACAATCCTTTCTGCAATTCAACTATATTTGGTACAAATAAACTTCAGTTAATGGCTGACTTGTCCACCAAGTTTCAGCAATGAATCGCCAACAGTCTTTGTTTTATTGCCGTTCAATGATAAGCACACCTGGATAAGACATGCAAAATTGTCAATAACTGGCACACTCCTCTTTTGATTTTCTCTGTGACGCCCTTTTCAGTTCAGGAATAGTCTGAGGATTGTTTTGATAGACATTAGCTTTGAGATACACTCCAAAATAAAAGAAATATGGGGGAGGTATGGTCTAGTGAGTGTTAAGCTCATCTACTACTGATGAGATGATTAACAAAGTGTCCCCCCGTATATCATTGAATGACAATCAAACAAAGACTGTTGGATATTCATAAATGAAACTTGGTGGACAAGTTTATTTGTACTAAATATGATTGGATTGCAGAAAGGATTGCGAATTTTATTAACGATTTCATTAGTGGCATTTATTTTGGAGGGGGGTGCAATGAAAAGGCTGCAAAGAATCCACAGAATGCAATCAAAAATCAACCCAGAACATTGAAACATGATCAATTCCTCAAGGATTCATAGAAGATGAAACCATTACAAAATGCTAAAGAGCAGATCTATTTTGAGCACCAGTTTATAGAAGAAAAATTCTTACAAAACATTCATTATTGAAAGAACAGTTTCTTACTCTGCAAACTAACAGTAAGAACCATTAAAAAGGAACCATTAAAAAGAACCATTAAAAAATGTTATAAACCATTAAAAAGCAAATCTACTTTGAACACCAGTTCACAGAAGAAAACATTTATTATCGAAAAAAAAAAACACTTCCTTGCTCCATAAGCTCACAGTAAGATGTGCAAAACAAACTGCCTTTGCCACATTCAAACCTCGAAAGTTTTTATTGCGACAGGCTGCTGCCAACTGGCCAGAGAACCAGTCAATCACCACACGTGACTTGTTTTAAAAACTGGACCCTTGAACGATTTTATTTCTTTTTTACCACAGAATGTAAACCGTTTATTTTCGGTCTGAGGTACAACATATTTCTCTGGTTGATTCTGTTGCAAAAAGTATGTGTCACCTTCATTCTCCTGGAAATTCTTCATTACAGGAATTTTACCAATCATGCATTGAAAATTCATTAAATGATTGACTGACGTTATAGACATGGAAGATATATTTTTGATTAACTCTATAAATAATGTCATCCACCAAAAAATAAAATTGACATTTTCTGCTTCTTCAATAATTATTTCTGATTTTTCAAGACATTTTTCTTATTTCCTGAAGCTAAAGTTTTCACATCTAACAGTAAAATTGTATGACTTTTTTTTTTTATTAGTAAATAGATATTTGCTGAAATATATGGAAGATATTTAAAAAATTACTTATATGGCATTCGTGGAGATGGGCCTACTACACTACAATTTTAGTTGTTGGTCTTTTTTTGACTAGAAAATACTGACCATTTTTTCATTTTTTTTATAGAATATGTAAACTATAGACAAAGTCTGCTAGAGTTAGGAAAGGTGCATATTTGACAGCACTATGTCACACCAGCTGGAAGATCCAGACTTTGTTGTCGGATAAATTATTCAGCCACGTTGCACTTGATGTTTGCTTTCCCAACTCACCTGACTGTAACCCTCATAACATCTTTATATGTGGCCTGGTGAAACACAAAATCAACCGCTCTTACTAATGTATATAAGTAATTAAAAAGAAAACATGCCAATACCACCGTACTTCTTCCATAAAAGACTAAATGTGTGTGCTGCTGCTCTGAATCAACTGAGTATTGATTTACTCCTCTCCAGGAGTTAGGCACAAGGCCAGTTTTTATCTTACTCCCACAAGTAAGATGTGACCCAAGGTTGGGTCGGGAAAGTGGGGTTTAAAAATTGCCTGGACAGCCTCGTCGGCATTCCCCGGTAGATGCGCCTCAGGCAGTAAGCAATAAACTTACTCCTCCCCAAAGAGGGGAGGCAAAGCCTAGGAAGGTGGACCTTCCAGAACTGCACAGGACAGACCCATTGACCGGCGTAAATCAAGACCCGAAGGCCAAGACAACACCAGTATGGAGTGCAGTATCCATCGGAACAGATACTACACTTTGATCTTAGCCAAAAGGCCAAGAAGTACTGAGTAGCTACAAGGAGGCCATTCGTGTGGCAGAAAGATTCTGCATCATATCACACCAGCCACGATTTTCTGTCTGTTTAACAAAACTGAACCTGAGATTTGGCCTTCCAACTCGCCTGGTTGTAAACCCTTCGACATCTTTGTATGAAGTATTACATAAACTTCTGCTCGGATGCTCCCCTGGGGATGGGGGGGGGGGGGATGGATATAGAACTCTGCACAATATGTCTGAATCTGTTCAGACCATCAACAAATGAGAATGATTTCAATATTTTCGTTGCTACATATCATCTGAGACTTCCTATCTGTGATGTTACTTTCTGAACACATCAGCCTAAATTCTACTTTTAGATTTCTAATGGAAATTTTTTGCTTTTTCTACTTAATCTACCTTCATGTGGAAAATTTCTGTTTTTAACACACTCACGGCTAAATATTGCTACATATTGGCACATGAGAGACTAACAGATCCAGTTACAATATGAAGGATGAGCTATTAGGTATTATATGACAGTCTGTCAACAAAGAGTAGTGTCATAGATGGGGAAGAGCCATGAATCTTTAGCGCCGTAAATGTATAATATACATGTATTTTAGTGTTTGTATGCCAAAAATATGTGATGACAGTTTCATTTATATATTTTTAAAATTTTTTGTATAATTATAAAAGCAGCCAAGGCAGGGAGCAAAAAAATAAAAACTGATGTATACTTAATACTATTACATAGTGTATTTTGAATAAATAACATGTTATTGAATTATAATCTTAAAAATTAGAAGAGAAATACAAAGAAGGTGCAGCAGTCATACCGTTAATTAAAAAAAAAAACTCATGAAAAATGAAGAATTAAATGTTCATTAATGCTAATAACATACTTAAAATCAAATCCTCTTCCAGTAAATTCCACCATTTGCAAAAAGTTTGAAAGATAAAAAATTAAATTAAATATGATGAAATTAAATATGATGAGACACTGTTTTGGCAATAAATAACATTTTTTCTTGAAACTGAATTAAAAAAAATAAGTAAAAATGACAAATTTTCGCCTCATTATTTGCCTTTAACTCTTACTATCACTCATTCAATCACGTTAACATTTTCCTTCGACTTTCTATATGTCCTATCCTTATATGTTCTCTCCTCTTGTAATGAACCAATGAGATTCTGAATAGAGTATGACTCTTAATATATAAATAAATACGCAACAACTATTATTTTTAGAACTAGACGTACCCTTGCCCAGTTGGGTCACAACCGCTGCCACTATTTATTCTACTTTGATTTAACTCAAAAATTCATAAACTGTAATATATCTTTGAAGACAGTCTTCTTGCATAACCAAAAGTAATAACTCTCTTTACTTCTATATTATCATTATTATTATTATTATTATTATTACTCACTAGGAGTTATCACACTAGTCATCGTCAGTGGTCACCCACTGCCGACAACCTGTGGTATTCCCTGGAGTCCGAGTGACAACAAGTCTCCTCAGGCCTCCAGTATGCTCCACCTCTTTTCGTTCATCACCGCTGATGACCTTGCGGTAATCGCAACAGCCACCTACCAACGATTTCCCGCTGATAAGGGCCATTGGTCCCCTCTGGGGCCCGAGTGGCAACAAGCCTTCCCAAGGTCCCAGAGCTGTCCGCGCTCTTCCAGTGGAGGTCTGGTTTTGCGCTTTCCCTCCTCGACCCTCTGTCCATAATTTTTGTGGCGTCAGCCTATGCTTGCGCCTCTCTCGTGCGGTTGTATTTTCCCCGGTTCTGTTGTTTTGTGCTTCCATGTGTTTGTTCTCCATTCGTTGCTTATGTGGGTTGGTTTCCGCATTCGAGGACATTTTTCAGGATTGTAGCTGTTTTGATCATTACTGTCCTTTGTATGGTCTTAGTTATCCCTTTGATTCCTATTTCTCCTAGTCTTTTCTCCATGTTTTTGGGGACTGTTCCTAGTGCTCCTATGATTATTGGTGTTATACTGACTTTCTTCATGTTCCATATTCCTTTCAATTCTCTGGCAAGTTCAGTATATTTGCTTCTCTTTTCCGTCTCTTTGATCTTCACTCTGTGGTCTGCTGGAACGGCAAAGTCTACGATTTTGCAGGATTTTTCTTTCTTGTTGATTATTATCATATCCGGTCTCCTTGCTGTTATGGGTTTGTCTGTTTGTACATTCATATCCCATAGGATTTTGTGTTTTTCGTTTTCTAGTACAGTTTCTGGTTTGTGTTTGTACCGTTTTCTTGCATATTCGAAATTCAGTTGTTTGCACATTTCCCGGTGTACTTCTTTCCCCATGCTGTCATGTGGAAAGAAGTACACCGGGAATTATTATTATTATTATTATTTACATTATTATTATTATTATTATTATTATTATTATTATTATTATCTACATTATTATTATTATTATTGTATAAAGTATTAGTACTATTATATAGAAGTATTCTTCTATAAAAATATTAATATTCTTATATAGAAGTAAAGAGACTTACTATTTTGCCATCTAATTTATATACACATTTATAACATGTACAGATACACATATGCAAATTTGATAGCAACGCTGACAAAAGCAGTCACCTGTTCACAGAAATATGAGAAAGTGGTTGAATCAAGATAGAGTGAGAGGGGGAGAAATAAATAAATATATAGCTAAGAGAGAGAAACGGATGACTTGTTTAGTTAATTACAAATTACGGCTAATTAGAACACTTAAAACAGAATTATTTTTCAAACATAATTCAATTCCAGAACTAAGGTATATTTTAGCATGTAGTTTGTGTTATTAAAATATATAGGAAAAATACCTTAGATAAACAAACGTTGATTAACTCGACTTTAGTATAAAAATAGATGATTATCTTATAATTCTTAGAAGCCACCCTGGTATTGGAACAGAATGAATAAGGAACCCTTGTAGCTTTACCTAACCCTAACCATTGTAGCATTACTAGGGGCGGTTGTCGGATTCCCACGGTTCGTTCATTTCGTTGACAGGATTCACTGCTCGGGTTTCAGTGCTGATGTGGCAGTTAAGACTTGATCTCCTATTCTTTGCGTTGCTGTTTTCTTCCTTTTGATAACCACTTTTACAGACGTTATGTAAAACAGAAGCATCAACAAATACAATTGGGCTTTAAAAATCGCTTTGGGATTTTATTTGTTTTATTTCTTCTTCAGAGTATACATGTACACACGAGGGAGTACATTTCACTTAGGCAACCATTACGTGGTCCCTCCTGCAAGAATGACAGAAACAGAATGAAGCTGGTCAACGAAGTTGTACCATGTTGATTCATACGAATTTACTTTTACTAAGTTGAAAATTGAAAATTACAGAAATTAAAAAATAAGAATAAAAATGGTAATATGGGGTTCAGGGCTGGGAGCAATAGTACACATAGTGTAGCAATGTTAGAGATGGGTGGGTAAGAAAAGGATTAGTATGAAAAATTTCCACATAAAAGTTAAAATTAGGTAGAGTGGAATTTTCCATTTAAGATTAGAAGAAGACTATGTGTTCTGGCTGTGACGTCACTGTCACAGTCAGCGGATGTGGCAAATTGGTAAAGAGAATCGAGTCTCTTCCATCTGTGCCACGAACGAAGGCAGTTGAGTTTTGGATAGCTGCTTCCTCCTCATCTTGGAGGAGGAGGTGGGGGTTGTTGTACATGTGTACATGTGGATAAGCAAGTCAACATACTAGTAAAAATAAGGACACAAACACATGAGTAAAGCTGGACCAAGATATTTCGGTCAATAGGTTTGCTATCATTCTTGCAGGAAGGACCACATAATGGTTGCCAACGTCCCTAAGTGAAAATGGTACTGTGCAAGCGGCTGGATTTGAACTTGGCACACCCAGGTCGTCAACCTGTGTTGTTATCCACTTAACTACCGTTACCTCCGTAATTTTCAACTTAATAAAAAAAAAAAATAAGGTGTTTCTGTATTATTGGAGCAGATGAAATTTTTTTTTTGTTTCTTTTTGTTGTTGTAACCATAACCCATAGGGAAAATCCAGAGAATTGGTAAGAAAATAAATTTTAAAAAGGGTACTTATGCAGTTTACGGACCAGGCTGAAATAATAACCTTATAATTGAGAAAGCCATTCTTAAATAAACAGAATTATTCATCGAGGGGGATACTAGATCAGTAAGTTCATCGAAACACATTCCATTGAAGTACTTGTAAAACAAGCACAATGATGCAACAATTGCAGCGATAGAACATGGGCTAGAGCTTAGTAGATAGTGAGGAACCTATTAGATTAAAGATTCTTTTTCGGACCTTGTCTAAGAGGGAGAGACTAGTGGATGGTGCACCAGCCCAGATGTGACAACAATGCTCCATGCATTGGCAGATAGTGGCTTTTAGAGATATAGGATAATGTCAAGTGTGAGAAGTTTTCTAGCACGGTAGAAGGAGCCCACTTTCTTTGCAGCAGCCTTGGCAATGTCTTCTATGTATGTGTTCCAATTCATGTTACCTGCGAATGTTAGGCCGAGGAGTTTGAACGTTGGACTCTCAGGTAGGGTGTTATTTGCCATGACAATCGGTGGTTGAAGAAGTTTCTTGTAGTTGTTGAAGGAAAGGAACTTTGTCTGAGCAGCATTAAATGTTACCATGCATTTATGACCCCATTCCACTACTGACTGGAGGTCATTTTCTAAGGATTCAGCCATTGCCTCGGATATGCGCGTGTCCATTTTTACCCATATGACGAGAGTAGAGCGTGGTGTTGACTATCATAATTGTTTTACTTTGATTGTTTGCATTGCATGTAAGAATTTATCAAATGATGAAACCACAATAAGTTACATTTGTTCGAGCTTTAGAAATCATGTACAACATGAGGCCTCTTTTTTTTTCTTATATAAAAAGTACTATTTAAAAGCTGGCCACTTGTTCGTAATTGAGCACAAACCGTTTCCCCCCCATTTTTTTTACTGACCAATTTTTTTTTTTTTTCAGTGTACAATTACCTATCAGGTGTTTTTTGGAATATTTTTTCAAATATTTTAGATTTTTGACGGGGATCAGTTTCCTATATAAATTTAACGTAAACTGATCACCCACTTTTTGACCGTGTTGCATATTGCTGTTTATTCACCCATTTTTTTTCCAGACTAAATATTTTTCATTTTTTCTGTGTACAATTACCTATCATGCCGCTAGAGAGTTCCCAGTTGTTTGGAAATTTTTGGAAAAATTGGTGATGTTCAAAAAGTGGGGAATCAGTTTATGTTAAATTTATATAGTAAATTGATCCCCCTCCTGAAATCTAAATAATTTGAAAAAAATTTCTAAAAAACACGGAATTATCTAGCGACATGATAGGTAATTGTACACAGAAAAGCTTTTTAAAAAATTGTGATGGTCAAAAAGTTGGGGATCAGTTTATATTAAATTTATATACAAAACTGATCCCCTTCTAAAATCTAAAATATTTGAAAAAAATTCCCAAACAACACGGAATTCTCTAGCGACATAATAGGTAATTGTACACAGAAAAGAGAAAAAAAATTGATCAGTAAAAAAAACAGGCGCCAAAAGCTGTCACAGAAAATGATATTGGTACAGTTTTCAGATTACACAACGCTACCTTGAGACCTTGGGTGAAATCTAAAACCTGCCATGGCACATCTATGTCTGGAAAGACCATGAACGTTTAGATAGCCACTTAAAAAATCCTTCTTCATTCCAACAATAATAAAAGTTTGTTCTGACAATCAAAATGCTGGAAAATATGAAAAAAAGGGAGACAGCCTTGTAGAGAGAAGAGCTGTGATAAGCAGAAGACTTTGTGACCCAGCAGCCAATATCATAAAATCCCTGAAAAGTCATTGATCTTTGGGGTTACATTGTCAGCGGTCACTTCTTTCCTTCTCCCTCAACTGGATCTCTCTCCCCTCTCACTCAATTTTCCTTTTTATAGTCTCTGACTATTGGCTCTCATTCTTCCAACAACAACAGGAGTTTTGCAGAGAAATGATCTCAGACCAACTCAAGGGAGTTGGAAATCTACTACGATTGTCATAATCTACCTCTCCATGAAGTCAATGAACTTTGGAGACGCTTTGAAGATGATCAGGCTTTTCGTCCTATTCTCCATCGTCTGGTTCTACTTATCTCACTTCTTTTTAGTCTACACAGATTACTTGAAGGCAACATGCAAACAGCTTTGTCCTCTATTTCTCTGAACTAGAAGACTTTATCAGTGTAAACAAGCTGCCACTTCCTTGTGAGGATCTCTTTTTCTAACAACAATCAACACTAAGTTGTAAACTCACTCTACTCACTTTTAAAGGCTCAAACAAACATTTTGAGCAAGAACTTTCATATTCATTTCAAAGGGATCCTATTCTTTTTCTGTTCACTGTTTTCATGTGCTACTCTTACTTTTTGATAATATTGTATTTTTTAAGTAAACAACTTCCTTGTTAATTCCAATTTCACCCAAGTTACGAGTCTGATGTTTTGTCTGCCTAAAAGCATACTATTTTTCACTCTAATTTTCCAAGCCAGTAATTGCTTGAAGGCTTAAACCATAAAAACTTTCACCTCTAAAATGAAACATTTCATGAGGAAATTCTTTGGGAAATTCCTAAAGAATTTCCCATAAAAATGAACGTTTCAAAAACGTTCTTCTTTCTCACTTTTTTACCAAACAAAATTTTATTACATTATTGATTTAAAAAAATGTTCATTTTAATCTATTTTTCATGTTTTATACTTTTAACTGAATGTCGTTTTGTCTACATTAAAACAAAAATATTTCTTTTTTTTATTTAGAAGTTTTTAAAATCTATTTTTGTTATGTTTTTATCGAAGTTTTGATAAGAAGAAATACGTATTTGTGAGAGAATATCTGGGCTAGAAAACTTCTCACACCCGCCAGTATCCTATATATTTACAAAGCCATCATTCGCCCATGTATTAAGTATTTTTGTTACATCTAGATTGGTGCACCAATCACTAGCCTTTACCTCTTGGACAAAGTGAAAGAAAGAGTCTCTAACTTCCAGTCCCTATCACATTGTAGCAGTGTTGCATTTCTGTGCTTGTTTTATAAGTAATCCCAAGAAATGTAACCCCAGACCCACCCGACCAGTATAGATCCCTAGATGATGAAAAACTTTTGACTCTAATAGCTTTTTTCCTCGGACAGTTTGTCTTTGGAATTCCTTTCCTGCTCTCTGTTTAGAAATTTAAATGTTATGTGAACAAACATCTTGCTGCCAAACATCCCTCTTAGGTTTCCTCCCATCTATAAATCTGGCCCCTATCATAGTACCCCCTAAAGTCTCAGTGGCAATATGCCTTGTTTGGGATGTATATAAGTAAGAAAAATAAGTTATTGAAAAAAGGCTAAAGAGTTCCTTGTCGGTCTTATACAATGAAAAATGTTTAAATGAAGGTTAGGCCAGTATATCAGCTTGGATTCATTCTCCCCCAAAATCTGAATTATCAATTTGATTAAAACGTTATTTGGTTCTGAACTAGATGCAGAGCTTCAAAGAATAACTGAAATCCTTTCATCCATTGAAAAATGTGGAAAAGACAAAATCGCCTTGTCAAAGATGAAAACTATTTTGGCCTGCACAAATGCCCCGTATATGTAAAACGGTCCTAGATTGGCATTATAAGTCAGGAGTTGTCATATAAAATCGCTTCAGCCATGTCTCATTGTTGTTCTTTTTAGAGGGGTACCAATGTGCAAACAGTGTTTAGGACTAGAACTTTCCTCTTTTTTATCCCTACCATTCAACATAACCTTGTTGTTTATCATTTACATGGCTAGTGTGAAGCTGACTACGTGGGGTGCACCATCCAATGTTTAGAGGTAAGAATTTCCCAACATGTTCTCAGTTAGATACATAGGCACAGATATTGGCTGACATCTGGGCACTTATAAACCCATGAGTCGGCCATCATGATTTTATATGAATTTTAGTGCAAACACTGATGGAGTATTATTTTTTTTTCCGGCATTTTTGACGGTGAGTGTACACTGGGCTTCTTGTCCAAGATCGATAGATGACCTGTGCATTCATGTCAGGTCTGCGATAGCACATCAGAGAGCTTTGTTGTGGTTCATCAAGACAGAGTGCCACGATGTTGGCACAACTTGTAACCCGGGAACACAGGTTGTTATGGCTGACACAGAGGAAACCAGAGTGATTACCATTGCTGCGAAAGTGTGAGATCGTCTCCCTATAAGTGCTCCGGACCTAATTATTTAGCAAGGGATTGTTTGTAGAGACATACAGAGGAAACTATTGATTGATTCGTGATGAAGGTTGCGATTTTTCTGATGTGATATGACCGAACATGTTATGTGTCAGGGAAATATCCCAGTGCAATTTATCATGTGTTGGCCTCAAGAAAAAAATTTCTGAAGAAATTCCAACCTGGCACTGTCCTTCTTGCTCCAAACTTCATATACATCCCCCTCATTCGATTAAAATTTCTGAGATCCTCCATGGTTCTCTCGATGCTGAAAGTATCCTTAAGTATCTCTCATCAAAGCGTAGACAACAAAACGTTCTGATCAAAATTCCTAAAGCTGCTCACATGTCTGCAGCTGACGCCCTCACTTCTTTCATAAATCGGGCTCTCGACAACAACGACGACATCTCTTGGGCTCAGCTCTTTCTGTTTGCTGTGGAAGCTCTCGCCACAGACCGCGAGCCACAGAGTAATTCTCTCGCCAGCAGAATTAAACATAGAATTGCTGATTTCGTCAGAAAAGTTTCCCTTAATGAAGCCTTTTCTCTGCAATCTGTGCCCACACATACCGAGTCTACAATTCAAAACTCTGGCACTTCGAGAATACGTCAAGCGGTCAACACCAAACTCCTACAGGGCGATGTTTCGGCCGCTGTAAGAATCATAACCTCCGACGACACGGTCGTTCATCCATCGGATGAAGTACTAGTCGCTCTCCGACTGAAACACCCACCGGCCCCAACGGACACGGACACCCCTCCTAGTTTCGAAGAGATTGACTCCTAGGACATTTCGGTAGAACAGGTTATATCCGCACTCAAGTCTTTTCGACCAAGCAGCAGCGGCAGCATTGACGGTCTCCAACCCGGGCACTTGAAAGACCTCACACTTCCCCTAAAAGCTGAAGCAGGTCTTCGCCTTCGCTCTGCTATTACCCGTCTCTGCAACTTATTGATTAACGGCCAACTTTCGAAGTTTGCACGGGATCTCTTTTTCTCCCCTAACTTGACTGCTAAAAAGCCTTTAAAAGCATGTTTAGATGCGATATTTATTATTTATTAATAAATATCACATCTAGACATGCTTGTAATACAGGGAACCCCCACTATTTGCGGACTTACCATTTGCGTTTTCATAAATTCGTGGATTTTCAGCATAAGCACTGACTTAACATTTTCTTTATGTATTTGGTAAAACTTACAAATATGCTAATCATTTAAGTCCAACTAAGGACAATATGACAAAAAACGCTAATTATTCCTTAGGATTCATATCAAATGCGGTTCATACAAAAGCATTGGTATTCCAAATTTTGGCAAACTTTATACGAAACTGAAATATAAAAAGAAAATCAACCAACTTGCAAGCAGAAAGGGCTAATCTACACTAATCCATGCTAATGTACAAAAACCTGATTTTTAGTGAACTTTGAGGTATAAAAAATCTATTTGCGGATTTTCGCTATTCGCATATGTGTCTGAAATGTAACCCCACAAATAGCACGAACCTACTGTATTCATTTCATTTTCAACTTGCGATATCTCGTTTATTCTTTTGGTTATTTTGATCAACTTTGGATGTAAACAAAACATATTCTCTTTATTAATGTAGAATTCTTTCTCTTTGATAGTTTTTTCCCCCCAGGTTATTTCAAGTTAGGTTACCATTTTCAGTGATGGGCGATTTCTTTTTTACATTAAAAAATGTTTGTGGCTTTCAAATTTTGTATGCGCAATATTGTTTGCTTCTATGCATATGAAGATGGTCCCATCTTAAAGAAAAAGGGTCACTCATAAGGGCATAATATAGGGTTTTAAGTCGTATTTATTGTCCAGACTAGTTCACTTATTTATTGACTGAGGAGAGTCCGGTATCCCATCACAACAATATATATATATTAGGAGAAGGAAAACTCCAAGTTGAAGTGACTACTGGTCATCAGCCTTTTTGTCTGTCACCGGGTTCATAGTTACTGATATTCAGAGAGTGGACGTCGTATCGCACAAGCGTTGGTCACTATAATCCTGTTGCTGTGCTGGTACTTTTTGATTATGTGATCTTTATGTAGATACCATCATAAACTTTTGAGACCTATGGGGTGGCTAATGGGGGGGGGTAACTGCAGCTATTATGTTAAGCTTGCAATTTAGTAACCATGTCATGTGTCAGCTTGGCGAATCACCAACGAGTGCATGTGCAGCAAAATCAAACGCAGGCAAAAAGTGGCATCAATTATGGCATCCCATCAGATCATCACAACACCTGCCACATATTTGATATGGTCTGCAAAAGTCGAGCAGGCCTAAAAAGTCATACTCGTGCCTCTCACCAGGAGGTTTTACACTCGATATATAACAAGCCACACGTGCGTGGTCCCCCTCTGTATGTGACTCGATGTGGCGAGTGTAAAATGCAATAAATTTGGATATTTTTGACCCCCCTTTGACCCCCTGGGGGCGCGAACCAGATTTTTTCCAAGGTCAGCGATACTTATTTTCTATTAGGAACAATTGCCTCCACATTTTGGCCAAGTTTCAGAGAAATTGAATGGATGGATGAAAAGTTATGGGGCGAAAAATGTCATTTTTTGCCATTTCGGGGCCTTTTGACCCCCTGAGGGGGGGGGGGGGGGGCTAACCAGATTTTTTTTCAAAATCGAAGAATGTCACTTTCTAACCTGACCAAAGTTACAACTTCATGCAAAATTTCAGAGAAATTCAATGGATGGTTGCGGAGAAAAATCCGGACGGACGGACGGACATGCCTCAAAACATAAGTCCCCCGATTTTATAAATCGGCGGATCAAAATGTGGTCATACTTGAAAACGAGTAGACAGCTAGCATATATATATATATATATATATATATATCAGGCCAGACTGTTATGTGTTAAAGCCTAAAACTATATAAAGTTTGAGGCTCTTTTCTAAAAAGGTTTGGATAAAAATAATTATACATGCTATTTATTAATTGTCCAGAAATAAATGAGGACCCTGAACGACATATTACAATTTTTATTTTTTCTATAATTTTCAAGTTAAAATAAAACTTTGTCTTTCTTGTTATTTTTTTTTATTTTAAAAAGCACTGACACAAAATCAATATTATCATTGTATTCCTTGTAAAATTTAAATCGATGAAAGTTGTTTGATCTTTGTATAGGGTTTTGTTCTCAATTGAATTCCCGGACAGAGAGACAGATACACCATCTAGTATAACATCGATTAACTAGTTAATTGATTTTCCCTATATGCCATATAGAAAAAAATCTATCAAACGTTATTCAATATTCAATATAAATATATATACAGGGTGGGCCAAAATAAGGGCCCTATCTTTAAATTTGAATAACTTGAATTTGAATAACTTCCACAAAATAAAAGTTAAACTCACCAAACTTTATGTGTGTGTAGACTGACCCTTCCGAGATTTTTTGAAATAAACAAAACAAATTTTAGCCGAAAAACACTTCTTAAAACTTACAAAAACTAAAGTATTGTTTTTTACACTGTTTTGAGTTTTTTAAGCAAAAATAATGTTTTCTAAATGAGGGTACGTTCCTTAGGGCTAATACGGCTCATGCTTGCTTCGGAAGGGGTCCGTTACTTATTCTAAAAAAAAAATTTAAAAAATCAATAAATAAAAAAGTTATGAATTTTTAAAAATAGGACCCTTATTTTTGCCCACCCTGTATTTATACTGAATATTTTATAAACAATAAATTTTTACATTTTTTTTTAATATTAAAGTCCTTTTTCAGATGCTTTGATTGCCTTGTCCTGAGAACGGTTCTGTTGCGACAAATTTGCTCACTTTGGATGAGAAAAAGATCTTGTTGATGAATTTGGAAGAGGTTTAGGTCTTTGTATAAATTTAGCACACCCCACAATAAAAATACGAAACGGATAACGATATTATTTTGTTTGACAAAATGTTTTGTCATTGTTTTCAACAATATATTCCTTTTGCTCTTTTGTAAAATGGTTGTTTTTGATTATTGTTCGTTTTGTAATCTTTTTTGTGAATGTTTTTGGCAAGGAGTCGAACCAGAAGTTAATGAAACAAAAGATTGTCAGGCTTGTTCTCCTCCTCCAAGTGTACTTATATTAGGGGTGGGACGTAATGGGTGAAAATTTCAGATTCATGCGAGTAGTATTTTTTTGTGTTCATTTATACATAAATAACACTAAACAATCAAACATTTTGAAAATTTTTCAAAATTCAGAAGATGCAGGCCAAAAATAGCCGTTAGGGCTCCACGGGACTCAAAATCCATCATTTTGCAGTGAAAAGTGGGTTCATGCGACATTGCAGGTCCTAAAACATCCTCAAAAGCTATGAATGGATATAGATGGTTAAATCTGATATAGTACTTTCATTTAGGACTATTTTCAGGCTGTGAAAGGGTTTTCATGAATGTAAAATAGCCAAAAACTAGTGGCCTGCATCTTCTGAATTTTGCAAAATTTTCAAAATGTTTGATTGTTTAGTGTTATTTATGTATAAATGAACACAAAAAAATACTACTTGCATGAATCTGAAATTTTCACCCATTACGTCCCACCCCTACTTATATACACAATATTTGGACATAGTTGCAGACAATATAGCGAATTTTAAAAGACAATTTTCTTGTATTAAAAATGTGCTTATGATTTAAAATTGTGATAACACAATTTCTACTGAATTATGTGATCTGAAATTTGTTTTTATTTTAAAATCTATGATGAACATGCATGAGTGCAGTCACTGCACTGATTGTGATCGTCCCGCTCGTTGTGCCTGGTGCAAAGTTGCTGTTCAACTCAGGATGACAATTCTTTGATGAAGCACTGACTAATCCAGTTCATAAACAATTAACATATGTTTTTTGGGGGGAGATTACAAATGGTACTCGTTTTCTTAGGTTGAATAGCAGACTTGAAAAAATGAGATCTTTTATCCGGGGCCAAATGAAGACAAGTCCAACCAACACAATTCTTTAACTAAGAGCCCCAAGGGCCCACCTTGCCCGGAGAGACACGCCGACCCAACTGACCGCCAGCCCCTTCTCATCTTCTGGAATATTTTCTCTCCTGACCAGATATCTTGGATTTTGGTCTTTCTCAGTGGTCACCATTCGATCACCTAGAAGCTAACTACTGGAGATATCCACTAGAGATAACGGATAGGCAGTGCCCACTCAAAGGGATTTATTTAGAGCTCGTCTAGGAACATTACTTTACTCAAGTAGGTTGGTCTCAGCATGATTCCCCATTTAATGGGGCACTTATTTTATTTCAAGCAAAAGACAATTTCTGTGTGGCCTAACTCACAATCAGAGATATTTTCAATTTTTTCTGTGTCCCCCCCACCCCCATTCCCTTTTTATTTCTTTTGGCCGATCATCTATCACCTCCAACGTCTATGCATGTTCACACTATCTAAACGTTATAATATCTCAAATTATTATTTTACTGAGCTGCTTCTAAGATATTTCAATTTTACTTATGTTTATATATAGTCTAGGTATGGGCAAAATAAACGGCCAATTATAAAAAAATTGACCCCTCCTTTTACTTAAAAATTCAATAAAATTCAGGAGATCAACCAATTTTAATGAGATTTTCAGTATTCAATAATCAATGATCATGGAATATAATAAAAATATTATTTTATTAGGAATCATAGTGAAAATGTATTATTTAATGTAAACAAAAAACACCTTTACACAAGTTATATCGCAGGGTACATGAATTTTTTTAATGAAACTGTAGATGTTAATATTTAAAAAGTCGTTTTGAATATATTATGAAAAAATCCCCTAAATTCTGTGTTAATAAAATCAATATAACTAGAAGAAAAATTAACTTCTCGAATTAACGATATTGTCATTTACTAAAGCATTGTTTATTTAATATTTTAACAAAAAAATAAAAATAAAACGATTGCATAAATATCATACTATTTTAACGATATCATTTTACTTTAAATATTACGACGTGATTTTATGATATTTCCCTTTTGCGCATGAACGTGTAGCCATCAGCATAATAATTTGTTTTATCTTGAGAGCAAAAAAAAGTTTAAAAAATCAAGACAGTGTTCCATTTTGAAAAGAAAATTGGGTTAATTTTTACAAACAATTTATTTCAAAATCTATGAAAAGAAAATGCTATAATAAAAAGATGGATTTGCACCGTCACTCACCACCCGACGTCATAAAAATTTTATTTTCAGAAATTCAACAACGTCTGTTTCATTAATAGTCCTTTCAAATCAGTGAAAAAGGTCAAACTAATTGCACCACAGGTATTTTTGCAGATTGTATTTCTATGAGGTGTCTATATGAACATATTAAAAGTCTAGAAAAATCGACCAATGCAAAATATGAAAATTTGACAATTATCCGTCTGCAAAAAACAGTGCATGTTTATGACAAATAAATGTAAACAATCTTGTTTCATTTCGCTATTTTCCTCAAATTTTAGATAAAATTGATTGTTTTTCTTAATTGCATTTCTTGTTCTGAAATAAAATTCTAATTTACTTTTTAAAGTTCTGAGAATCGAATTTTAATTCAATGTTTTAACAGTTGGTGGCCATATTGTTTTTCTGTCCACCAAAACTATTTTTACGACATAAAAGTTTTATTACACACAAAAAACAAAGTTTTTGATGCAAAATAAACATTGAAACTTGTTTAAAACAAAATGAAAAGGTTAAAACTAAACATATTAGTCGATATTTAAAGAATTTTAATATTATTTTAGAATCAAATAGGGAAATAAAATCTCATTTAGCTCAATGGAATATTAAATGGCATTAATAGGTAAAACAATTAAAACTATAGAAGTACCTTTTTAATAAAATAAATTAACTGTTTATATTTAGTCTAATAAAACTATAAATAAATTAAGGGAAAATTATTAGAAAACCATCAATATATAATATTTTTTAAATTTCTATAAACTACTACAAAACTATATTTTCTATATAAAATTTTAAAATAATAAAATGAAATATTATTGCAGTTATTGTCCCCCATACATGTCTGAATGTCGGTAACCATCTTATTTACGTTTGACCGCTGATGGATTTTAATTTCACTTTGACAGTTTTTTAATAATTATGCAATTTTTAGTAAAAAGTAGGCACATTTTTTTTTAATTAAGTGTCTTAAGACTTTTATTTACTAATTATCTTTGAAATAGTTCCAGAAAACTGATATTTATCTTTCAAGAGATTTAAAAAATTAATTTCTTTAAATTTCAAATTTCACTAAATTTTTGTGCTTTTTAGCCACCGTGAGAACATTTTTTATTCTAAAATATTTTTTCACACATAAAAATACAATTTTTTTAGAGACTAACTTTAGATTTTATCTTTCTAACGCAATAAAACTTTAACGAAAACGAATAAAAAGTTTTATAATAAATCGAAATATACATAGCCTGTATAAGCCACTCCCACTTTTACACATTCCTAAATATACCCGTGACTATTTTTCCTACTTTGATTTCATTCGGAACATTCATAAACTGTGACATATTTTTGATGCATTCTTCTTGCATAACTAAAAGTAATAAGTCTCTTTATTTCTATAGTATTATTAATATTTTACTTACTAAGAGTTTTCACACAAGTCATTATCAGTGATTGCTCACCACTAATAACAAATGGTGTTCCCTGGAGTCCGAGTGACAAGTCTCCCCAGATTTCCAGCACTCGCCGCCTCTTTCGATAACCATTGCAAATCACTTTGTGTTATTGCAACAGTCATTTACCATTGGTCTTCTTTGGAATTTGAATAGCAATAAGCCTCCACAAGCTTCCAGTATTTTCTGCACCCTTCCAGTCTTTTTATCCTCCTTGACCCTACACAATGGTGCTGTTTCTGATCCCAGTCGGTGAAGGAGAAATCCTTTTAGACTGAGGCAAATTTTATTTTTGTCTTAATCCAGAGTGCTGCTTTTTAAGGAGATGGATTTTCCCCACATTAAAAGCTGTGCTTGTGTTTAACCCTGCCCTCGTGGAGAAATAATTGAATCGGGACACTGGTTTTCTGCTTCTAGTTTTTAGACATCAAATGAAGAACGAATCAAAGTGTAGTTTCATCTTCTATAGAAGAGTTTCATCTTCTAGGTTTATACTAAACCCAGTTCTTTAAAAGAAACGAGCGTTTCTTTACAGCTTTTATAGGAGGAAATAGACACGCCAAACTTATAGGCTGGTGTAACCACATGCATGTGTGTATGTCTGTGAATTTGTGTGTATGTGTATGGGCGGAGGGGTAGGTCAATCTATTGGATTTCTAGCAGTTTCATTTCCCTTGAGCTCGTGTGATGTTCTTTTTATATGTTTTGCTTTTTTTCTATTTAAAATTATCTGTGGCAGGTTAGTGTTCATTAGTTATGTTGGTTGGTTTCTGCATTCCAGGATTTTATTATTATTATTATTATTATTATTATTTCATAGTAGTCTCAACATTCGGCTGTTTTTAGTTTGATTTATTTTATTTTTTATTTTTTAAACATCAGGTCAATTCCCTTGACTTTAGATATTCAAGCTGTACCTGAACACTTTCACCATTTCTAAACCTTTTGCAGAAGTTGACAAGAAATTGTCTCGTTGTTTAATCCATTTATGGTGGCTTTTCCTTAGGGTTCCAAGTGTTCTAATTACAATGGGTATCACCTAGACTTCTTATATTTCCATAGTTTAACTAATTCCCATTTTAGAACTTGATTTTTTTTTTTCGTGTTCTTTCTCCTGCCCTCTGATATCAAAGGGGCAGGCTATATCAATGATTAAGCAAATGCTCTTGTTTTTGTTTAGCAAGATTAAGTCGGGTTTGGAATGTTCAAGAACCTTATCAGTTTGTATGGTATGTCACAAAGAAGTTTGACATTGTTATTCTCCTGTACTACTTCTCGCTTATGCTCATACCACTTCTCATTGTGGTCAAATTCATAGCGTTTGCATATATTCCAGTGTAGTACCTGAGCGACTTTGTCGTGTATCCATTTTTTATATTGATGCTGTGCTAGCATAGGGCATTCAGATATAATATATGCTAAGGTTTCTTCCCTTTCATTACACAATCTGCCCATTGGTGATTCTGCAGTTTTGTCAATGTAGTGTTTGATGGACCTAGTGTTGGTGGCTTGTTCCCAAGCTGCCATTAAGATGCTCTCAGTAGATCTTTTGAGATCACCCCTGACCAACCAATTCCAGTCGTTATTATCTCTAAATTCAGTATTTTTAAAGAATACACAATGTAGTTTCTTTCCAAATAATTTGTCTCCTCTCTCTTACAACCTTTGATTCTTTTTCAGTCCATTTCTTAGTATTTCCTCTCTTTTCACTTCACGAAGAATAATCTTATTACTTTCAGAAAAATATATAGATAGACAACCTTCTTCTATATTCATAACATCTTCAACACAAAGTAGACCTCGACCACTTTCCTTTCTAGGTAGATACAACCTATCTACATCTCCTTTCTTTACAAAAGCTCCATAAATTGTAAGCATTTTCCGTGTTTTGGTGTCCAAACATTTTAATTCATCTACATTCCAGTTAAGTATACCAGCAGTATATCGAATGATACAATTGAGGTAGCAGGTCCAGTTCACAGGAGAAAGCCAGGTAAAACATGGGAGAAAAAGAGAAAAATGGACCTGAGAGAAAGAGGGATAAATAAAGACCTGGCCAGCGATAGGTTAGTTTTGAAATTAATTTCTAAAAGAAGTCCAACACATGCCAGCAGGTAAAACAGACGTTAAACCGAATATGATGATGATTTCTAATGTTATTATTACATATTTAATTTAATTTGTATAAAGTTTACAGATATAATTCTTTCGATAAAACCTTGCTACAAAAAAACCAAATTAATATACATACGTTTTCTTGGTCTAAATATTCTAGTTTGGGCGTTTTAGTCAGACATGCATATATAGTAACAGATGAATAGCCTTTATGTATCTGTAAATAGAAAATTTCGTTTATGGATGGATGAATGTGTTACAACATTTACTTGTACAAATTTACATTGATTTTTAACTTGTATATTTCAAAACCGGTTTTTTAAATCTGTATTTTTAACTTGTACATTTTAAAACTTGTTTATTAAGTTATTAGGATTTTTTAATTCCTTTATTTTTGTTAAGTGTCTTAACTTCAGATTCAATATTTCCGCAATGTTCTTTCTAATTTTTCCTATTTCAGGGTGATATCATGTAAACATATTTGCGATATTCTTTCAGAGTTAGGGTAAGGGTTATGCACTTGTATTTTTTTAGATTTTGTTAATTCTATTATCGCATTTTAGTTTACTAGATATTTCTTTAACTTTGGGTGTGACATTAAACAATATCTTTTTTTTCATGGAAATCGCTCCAGACACTGCATGAAGCGACTTGATATAAGGAGCTAAAAAAAAAACTACTTCAAGATCAAAAAACTAGCCAACATTAAGTGTTAGATGGATAGATTCCGAACCAGAAAACAGCAATTCTTTCCCTTTTGTCAGAAATATCGCTCATTGAATGTGAGGACTAAAGGACAAAATAAGGGAAGTAAGAGTTACGAGGCTGCCAAAAGTAAACCCAAGGTTAGTCACTTTCTACTCTCATTATCTGGTGGTGAGGTTCCAATTTGGGAGCTTTGGGAAGCATGGAGTCACCCTTTACTTGCCATACCCTCAGGTTCATTCTGACCCAAAATTGTAGTGGCTGTCAGGGACCCATCTATGGATTAAATAGAATCTTTCCTGGATATGACATTCAACTCAATCTGGTGATGAGGCCCCAATTTTGGGGCTTTGGGAAATGTAGTCACCTCTTAGCTGTCATTACTCCCAGGTCCATTCTGCAAATGATAGATTTCATTTAACTCATAGATTGACAAGTACTACCAGGCTTGTTTAGAGTAAATCTAGGAGAACTAAGGAGTGACTCTAAACTCTCCAAAATTCCCATAGTTCATAGTCAGGAATTGGGGTAGACAGACTTTGAGTAGTTGATAGGGTTCAGCAGTAGGGTAGGCGCAGAAAATGTTTTTAAAAATAAAAGGTAGATAGGCTTGGGAAAGATGGAGGGTGAGAGTGTGAGGGAGAACACCTTTACAAAGGGTATATGAGGTAGTTTAGTATTGTGCCTGGGGCTTCGTAATTGATGAATGAATGGTGGGATGTGTCCCCATCTCCCACTTCCTCTCTCTCTCTTTACTTAGCTTTCCATAAAGAACATATCTATAATAAAACAAAAATATTTTTAAAAACTTATTTAAAATAAAAGAAAGTTGCATGAAGAAAGTTCCAGAGAGGAATGACCAAAAGTCCGGAAAGATGGAATCAACCATCAGATATTGAAAAAGACTCACTCACACACATATACACACCTTATTTCCTGCTTATACAGGGCATTTAAAAAAATCGATGGAATAACATCAGGATTATGTTCTATATGTAACATATGTTCTATATGTAACATATGTTCTATATGTATCCTCTTTGCATGGGGATTGCTTTTGTAATAGCACTCCATTACTAATCCAATTTCCTCTGTTGTCCATTTTTTTTCCTTTGGCGTATGCTGATTATATTTATTTATTTGCATTTAGTCCGTTGTATTCTGTTATCTGAAATAAGAAAGCCCAACATTCGCATGATGCCGACCGAGTCCCCCATGTTGCTCAGATCTTTCTTCTGAGCTCAATGGCTTTTATATTTGTTTGGTGCCATTCTTTCATGGTTTTGTTTGTCTATGTGGCAACACCAGATCCAGGTTTATTTTCGCTAACATCCTGTCACAGGGATAGTGTTTATCTATCCTATATGCAGAAATAACAGTGCACTATTACACACATCGTATGTGTTGAAACAAATACTAATCAACACTCTTTATTGAAAACATCTAACACATGTGTGTGATTGGAAACTATTTAATTTCTTCTCATTTATCTTTAATATTCAGCTGGCCTATTGAAGAGGTTTTGGTTTTAGGGTTTTTTCCAACTTTCTTCTTCCCAACTCGAACATGAACACAAGGGGTTTGTGGTGGGTCAAATGGATACCGTTACAAACTATGGCATCTGTTGGGTCTATTGTGATCACATCAGATATCCATTATAGCATGATATGTATCAACATTTCAAAGAAAAAAGAAAAATGAAACAAAAATGAAAGTAAAAGACTCCTTGGCAATATCGGGTAAAGACAGCTAGTAATAAATAAAGACATAATAATAATAATAATAATAATAATAATAATAATAATAATAATAATAATAATAATAATAATATTAATAATGATAATAATAATAATAATAATACTAATAGATGCACTTAATAATTTATATAAATTATAATTATACTCAATAACTAATTATTAAGAAAGAAACCTTTTCACCACCAATAGCCATGGCTGATAGGACTTTACCCGAGAGTCCAACATTCAAACTCCTCGGCCTAACATTCACAGGTAACATGAATTGAAACAAATACATAGAAAATTAAAATGGGCTCCCTCTACCGTGCTAGAAAACTTCTCACACCTGCCAGTATCCTATATCTCTACAAAGCCATCATTTGCCCAGGAATGGAGTATTGTCTTCACATCTGGGCTGGTGCACCAGCCTCTAGTCTCTCCCTTTTGGACAGGGTTCAAAAAAGAGTCTCTAATCTAATAGGCCACAAACTGTCTACCAAGCTCCAGTTCTTGTCCCATCACAGCAATATTGCATCCCTGTACTTGTTTTACAAGTACTTCAATTACAGCCCCTGTCATATCACCGCAATGTTGCTTCCTTGTGCCTGTTTTAGAAGTACTTCAATGGATTGTGCTCTGATGAGCTTGCTGCTCTGGTACCCCCATGATTTAAATTCGTTAGACCAACCCGACAATCTGCCAAATCCCATCCATTCACTGTGGAGGTCCCCAGATGCCAAAGAGCTTTCTACTTCAAAAGATTCTTTCCTCGTGCTGCTAGACTCTGGAACTCCCTCCCTGCTCTCCTGACGGTACTGACATGCAGAAATTTAAAATTACTGTAAACAGACATATCGCTGCGCAGTTCCCAATTTAGGTTGACCCCCCCAAAAAACTCTCACCCTTTTTCTCAATAGCCCATTATGTCTACAGTGGTGGTCTGCCTTGTTTGGGGTGAACTATGTTAAAAAAAATAAAAATAAAAAAGGTGCAGCAAGATCCAGACAAGGCAATACGGGTCTTAGCGAGAGAGATGGGCGTCAGTGTGGAGATTATGAAGAAAGTGCTGAACAAGGATCTTTCCTACTCCTCATATAAGTTCGCTCAACTGTGATTGTCTTAGGGTGTGTTTTCAGTGAATGACACATCTTTGAAAAAAAGACTCAAACTCAATTCTGATGGCTATACTGAGTTGCTGTCCACTATTTTTAAGCTTTGGATGGAGAGACTGGTTGTGGGAAGACCATATGTGTGGCAGCAGGACACAACTCCATGTGGGAAAAAAACAGAAGTGGCTGTGTGAGAACTTCCACGAATTCACCAGTCCCAACATCTGGACCCCTAACTAGTTTGATCGCAACCCCATGGACTATAATGTGGGGCCCAGTTGAAAAAGACACCAATCATATCGCTTGTAACACCAAGTATGAGGTGATTGTGGGAATCAAACTGGTGGTGTTCAGATGTCTTTCAAAGGACACCATGAAGGCTGCATCCTCTAGGTTGTGATGGAGGCTCAGGCCGGTTTTTCAATTGAGCTGTAAGAGATACATTTTGTATTTTGAGAATTCATCAACTATTGGTCAAGATATGACAAAAAGTTTCAAATATATCTCCAACACCCTGTATGTATGCAGCAAGTTCGTCAGAGTACATTCAATTAAAGTACTTGTAAAACAAGCATAGGGATATAACATTGCGCCGATGGGACAGAGGTTGGAGCTTGGTAGACAGTGTGGGACCAAGTTTCAGCCCCTGCTCATCACCGCAATGTTGCATCCCTGTGCTTGTTTTACAAATACTCCAATGGAATGTGCTCTGAAAAACTTGCCCCCCTCAACGTAAATACCCCCGACCAACGTGACAATCAGAAAAATTCCACCCCTTCACTATAGAAGTTCCCAGATACCAGAAGACTTTCTACTCCAATAGCTTCTTTCCTCGAACTGCTAGCCTTTGAAATTCTATTCCTGCTCCCTATTTCCCTAACTGTACCAACATGCAGAAATTTAACTGCAGTACTGCTCAAGTAGGATGCGCCAACAAATCTGGTCACTAAATCACAGTAGCTGCGTCTCACGTCTCAGTGGCATTGTGTCTTGTTTGGGGTGAATAATTTTTTTTTTTTTTTAAAAGATCATTAACATACAAAGTCAGATAGACAATGAACAAACGACAGGGTTAGATAGATTGATTGATAGGAGAATACGTAACTAGATTGGAAGATAGGTAGATAGAAAGGTAGATAGAAAGGTAGGTAGATAGGTAGATAGATAGAAAGGTAGAAAACGGTTTTGTGAAGATAGTTTTCATAAGAAGCTTGTGTACTTTCCTAAAGTAATCTCCTGACACCCCCCCCCCTTTCATATGATGTACTATGTCTGTGATTCTCAAATATTTTAGCTTATTTACTTTCATGGTCTGCTAGTCTCTTTTAAAAGAACTTATTTCTAAAACCACTTTTCATTATATATATATATATTTTATTTTATTAAATTTTTATATTTGTAATCTTTTCATGAAAATTCTAGCAGGAGAAATCTGTTTTCTACATATATAATTTTTCCAGTAAATTTATTTCTTGAGGTCATGTGTGTCTTTCAATAGATACTTATGTAAGGTCGTTACATATACTAGGAAAAAAATGTGACTCATTGGGTCACTCATTCAGCTCTGGTTAGATTGTTAGAATCAGAAAAAGTGGGTTTGCAAAGCCAGTTCATAATAAACTTAAGTTATGTAGAAATTTAAATTTTTTACTAAATTTGATATATTTCCTTTCTAATCGTGATCTATACTAAAGTAGTTATTCGTAGAAACGTACATATCTGGGTTGTTGTCTTACGTGGACAAGTCAAGGTTTTGGTCTTTGCAACCTCCTCAGAGCCAATTCACTATTCAACTGATACAACATTTACTATTTTTGAGGGTGCGTGTGGGTGGAGGGAGTAAATTTGATTGGCGATATGGGTGCTAAGATTTTGCTAAGTGGTTTTTTTATTAATTATCTTTTTGGGAGGATCATGGTACAATATTTATTTTAATTACCTTGAACTTTGTGTGTAAAAGTCTCATCAAGAATTATATCATGTCTATATAAGTTGCTATACAATGGTTAAGCACAGATAGAAAAACTACCCCCACCCTACATACACTCTTCAAAATAATAAATATATGGTATCACGTTGAATAGTGAATTAGCTGTAAGGAGGTCGACCGTTCATGTAAGCCAAACAACCCATATACATTTATAAGTAGGGGAGAGTACTCTCATGTAAGAAAAAGATGATTTCTACCTATGCTAATATAAAACATTTTTCCATGAACGGAATTGAATTCTCTACTGAAACCGATTAGTGTAATTAAATGGTAAAATTTATCTTACATTATATCAACTAGCAAGCCAGCCAATATGTTGGACTTTTTGTCAGTGGTGACTGAAGGTCCAGGATTCAATCACACTGATGAGTCTTCAAAAAACGAAACATGTGTCTATATATATATATATATATATATATATATATATACTATTTATAAATAAATATTAATTATTTATTACCTACAGACATCGATGTTTCATGCTTACGCAATCTTCAGTGCAGGAAGTTAATTTTCGACGGTCGGCAGGCGCGAACTCCGATCACAAATCGCCACTGATTCGCAGTCAAGAGCGTTTCCCGTTGGCCACCACAAATCAGCTTAGAATTAAGGAGGAATTTAACTTTGTAAATATCAAGTCGCTAGGTATTTTACAACGAGCAGTGAATAGTGATCTACAACAACAAACTGTGTTGGATCTCGCAATGAAGCTAGTAGTACTGCTTGTCATTAAACTCACTCAGATATATATATATTGCATCTAATTGTACAGAAATTTAAACTACAGGCAAGTTATATAAAATTGTGTCAACCATTTTAAAACCTATTAATGCAGTTAAACTGCACAAAAGCAAAACTTTTCCCATCGCATAACTAAACTGTATTATCACTTTGTTTTTGATTGCTTAGAAGTTTTCTGTTTCTTATCTCCATGCACATAACAAAGGATCCAATATGATGACTTGTCAGACGAGTGCCACTCCTTCATTCAGATATAGGATAGACCTAATGTCGCCTGTGTGCAGATCAGTAACTATATGTTCCCAACCTGTCAGGCTCACATGCATCACAACTTTTTCATCGCCAAGGAGTATCTATACTGGGATGGTTAACATAGAGATCTAGTTTTGTATGACAGCTAAGCCCCTCTCTCGGTTCAAGATGTTGAGATCCAGCAACAAGCAAAAGCAAGATAGCCAGCAACAAGCAAAAGCAAGATAGCCAGCAACAAGTTGAACTGCAGACCAACATGATGTGAAGAGTAGTTATTCTCTTCAGTTTTTATTTAAGTAAAAATATACATACATACATACATACAGGATGGCGCAACCCACTAGGCAAACAAGGTGATCACCTAAGGTATCAAAATCACAGGGGGATTACAGATGAAAGGAAAAAGTGTGATGGACAGTGCCTGGGAGGGTCTGGACTGGATGTTAGAAATGTGGAAGGTTAGAAGGAGGAAATATCAATAACAATAATTGGTTATTTTCATAGATTAACTAATAAAACTATTGGATGAAAATGATGTTTTGAGATTAACCTATCAACACTTTGCCTAGGACTTCAAAGCCCCTTGAACCAGCCAGCTAGTCAGTTCTGTAGATCTCTAGCAAGATATAATGATGCTAAACATTATATCTAGAATCTTGTTCTTATTTTGATCAAAATCCATTGTATGATTTTTATTCTAGAAAATGTCTAAAAATGAAGGCTTAAAGGGTTTTAAAAATAAATTAAAATTCAGAGAAGTTTACTTAGTTGATGTCTAATGACTATGGATCAAATTCAATACAAATCTGATATATTTGAATTCTCAAATGGAGTTTGTGCCCATATTATGCCTCCTAAAACCCTTTAAAATACTTAAAATAAATTAAAATTTGTGGAATATTTATTAATTGATATCTAATATCTATTGTTAAAATTTCACCAAAATCAGAGGTATCTGAATTTTCACAAAGCGCTTCCATCTCCTTTTTAACCTATTTGCATAAAACTGAATTAAACTAAATATAGCCCACATTTGGACCCCGTACACTTAGCAGCTGAGTTCCAAAATTCATAATGATTGTTTAGGAGTGAATTCTGTACATACAAATATATAAGCATACCTAAATTTATAAAGATAGAGATGTAAGCAGCCAAAGATGTGACGGTGATGAGTGAAAAATGGCTCTATGTTAAAATGTTCCTAACTGGAATAAGTGTCATTTGAAAGAAACTGAAGCGAAATATATTTTTTGAATTAGAAAAGAACATGGTCCAATGGAAGAAAAAAATTGGCCATTAATTGTTATAGATAACCAACTCTGAAAGACCTACAAAATAACTTTATATATATATCCTATAGTCTATAATAAAGACCAATGTGTATTTATTTGTATAAAAATAAATATATGTATTTTCATCATGTCACACAAAAATTAGCAAGCAAAACACATGCCTTCTTCTAACGCCTGAACGAAACCATTTCAAGCAGATAGCAAGTCAGACAACCACCTCAGACTTACCCCATCAACTGAAATGTATTTTTAAAAAAATATCACTATAATAAAAAGTCAATGGTGGGTATTTTTTCTTTAGGTCATCAGAAATGATAATAATTTCTATATAAAAAATAAAATTAGTGACATAATTTTATGATTTTACATGAATATTTTAGTAATATAACTTGATAAATAATGAGTACAAACACTGGAAAAACATATTTTTTACTTCATTTTCGAAGGAATGGTGTATATATATATATATAAGTTTGTTTATCTATTTATCTTTATCTTTATATATATATATATATATATATATATCTGTCACATAAATTTATCTATGTGCACATCTTAATATGTTCATATCTATCAACCAATCAATTCCACTCTGTTCATATCTATCTATAAATTCTTACACTTATCTTGGTGTTCATCTGAAACTGTCAACTTCTTTCCTTTACACTTGCTTATCAAAACACCTAAGTGGAATAGTTTCTTCCTAATGTAATTAAAAAAGAAAGAACACAGAATTCCCCACCATCTCCCCCAAGAAAAGATAAGCATTTTTCCCAAGGTCATGATTAAAATCATTCTTTCATTCAGGTATTGCTTGAATTTACCTGAAACATTACAAATAAACTATCTTGCTTCCCACAAACTCTGTTGTCAATATGTTGAAGGAGCAGACATGGTTATATATATATATATATATATATATATATATATATATAT
The DNA here is from genome assembly GCA_963556195.1 of Sepiola atlantica. Taxonomy (NCBI): domain Eukaryota; kingdom Metazoa; phylum Mollusca; class Cephalopoda; order Sepiida; family Sepiolidae; genus Sepiola; species Sepiola atlantica. The sequence goes on from OY744524.1 coordinate 132,503,172, forward strand.
ATATATAATTATTTATAAATAATATTTTCAAATTAACCCATATACACATGTATTTAATGCTAAACCTGCAATCATCAGTATGGGAGGAGACAATCCCTGCTGATCACACGGTTCGAACCCCAATACGAAAGACATATTTAACTCAGTTGTCGGAGTGCGTACCGATGTGCCCACCACGCATTGTCTAGAAAAAGAGAGAGTAAATTAATATCTTTTGTTGTTGAACAATGTCTGACTTAGCTTACTGTATATGTCTGCTGATTTGACATCTATAGAGTTTAAATTCTCTTCATTTCCACGTTAATTGATGTTGGCCTAGGGGTGGAATATCAGGCTGCAAGTCAAAGGTGAATTTGCAACTGGGTTCTGAACCTTCGATTGGCAGGAATTAACATCTCCTACACTGAAGATTAAATAAGCATGAAACATGGTGTCTGTAGGTAATAATAATAAATATTTATTTTAAAAAAAATGTTATATATATATATATATATATATATATATATATATATATACATACATAATATTATTAGAAGCTCCTTTAAGTAAAATTAAAGAAAGAGCATGGTTCGAGAAATTAAAAATAGACATTCATCTGAAGCCCTAATGCAAAACTCTGGCTCTGTCGTTGAGTCCTATCGAATGTCTTTATATTTACACTCACCGCTTTCAGTGTTAAATGTAACTTAATATCTCCTTTATCACATGACAATCTCCTGAAGGCTATGGGACTAAGTGAACGCTTACAGATTCAAGGTGTCTCTGTGAACCAGGTTCGCACCCTGTGACCATCTGAGATTGTTATTTCCTTGCGCTGATGAAAGCGGTAAGTTTGAAACGAAGTCGTACGAAGGTAAAATATTAAAAATATAATTTTATATATATATATATATATATATATATATATATATATATATATATGTACTATCTGTACCGACTCGGTGTTGTCCAGGATCTATTACGTTCAAATTTGTTTTGTAAATATTTCTATGTTCTATAATCACACCTTTTTCTGTTAGGTTCAGTATCTAAGCTAAAAAAAGCAAATAATGAACGCTAACTATTAATAACAGAATAAGAGTTATTCCCTATAGATAATTTGTCTTTTTAGGTGTTTATTTAAGAATGTCTTCATATTAGCAAACTGCCAAGACAGATTAAGTATTTTTTAAATAAATTATAGCAAAGTATGTTAGTTTATTGCCAATAACATGATACAACAATAACAAATGAAAATTTGCTCATCGAAATCAAAGTTTGATTTGTCAGCTTAAATGCTATTTAGGTCCAACTTTTAAAATATGGCCAACATAATTTTGTATACTAGATAAAAAACTAAGAATGTTTGTCATTATATTCTCTTATTATGCTTTTCCCATCAAAACCCCATGCCAATTATAAATCATTATACCCTTAGGATTGTTTTTAACAACAAAAAAAACAACAAAAAAACAACAACATTGGGACTAACAGGATTCATGATGTAGTATTGTTTAATCTCAACACTAAACCCTTACTTTGAGACAATCAATTAATCTAGAATAGTTTTCTGTATTTCACTCTTTTAAATTGTACATAAATAAAAAATAAATTTTATTTTTAACAAATACTGTGCAGTTCTAGGAGGTCTACTCTTCCAGGCTTTTCCTTCTCACCTTTTGAGAAGGGGTTAGTTTATTGCTAATCGCCTGAGACGCCCCTACCAAGAAATGCTGATGGGACTGCCCAGCCATTTTTTGTAGGCCAGAGTGCTCTTCCTCGAGGTCGCTGGCTTTTCAATCCCACTTTCCGATCTTGTGTCACATCATACCACTGTGGGATGGTTTAAAAAAAACAAAAAAAAACTCTTAAAATCCTGTTGAAAGTTTTCTAAGAAATTATTAAACAGTTCATTTTATCTTAATGTTTATAATGCCTTAACTTTTATACAGATTGTTATGAAATTTAATAGCATGACTAGAAAGACTTTTTTCCTTTAATATGATTTTGTTATTTGCATGCATTATTGTTGAAAATCCTCTGGGATATGGATATACAGACAGACAAACTCATACAAGCAAGGAGACCGGATGTTATAATAATCGACAAGAAGGAAAAATCTTGCAAAATCATAGACTTCGCCGTTCCAGCAGACTACAGAGTGAAGATAAAAGAGACTGAAAAACGAAGCAAATACACAGAACTAGCCAGAAAACTGAAAGGAATATGGAGTATGAAAAAGGCAGTATAATACAATAATCGTAGGAGCAATAGGAACAGTCTCAAAAAGCCTGGAGAAAAGACTAGGAGAAATTGGAATCAAAGGAATCACTGACACCACACGGCAATGATCAAAACAGCTGCAATCTAAGGAAAATCTTTGAATGCGGAAACCAACCTGCATAAACTATGAATGGTAACCAGTCACCTGGAATTTATAACAGAAAGAAAACAAAACCACATGAAGAACACCACATCACGAACCAAGGAACAGAAACTGCAAGAAACATCACATCATAAGCTCCATCCCCCCAATAAATTACACCGGCCTCAGCAAACACCACACAAAAATGAACCAATGAACAGAAATTGCAAGAAACAACACCATATGACCCCCCCCCCCTCCAAAAGATGCCGGCCTAGGCTGACACCACACAAAATATTTGTAAAAGGTCAAGGAGGATGAATAGACCAAGGAGGGGCAGCACAAACCAGACCTCCACTGGGAGAGTGCGGAAAGTGTTGGGACCTTGGGGGAGGCTTATTGCCACTCAAATCCCAGAGAAGACCAATGGTTCTTACCAGCGAGAAATTAATGGTAAGTGGCTGTTGCTATACTGCAAGGTTATTTGCGGTGGTTATCGAAAAGAGGTGGAGAGTACTGAAAATCTGGTGAGGCTTGTTGTCACTCAGACTCCAGGGAACACCACCGGTTGTTGTTGATGAGCAATTACTGACGATGACCTGTGTGATAACTCCGAGTAATTAATAATAACAAAGCATGCATACTCATAAAAAATTATGAAAAAACATAGATGTCTGTAATTGCATCAATTGTATTATTATCAAATGATACAATTGATGCAATTACAGACATAGTCAGATTAACAGATACTAAAATAATTATTATTATCCGGATGTAAATGTCAGGAGGACTGGTAAAAGTTATTTACATCAACTGTGATGTTTTAAAGATAATTGAAAATAGATTTAAACAAAAGGTTATTATTTCGTGCAATTTGTGATGTGGTATTGGAATACAAATAATGCTTTCGGGTGGATGAGACGTTACAAGTAAAAATTTGTAAATTTACTTTACGGCCCAATTTGATTACAAATTAAGTTAAAGTAAAAAAAAAACATCAACAAAAAACGAATATACACATCATCTCTATGTTAACTGGTGATAGACATGCTGCAGTGTCTAGTCTGTAAGTAGTAAAATGATGTGTTAATTTATTTTTCTCAAACGTGAATTATCGATAAATGTTATTTATTTAATAAGAAATTTTAAATTGTTTTTATTCTAATAAAACGTCCATTGATTTAAAAAAAAATGTAATTTTAATTGTTGTTATTCTAATAAAAAGTCTGTTGATTTAAAAAAATCAATATCATTTTAATTGTTCTTTTATTCTAATAAAAAGTCTGTTGATTTAAAAAATGTGATTTTAATTGTTTTTTTTTTTATTCACACTAGAATTATGAGCACTACGGTCCCAAATTCTAGTATATATTAAATATTAAATTGTTTTTAACACCAATATGTGGTTAAAGCAAAATAATTTATAACTCTATTGATAATGTTTACCCATTCATTTATTTATTTTTTGTTATCGCTTATGTTGAATTCATGTTTTGAAACATGACGTAAATCATAAATCTATGACGTCATATTTTGTTTTAAGCTCTATTTATAAGAAAATCCAAATAGCTCTATTGGTAGCACCTCAGACTGAAGGTGTCACAGTTTCGGTTTTGATTTCTGGTCATGGTGTAGTGGTCATAAACAGACCTATTTTCTCCCTCCAAAAAATGTCCCCATTGAGTGAGCTGGTCACACACTGACCAATCAGCCTGCGAAGCGCATGGATTCCTTCTGTCGGCTGAAGAACTACTTCAGCCCCTTTGGGAATCACAGGCGGTTGGCAGAGAGACCCCGGCAAGCAACGAGGAAACACTTCTGTCACTCTCTCCTGCCCATGTCCACTGGACGCTCACAGCAAATACTATCTTCGCCTGAAGATAGTTGCTGACAGACCTCAGGCAGCTCTAAGAACTCTTAATTTCCTTTTCCTCTCTCGGACACTGTCCAAGTTTCTTTCTACCTATACCAAACGATATAGGTAACCTTTGTGAATAAACCCTTTTCGTTGTTGTTATAAAGAGGTTTTGTTAATTCATTTTGTGTCTGAAATCTAAGAGAGGGACAACGTCTCCCTTCTTTACAATGCCATTCACTTTATTTGCTGGGAATTTATTATTTGCTATTAATGCAATATTTTTCCATTTCTAAAAGTTGTTCAGATCTCTGATATTCTGAAATGAGACAAATTCCGCAATGTATTTATTATGTTTAAAAAAATTGTGACTGATGGACAGACAGACGGATAAAAAATTTATTTATATAAAATAAAAAGTCTACTAAATAAAAAAAAAACTAATTTTTAATTGTTGTAATTAAAAAGTTTTTCCAATTGTTTTTTCTTCTTTTTTGGGTTGGTCAATAAAAAAGGTAAAGAAAATAACTTTGCAAAATAATGAAATGGAAAAAGTTATGTGTTTGAATAATGGAATGAAAATCTGTCAAATAAAAGTGGCAATTCTTTTTTTATAGCAAATTATCAACAAATGGACTAAAATTGAACACTCACCGATTCTTGAATGTTGGTGTCTCTTTAACTTGTGTCGATTCCTTGACCTTAAAAAGAAAATAATCAATGGAAAATATTTACTAAGTCTATTTGGATTAGTTTGATATATTTTATGTCCTCGAAGGGGCATACTAAATAAATAAGACAAACATGTTGAAAAGAAAAATAAGGTTATATTACAGTAATACAATGTTGTCGCCAGTGTAGCTTTATGTCCTCGAAGGGCATAATAAATAAATAAGACAAACATATGTTGAAAAGAAAAATAAGGTTATATTACAGTAATACAATGTTGTCGCCAGTGTAGCTTTATGTCCTCGAAGGGCATAATAAATAAATAAGACAAACATATGTTGAAAAGAAAAATAAGGTTATATTACAGTAATACAATGTTGTCGCCAGTGTAGCTTTATGTCCTCGAAGGGCATAATAAATAAATAAGACAAACATATGTTGAAAAGAAAAATAAGGTTATATTACAGTAATACAATGTTGTCGCCAGTGTAGCTTTATGTCCTCGAAGGGCATAATAAATAAATAAGACAAACATATGTTGAAAAGAAAAATAAGGTTATATTACAGTAATACAATGTTGTCGCCAGTGTAGCTTTATGTCCTCGAAGGGCATAATAAATAAATAAGACAAACACATGTTGAAAAGAAAAATAAGGTTATATTACAGTAATACAATGTTGTCGCCAGTGTAGCTTATGCTGCTCAATTCTGAGTGGATTACAGCCAAAATATTATATACTTATCGGAAGAGTCCATTGCATATCTAAATTGCAATGATGCCACAACAGTGTACATTAATGTCAGAAAATGACTATTTCAGAGTAAGATGAAGAGTACCTTGAATTGATAAGGGCACCCCATCAATAACCCACCCGATTGGCTAAGTTAACTTTGAAATCTTTCCTTCAAATTTTGGATAGTTCTAGATACAAGAGCTTGTTTTCAGGCTTTCGCTTCCATCTATTATTATACCAAAGCTAAGTTAATCAACGTTCATTCACCTAAGGTTTTTTTTTCCTATATAGTTTAATCATACAAAATATATGCTAAAATATTCCTCAGTTTTGCCATTTTAATTGTTGTCATTAGATGTAATTTGCAATTATCTCACCAGCTGAGCCATTTTATACTCAGTTTTTTTCTATCACTCTCACCCTCTCTCACTGTATGTTGTTTGACTCCTCTCCCTACTCTTATTCTTTATGGTATCTTTCCAAACAGTTACCAAGCTGGGTTTTTCTTCTTCAGAACAGCCCCCTTACATTGTGAGGAATAACTTATCAAAATTACCCAAGTTTCCACCTTGTGCTTTTTTTTTTTATATAACATCCAAGATAATGATATCTTCTCTTCTTGTCTATATTTGGTGATCTAGTTGAATCCCAATGTGCCAGCAGGTTCATGTAAGTCATTGTTAAAGTCAGACTCTAGTCTGTTCATATATTGTGTGCGGTTAAAATGTATTAGCTTTCAGTAGACAACTTTATCAATCATATATGTTCTTATATTATCAATCTGTTAGCCAATCAGAATGAACTAATAATGCATGTAAACAAAAAATGTGAAAAAGTCAGCCATTTTTTTAAAAATATGATGTATACATATCAGAATACACTAGATTTCACCTTTGATACACTTTAGTACATAAATGAAGTGTATGTAGTCGCTAAACAATAAAATAAATATAATATAGGGTGTTTGAGACAAATTTGAAATATTTTTATATTCTTTCTATTTCAGAACCATTTAAAGTATTTAATAGCAATAAATTTTAACGAATGGTTATTTCTATGTACTATTTAAGGGTTGAGGGCTGGGAACCATGGACAACTCAAAAGCACCGGAATAATGGAAGAGAGTGACTTGCACTGGATTAAACAATTTGGAAATCTTAGCTGCAGCTCAGTGTCCTTAAATACCTTGAAGGCCATGAGAAGTGAGATGAAGCATTGCACCGAAGATGTGAAAGCAGTGGCTAGCAAGAAAGTACCATAGCAGGTGATCTGACTGTGTCCGCACAATAGAATTCTTAAGAAGCTGCAAAAAAATGTGTGGCAAAATTCAGGCAAGGCAATGCAGACCGTAGCAAGAGAGATAGGCATCAGAGTCGCTAATATAGAGATTGGTTTTGTTTGGTTGTCTGTTGTTAAGGAATATGAACCCTTTAAAGGTTATATAATGTCGAATACGGTCATTTTGGTTAACGTTTTTATGCTTCAAGTTCAATATATCTCCAAATATTTATCACCAGTGTTTTTTGTTCTTTTTTTTGTTTTACAGCATATCAACCCTTTTCGTGTTATTAAATGCCGAATACAGTCATTTTGGTGAAAGTCTCAATGCATCAAGTTCTATACATATTTAAATATTTATATATGGTGTTTTGTTTGGGGTTTTTTTTTGTAGAAGAAAATTGTTTGTTTTTTTTGCTTTGCAGAACATGATGTAGTTTTACAAAAAGGAAAGGAAAATAACAATAACATCAATGTTTGGTGCATTTTTGGTCAGGAAGCTAATATGAAGGAAGTACTGAACAAAGATCCTTGATACTCTTTATACAAGTCATAAAAGTGCAAGAAAAA